>OU015770.1:14572967-14717440 GCA_907173295.1 Fagus sylvatica | reverse complement strand
TAACTTTCTTCTAATTAATACACAGCCTAAATGAATTTAATATCGTGCAGAAAACTGCCACAAGTAATCAATGACGTAAAGCATTTATAGTTGTAATTAAATTTTAGCTTTGCTTGGTTCTCTAAATTAATTGTCTGAGGACAAGATAATGAATAAGGAACGATTCGATTCCAGAATGATGAATAAGGAAAGAGTGTCCAAAGGTTACAGGTTGAGGTTTATTTAATACTTAATTATGAGTATTAATATATATTTTTCCCAAAAAAATTACACTTGTCAATTTTGTATGCACAAATTTATCATTGTTGTTTATTGAGTTGACATATTTTTATTAGTTCTCATTTGAATCCATTACGTACTGCTTTTTATTATTTATTATTCACAGCTTAACAATTCAACATTGTTGTGAAATTATTTTAAAAATATTGTGTACATAGCTTTATTGTTTCTTTTAACAAGTTAACCTTAATTATCCAACAAATCATTTGTACTAACACGGCTTATTAGATGGTTAACACTTAACAGTGATGTTTAGGGATATTTTTAAAAGTTAAGTAACTGATCATTTGTGAGTGTCAAAATTAATGTACCGTATCAATTAGTAGTGGGGAGCATGCCAAAATTTATGAGGCAAATGAATGTGGAACACGAAAGCATTTCTTAATTTGAAAGTGAGAGTGATGCCTTTTAAAGGCTTGTGAAAAATTATGACTCAACAATAATTATCTTATACATCAAATATGTGTATTATTTCTTTCATAATTTGTCATAATAATATCAAGTTTACACGCTATGAGAAGGATGATGCATATATATCCGTGGGTAATATATTCTTTAATCCAATATAGTTTGCAACATAAATTAAACTCAAGCAAGTAGCTAGCATCGTTTTAAAAAGGCTTACCTCTTTGTCATTCGACAAAGGCCAAGAGTTTTGTAACTCATCCAATTAACATCTCTTGATATTTTACCTTCAAAGGAGATATCCGGAGTTCAAAGCAAATAATTAGTCCATTAATAAGATTGCATACGTCTGGCTATAAAAATAAAAATAATAATATAAATAAGATTCTATATGATGCTAACTTGCTAAGGTGAAGGGCTAGATTGAGGAGAACTGGAGAAGTGGATTCGCTATGTGGCAAAGCGCAAAATTAAGGTATTTTGCTTCCTCAACTGCCCCAAAGCCCACACTACTGATTGTTGTAAATACATTCAAGTATATTTGTGTTGAATAAGAACCATGTACAAACTGGCTGGCTCATATATAAAGGAACTATGTATGATTTCTTTAAGAACTAACTCTAAACCGTCTCTGCCCCAAATCCAGACCACTTACTCTTGGCCTAGTGTGTTGGTCTCCAAAGTGATGAGAAGAAATGCAGAGCCTAATTAATTTGTTGGATAAAGCAAAAGAAATTAAGGAATCAACATTCAAAAAGTTCATAATAACAGATGGTAAAAGATTATTGTTTATTACCCTTTTGAGGTGAGTTTGACTTTCCTCTTTTACCTTTTTTTTTTTTTTTAACCCCTCTAAACCGGGTCCAACAAGTCAATAAAAAGTTGTTGATGAATCAAGTCTATGCAAATGCAAATGTCAGTTCTTATGAAATAACCCAAAAACAGTAACTTAAAAAGAGAAAAGAGATGCTTTGCTGACTCAAATAGTTTTCATTTGTATGTTTATCCTACATCGAAGTAATAATTTGCAAGGTTAAAACTTAATTTCAGCTCCAATTTTGGGTAAACCCCAATATATATAAATTTAGTCATTGTTGAGAGTTGAAACCTCCCTATATAGGAGAATTTGAGAGTTTATGACACGTCTACAATTTTACATTGGAAAGATGTAGCCATGTAGGGAATAATTATCTGAAGAGACTAATTAAAAAGATTATTTGTTAGTAGGAATTTTCAAGAATATGCCCTCAAAATTTAAGTAGGAACTGATCTAGCTAGTGACTGTTTCCTTATCAAAGTGTAAACAAGTCTTCTTAACTACTACCGACAATTAATTTTTCGATTAGAGAGATACCTTTTTCCAAAGACCAGCATATACCATAGAATATTATACAAGCACAATTTTGCTATATTATATTTTGAATTAATTTCGAATTCCATTTTTCTTGTCTCATATTATATTGCATACGGTACCTTTGTTATAAAGAATGCGAAGCTTCAGTTTGAATTTCTTAGAAAGAAGTATGCCTTTCAAATTTCACACCTTCCACTGCAAGTCTGCAAGTAATCCACAAATAGTTTTTTTACCTCAGCAAGAAACTCTTTAACATTAGTGATACACACACATCAGTATCACTGTATTAGTGAATTATATAGTCATATAGGACCCATTGAGCTAGGTGAAACATTATGACAATCCATGTTCTGCAATGGGATAAATTGTATATATAAAAAAGAATCTAATATTGCTGATTTTGGTGAGGCAGAACGCATGGAATGGCCATGATATATCATAAGCGAAAGACCGAAAGTTGATCATGAGATGCTTTTTTCTTTTCCAGAGATAATTATTAATTAGGGATTGGTCGGTACCTAACTAATTACTTGCCCCAATAAAAATATATGCATGATTGTCACTTGTTTTGTTCGATTTCTTAATCACACCAGGCAAATCAATAATGCGCAAATGGGTCACATACTTGTTGAACTTGCTACTTGGGGAAGCATGAAAATGACTGATGTATGTAGCGATTGATGAGCCCTATATTGATGCTTAGGTTTTGTTTTTTTACTTTATATCTAATCAATTCTGATTAGTCTGTTGATGATATATAATCGATTTCAAAAAATTGGAACTAAGACGAATAAATTACCGCACATCCTTGATGTAAAATTTTGCTTCCCCCGCGCGCGCATGAGAGAGAGAGAGAGAGAGAGAG
The DNA here is from genome assembly GCA_907173295.1 of Fagus sylvatica. Taxonomy (NCBI): domain Eukaryota; kingdom Viridiplantae; phylum Streptophyta; class Magnoliopsida; order Fagales; family Fagaceae; genus Fagus; species Fagus sylvatica. The sequence continues at coordinate 14,714,537 of OU015770.1, read as the reverse complement.
ATAGAGGGAGGTACATACCAACCTTCAAACATGTATACTATGAGAGTGTACATATGATTACTCCACAGAGGCATAATTACAGTACTAATTACTTCCACATGCATGCTTGGATGTGAAAACTTGAGGATGGCGTGCGAGCCACATAAGATTTCACCACAATTATTTCAGTCAATATTATTATCTGCTTAAGGTTTATCACTTATCAGAACTGATTCAGCACCTTTTAATTAGTCCTTTTCGTGGTTGCTGCAGGAGATAATCAGAGCAGGAAGAATGTTGACAAGGGTGTTGAAAAACCATTCATGGGCCACTTTTTATATAACAATGATAGCGCTCTCCTAATAAGTATATGAGACCCCATGCATGCATGAAGTAAGATCACTGATTGGCATCATTCAAGTAAATGATACAATGCACTTGCTCCTCATGCTGAAGCATGCAGGCAAGCATTGTTGCCATAATAAAAGCTGACAATATGGTAGACGGCCCCAGCTATGTGGAACACCTTAAACATGGTTACAATTTTATTGGCAGGACTAGCACGGTAGCACCTATCTTAGTGTGCACGCTAAGGTCGTTTCTACCATGATTGTGCCACGCTATCAGTTTAATCACGAGAAGAATAAAAATAGTGAATTGCATATATATATATATATATGAAAAATTATAATGGTTAATCTTCCTTGTTATCATATATAATTGTAGATTGATTTTAGAGATATTATGAATTTTATTAAATAAATTTGTTGTCTATTTAAAAAAATAAATTCAGATATTTATTTATAAAATTATTGAAATGACACAAATCATATTCATTCATACGTAAATTTGTAATTTTTTTTTTAAGTAAAACTATTATTAATTTTAACATTTTGCATCAAGATATTATTGTTACTATCCTCTAGAGAGAATTCTAAGTGATCTTAATCCATGTCAATTAATCAAAACTTCTAAAGTAGAAAAAAATCCTACAAACGATTAGTAAACAAAATGAGGGATAGATGATAGATCACTCGGCCGATAAACTAAGAATTTAATTTGCCTGTTTTTTTTTTCAGATAAAAAAGAAAACTAAGAATTTTCATTTCCAAGATTGGAATTTCAGACAAAAATTAATGTTCTTTGATGATTCATACAATTTTTCTAGGACAGGTACCCAAGCAAGAAAAATCATCAAATTCTATCATTCATTGTATTACAAGATATACGTACGATGGAGCCCTTCAATTTGCATGGACCAGATTAAAAGCACCCTAAGCAATCAAACAAATCATTTGTCCGCGTTTTTTGACATTCTTTAAAAACAGCTGAAATATCAATTTTTCTTAAGAGAAATGTTTGGCCGACAATAATTTTCATAAGTTCTTCATTATTTGTTGTTGTGATTAGTTATAATTGGAGTAATATCAATTTTTCTTAAGAGAAATGTTTGGCCGACAATAATTTTCATAAGTTCTTCATTATTTGTTGATGTGATTAGTTATAATTGGAGTAATATCAATTTTTATAAAAATTTACTACTTTTATTATATATCAATTACAAATCTACAACAATTCATGTAAAAAAAAAAAGAGTTGTGAAAGTGTTTGTGCAAACTTAAGTGGTTTACTAATTATATAGATCAATCCCAATTCTCTTATTTGATCTGGTCATCACTTTCAAAATCTATATATTTCTTTTTTATTTTTGGATGAAAAAAAAATCTTTACATTTAACTATTTAAGGACCATCTGATTTCGTTATAGCACTCCTATTCTCATTGGATTCGATCCAACAAATTTGGGCATTGGAAATTAATGAATATAATATCTCCGAGTTCTACAAAATATCAGCCTTAGAATGATCAAAATTAAGATATAATTTTATAAAATATTATAATAACTGATTTAAAGAGTGTTCGACAGCCATTGACATGGACATGCATGTAGGGTTGACAAATTATGTGAGCCTGTAATATTCTTCTTGGACTGGAGGGTGGCGTATGATCTATCTCTTTGTTCTCTGTGAATATTGCAAAGCCGGGGACCTTACCTTACCTTAGAGCAAGTTGTGATTGAAAATGATTGTGGGATCTGAATTTTCTTCAATCGTGGGTTCCACCTAATTTTAGAAAATATATGGATGATGAAGAAAGTTAAAATATCTGAGAAACGATTTGAAAGTTACCAAACGCAAAATTAAGCTGATTTGGAATTTTTTTTCTTTCTTTCTATCTTTACGGTCTCTCATCAATAATTGCCTTATATGTATTTAATTCTTTGGAGTGTCCATTATATATCTCACAACTATAAGAGATCCATATATTATAAAAAAAGTTATAAATATATGGAATGTACAATATACATTCTCTTTTATCGCCCTTTCACACCATGCCGTAATCATCCGAATAGTAATAAAAATGATGAAGTTGCCATTTGTTTTTCTTAGAAATCACACTTTACCTTGCGTTTAAGATTTAAGTGAGTCTCAATTTTGACCCACACATAGACTACAATACTTTTTAGCACCCAAGGTTGAACTTCTAGCTATTTGTTTGATTCACTAATTCATTATGATTATCATTAACGTAAAAAGAAAGAAAAAAAAAAACTAATTCATTACGATTTCCAATGTCTTTTCTTTCTTTTCTTTTTTGGTTTATTTTCTAAACTCAACGAAGGTTCATCAGACTTGTGCTAAAAGCCTAAAATACAGATTTTTTTTTTTTTAGAAAAAGGATTCATATCATTCAAACATAGACAATATTTATGTCACCAACCAAGCACCGTTGCAGGATTAATGGTGGAGAGGACCAAGCACCGTTGCAGGATTAATGGTGGAGAGGAGCTTCCAACCATATCTGCGGCTAAAATACAGAACTTAATACAAATAATATAATAAAGTTATAATTAATTTGTTTAAGTATAAAGTATAATCAGTCTAATAATAATATATTAAAGTTCAAGGCAATAATTGTAAGTAGGCCAAGTTAGTTCGATTATCATGTATGTAAGTGGGGCCATTGATATATTATGAAAAATTAGCCATTCACATCAGTTGCATCGTGCTTTTCCTTCCCCAGGTTGACTGCCCATCCTTGTCGTCGTCTCTCAGTAAAACGTTAGGCACGTTTCAATCCTTTTCACTCCTTTTGAATAAGCTAGTGAGCCATCCGCACACGATATTATCATTATCAAGGAAAATCACCTTTTAAATCCAATAAATCAATGAGGGTAACAAATTAAAATTTATAATTTCAAAAGTAATAAGTTAAATTTCAAGGTTTATGAAGTGGGTCAAATTGTAATAGAACTCAAAAGCCTTACCCATTGTACATTTGGACCTAACTCATTTAAGTTAGGCCCAATTACTTTTGTACCCATTCTCTCTCTTTTCCATGTAACCTATATAAAGACATTCACACTCTATTGTAATGGATGACTAATAATATAAATAAAAGACTTGGTGGATGTAGGCAATATTGACTGAACCACAGTAAATCCGGTGTACTTCTCTTCTCTTCCTCCCCATCCACGCCAAAACTCATTTTTTGCAGTTCCGACCACTAATTTGACCTCCTAAATTTTATAAAAGTAACAAATTTAAACCCCCAATCTATATCAAATTTCAAATACAATGTCATTTCGCTTTAAATGGGTTAAAGTTTAATTTGTTACTTTTTAAAATCTCAAAATTTAATCTGTTATTTTTTTTTTTATATATATAAATTTGTTACATCCAAAACTATAAGATTTAAAATACAATTTACCATATTATTAATATATTATTATCCCACCAATCAAGACATATAATCTTAAGAGTCTTGTCAATCATGACCAATGACCAATAATAATCTATTTCAACTATTATTTCACACTCCCTCAAAAAAATAGGATATAAATCATTAGTCTTTTTGTTATTATTAACATGTGTCCAAAACTTTTAAAAAACACCTGATTAATCCCCTAGATAAGTGTAGTGCAGTCCCCCCATCTCTCGCACACATATTTTACGAATATCAATCATTACCTATTATTTTTATGCTAAGGTGGATGTCAATGGGGGCTCTTAGAACACGTTACTAATCCTCGAAGTGGATGTAATCTTCTTTTTCAACACACATTGAGTAATTACAAAGAAAAATCCTAAGAGAAAACCTAATGTATACGTAATGAGACTTGAACTCCTCGAAAATACTAGACCATTTTGTTGAAATTACCATTAACCATTACCTATTAACTATTATTACATTTGAAATAGAACAACAATCAGTAATCCAAAAACCCAATTAAACCTAAAGCTTTGCTTCTTTTGAGCCCAATTCTTGATGGGCCTTTGCCTCCAAAATTGACCCAATATCTATAATCCTAGCCCAGATACTAATTCATATAGGCCTAAATATAGCCCAACAAAAAAAAAGAAAAAGAAAAAAGAAAACCCTCTGAAAGCATTTCCATTTGCTTTCCCATCACCAAATTCCGTAACGTTAAAAGGAGACACAGTCAGAGTGATATCACAGAGTTCTCAAATTCCTTCACTGATACAGATCGAAGCTCCAGAGAGAGAGAGAGGCAATGGAGGTAGAATTGAAAGAGATGCTGCATGATCTCGAATCTCTCAAGCGATCGCTTCCTGATCCTTCGCATCGTGCTTCAATCGACAAGGTATTTTCCAATTCATAGCTATTCATATGCATGTATGTTTGTATACGAGCATTGATGAATGTTGAATTTTTCATACCTAGCTTGAATTCTGGATTTTTATGCATGTAAATTATATGAGCGTTGATGACTGCTAAAATTTGCGGAGCTAGCTTGAATTATAGATTTTATGGATTCAATTGGACTACTTGAATAGGATAGAAGAAATCTATGCGATGATCGTTAATGGTACTATTGGTGTGCGAACTGAAACAGTCCAATTTTACTGTACTCTGAAAAATGAGGCCTAAACTATCAATGTAGATTCTGTTTGGTTGCTGAGAAAATTATGCAAAAGGAAGTTATGAACAGTGTTTTATTTTATTATGAATGGGAATCTTTTTTCTTAACACTTCTGTGTGACATTTTCAATCTTGGTTGTGATATCTATTAATGTGTTTTGTAGCTACGATCACGAGTAGAACGAATCACAAGTCTGGAAAAGTCGGGACCCATTCGGCGTTTCAAAGTGCAGGTATTTGTCTCGTGTATTGAAATATTTGTGTGTTTTGTTATTTTATTTTATTTGCTGAATAACTGAATTTATTTCACCAAAAGAAAGAACAATTAGATACCTATTCCATCTTTGAAAGCGAAACCCAAGAAGGGACATCAGAGATGGGAATGGGCCCTAGCGTGTTACAAAAAAACGCCCAACTAGCTAAATTGTGTGCTACAAAATTCAGATCTCTATTTACAAAAATTGCTTTGAGGAGGAAGATAGAATCCTCCACTATAGGATCTATAACTGTGTTTTGTTATTGTGTTGTGTGTATATTAGTTGATGATTATGTTACTAACTCGTGCATTAATTTCTGCGGTTGCAGGATATGAGCGCGGAGGTGGTAGATAGCAATCCTTATAGTAGGCTAATGGCTCTTCAAAGGATGGGAATTGTGGAGAACTATGAAAGAATACGGGACTTCTCGGTTGCCATAGTTGTCTGTACTTAATCTCCTCTTTCAGTGTTTCTTTTGTTGCTATAGAATGAATGTCTATTGACTAGAACACACATTTTTATGATATGCATATGTTTGCACATGTGAATTGGTTTGTGTGTATTTCCTAGGGAAGAATTTCGGCCTTATTTGGTTATCTACTAATTGAGAAATTGGGATTTTCTGTTAGATTTTTTTGATATATTTTACTGACTTACACAAAAAGAATGCAAATCCTGTATCTATATTTTCAATGTGTATGTTCCATTTGTTTGTTAATTTACTTTGGATTTGAAACTAAAGTGATATATGTGCATCAATAATGGTTGATAAATTACAATTGTTCCAAAAGCTTAAGCTGTTAAGGAAATGGTGAATTTTAATCATTTAAACATTATTCTAACAATGGTCTTGTTAGTAAACACTCATCACTTTCATGCTTGCAGTAAAAGTATAAGATACTTAATAGAACTAGTTTTTGACATGTTTCAAATGATAGATGGTGGCTTGCTTCTCTGTATTTGATATGCCACTTTCTCAGATTTATGCGTGACATACAAAGCCTTATTTCATTCAGATTTTTCATGAATAAAGGCATAAAGCATACTAATATTCCATTAGAATGTTAGAAGCCCAACCTAACTTTGTGATATTGAAATTTGGGTTTAAAATTTGATGCAATAAAATACTTTTATTACTGATAAAAAAAAAAGGGTTTTAGAATCCAGTATGGAGGTTATTTTCAAGCATGTATGTATATGAATTCAATCTAAATTACTGGTTTCATATACCCTCTTCTAGTAATAGCAGTGCGGCTGGATATCAGCATGGCCCATTTGGTGGTACTGTTTGCATGTTATATACTCTGATTTGCGGAAACTTTAGAGTGGCAACAGCAAATCTATGTCTGGCTCAGTCAAGTTGTTTCTGGGCCTCTTTCAGCAGTTGCCCAACTTATATACTTTTTTCTAATAAGTAGTTGCCCAACTTATATACTTATTTGAAATATGTTCTTTACAATAATCAATACATTTAGTAGGGTTGCTCTGATTTTCTTTTGTTGGCCATTCTCTTGAGGGCACAGGGAATAGGTGGTGTAGGGAGTGTTGCAGCTGAGATGCTGACAAGGTGTGGTATAGGTCGCCTTTTGTTATATGATTATGACAAAGTGGAGTTAGCAAACATGAATAGGTTATTCTTTCGTCCAGAACAGGTATTTGTCTGCATCATTTCAATTCTTGATTCCATGTTTTAAATTGTTATCATAGATTTTCCTCCTTTTGGATATTATAGGCTTAGAAAGTTAAGTGGCAAAGATTTTAGATAATGGCATATACCTCTTTGTCTTTATTGACTGTTGCAAAGATGCTACTTCAATCTTCCTAATTGTTATACAGACCAAAGATAATTATATTTCTCCAGCGTAAGAAAGTTCTTAGTGAATGAGCATTTAATCATGCTAATAATGGATGTAATGCGATTTGCCTTTTCAGGTTGGTATGACAAAGACAGATGCTGCTGTACAGACCCTCTCAGACATAAATCCGGATGTTGTCCTTGAGGTAAACACTTTACAGTTTGTTACCTTGTGATTACATATGTGAATTTTTTATTATCTATGTTTAATCTGTCAATTTATAAAACCCTATGATTTAAGGTTGATTAATATTTCCTTTGGCTAGCTTTCCTCAACTAAATTCTCATAATGTGAGATGTTAGGTTGAAATTTCCATGCTTGGATAGGAGATTTTGGATTTTTCCAACGTAGGAAGAGCTGCTATATTAGAAAATCTACCTAAAAAACTCTCGCAATCAAGGCACTATGCTTTTGGCACTCTCCTTTGTAATACTTCCTCTCTCTTGATTAAAAACTACAGTAACTTTGAACCATATATGGTCAATTATTGATAAATAAGTTAAATACTTTTCAGAGAACCAAATCTGGTGATCTTTCCTATCACCAGTGTTATCTATGGAAATTTACAATTTTGTAAGCAGCATGTAAATAGATCAGAGTTTATCCTCTGTGAGTTGGCTGGGTTTAGACTGAACAACCAAACTATGAGCAGCTCTTAATTTTTAATTCCAAGCCTCTATACTAGATTTTATTCCCCCATTATCCCAAATTTTACTTGTCAAAAAAATAAAAAAATCCTAAATTTTAGTCTGACTCTATCCTTTATGCTAGGCCATGTCCATATCCGCGCTAAATCAAATACTTAGCAGCTCTTTTCATACCTTACAGTTAAAAATGCTCCTTCCACAGAAAAAAAAAAAAAATTATGTTGAGGAGCCTGCAAAAGCAAGAAATATGATTTGACATAAACATGCCACTACACTAACCCTCTGCCTTGTTATGTGGTCTTTAGTTGCTTGTGCTGAGTGTTTTCCTTTCCTTTATAATCTGTCCTTTGGGTATAGGTGTTTTATATATAGGCTCAACGTTTCTTCCATCCTTATTATACTGACACACTTGTAAATTCAAATTCAGTTTGAGTGGTAATGTTTTGTATCTGTTGTTTGTCTTTTATGAGGATATGTTGTATTTTATCATAAAATGATGAGTTTGGCTTGGATTAAAACTCAGAACTTGATAAATTCTATGTTGTTACGTAAGACAAAGAAGTAATAGAACTTGCATGGAAAGACAAGATCAAATTTTGCAGAAAGTGAAGAGATGCAAATGTATTTATATTTATGGTTACTTTTGTAGTTTGACATGGTTAACTTTCATTAACTTGTTTTATTAGTGTTTCCCTTATGCTGATCAGTTCATCCTGTGTTTAGAGCTATACACTGAACATCACCACAGTGCAAGGTTTTGAAACGTTTGTGTCAAGTTTGAAAAATAAGTCATTTCGCCCAAGTAAAGAAGGTAGTGGAGTGGATCTGGTCTTAAGCTGCGTGGATAATTATGAAGCAAGGATGGCTGTTAACCAGGTAATCAGACTTTAACACTAGTGTCCTATTATTGTTTGAAATTCAATGGTTCTCTCACTTATCAAAAAAATTTCATATCTAACTTTATAAATGGTTATACAGGCTTGCAATGAACTGAATCAGACATGGATGGAGTCTGGTAATCATAAGAATTCCTCTACTTAGTTTTTCCTTGGTGGCGAGCAGAACCTTTAAACTATATATTTTTCGGTACATGTATATGTGATAATATGAAAAGTTTTTATATGGATCTATGTTACACTTACATTTCAATTCAGGCATTTTCTCTGTTGTAAGTTTGATATGGTTGACAATTTGCCTGCCCGTGCCATTCAATGTTTAGTTCTGAACAAAATCCATATCTGGATGCTTACATGTGTATACTATCTGCTTAGCCCCCCCCCAAAAAAAGACGTATACTATCTATGTATTATATATGTAGACAAGCATACCCACGTCTATTACACATTGTTTGGTTCTAGGTGTGGGGGGCGGGGGGGGGAGAGGAAGGGAGAGGGAAGGGAAAAGAAATGTGAAGCTTTCGCTCCCAATTTGGGAAGACACACTTTTGGTGGGCCCTGATGGAACAATCTGGGCCCCACCGGTTTCTTTTCTCTCTTCTTCTTCTAACCAAACTCTGGAAAGGGGGAGTTATTTCCCTTCCCTCCCCCTTTTCCACCCAAACAAACATAGTGTTAGATGTAAAAACAAGTTTTGTACGTTCGGGCTATATTGAGTGGTGTGAATTTTAAACCCAAGATCTTCGGGCTATTGCAAGTTTTGTATGTTTAGATGTACATTGATGTACTTTATAAGGAAATTTATTTGAAAAACATACATTTGCGCAGGTGTATCTGAGGATGCTGTTTCGGGTCATATTCAGTTGTTGATACCTGGTGAAACAGCCTGCTTTGCATGTGCACCTCCTTTGGTATTTTCTTTCATTTATGTTAATTTGGATGAGTGCAGGGTTCTCAATTTGCTATGTATGATGTTGTGATGTAAAGTATTCCCATTTGAATATGTATTTGTATATTTCAACTTACTTTGTCTTACCTTTCAATATAAATAAAGGTAGTTTCTTCTATGAATGGAAACTTCTATAATGGAAGTGTTAAGGGATTTGTGCTTTCCCTTTTTGTGGTTTAGGTTGTGGCATCTGGAGTAGATGAACGAACACTGAAGCGTGAAGGGGTTTGTGCTGCATCTTTACCAACCACCATGGTATAAGTTTTTCTTTTCCCCCTATTTGCCTATCAAAAGTGAAAATAAAATTCTTTTCTCGCATTCTTGAGTAGTTATTTCCCCTGTACTTCTTCAAATAGAGATATAGTGACAATACTTTGCAATTTTTTAGTGGTTGACTGAGTTGTAAATATATTCCCTACTGTAACGTGCTCTGTGTACGTAACTATTATTACTGCTGTATTTCCTTAGTCTGCATTTTTTTTTTTTTTTTTTTTTTTTCGTTTTGTAGGGAGTTGTTGCTGGGCTTCTTGTCCAGAACACGCTTAAATTCTTGCTAAATTTTGGACAAGTTTCTCCATACTTGGTAAGTCTTTACATAGCTCTCTCTCTCTCTCTCTCTCTCTCACACACACACACACACACACACACACACAAGCATGTGATGCTGATGCTGACTTGCATAGCAGAGGCAAGCCACTCTAGGTTAAGGTCACTACCTACTTTTGTTGGAAATCAACAGAGATATACTGATATCCTGCCTTGGTTTTACTTGCCTCCAGGGATATAATTCTCTAAAAGACTTTTTCCCAACCATGGAAATGAAGCCAAACCCTCAGTGTTCAAATGTTGCTTGTCTAGAACGACAGGTAATACGATTAATTTGTAGCCTTGGTTCACCAAAGTTTATCATGTGAAATGTTCTCATGCCAAGTTATTAGCTTCCCTTCTGGGGTCTCTGCCGTTTCTAATAAAAAAAGAAGAAGCTTCCCTTCTGAGGTGGAAATGAAATGTTCTGTGCAGAAAGAGTACTTTGTTGCAAAGCCAGCAAGGGATGCTGCACTTAAAGCAAAGATGGAAGCTGAAGCTGAAGCTTTGTTGGCTACAGAATGCCCACTTCATGATGACAATGAATGGAACATAAGGTGTTTCTCTTGAATTGGTTTCTATTTGGTATTAATTGTGGGTGAAAAAATGTGCTTAAATGAGGAATTTTTAATTTTTTATTAAAAGAAAAACGAGGGTTACTGGGTTACATGAATTTTAAATTAAATGGTTGATGCCTCAACATAACTTTCAACTGTTGATACTTATTATACTTGTTGTCAAAGCATATTTGTAACCATTATCAGATGTCACGCATTATCAATGTCAAATGGTTGATACCCTTTGTCAAGAACATATTAATTACTATGCCCTGTTGAGTCTTAGATGTCAAAGTTTAGTGATATCATTTCTGTTGATTTTCAGTGTCGTCGATGATAGTGGGCTGGATAGCATGGATGCAGCCAGTTCTGGTAATTTATCATTTTACACTTTTTATTTTAGGTAGTCTTGTGGTCAGATTTGCTTAAGTTGCTATTGAATATTGTATTACATTAATTCTTCACGAAGTTCTCGTTCAATGTGAATTGAGCTCCCACATAGATGGTCCTTTCTATTGTGATTACATTTACTGATTGTTTGAGGGGCTGTGTTCTGCATCAATGACAGAAAAGCAGGCACCAAAATGGCATTGCTTCACAGATTGTGCATTTGCATTCCACTAAATTGCCAAACACTTCACAGTTCACACATTGGTTGTTTGTTTATGTCAATTATTTTCTCTGATGTGGCCTTTTCACTTCAGATGCTCTTCCAGAAGGTCTTGTCCGGGAGCTTCCGAGTGCAGACAAGCCTCAAAAACTGCCGAATCTTGAAGCTCCAATTATGTCTAATGATGACTTAGAAGATCTTAGGAGGCAACTTGATGCTCTTAATGCCCCCTAACAGTCCCTCACCCACCAAGCTAATTCCTTTAGCAAGGCAAAGATATTTATTGCCTCCATTTTTGTAACATGATTTGTGATAGTTTGTTGCTCTTTTTTTGGGGGGGGGTAAGGGATTGGGGTCACTTCCTCTATCCTCTTGGGAATTCACCTGTACAAGGTTATATGTTATACATCTTCAAGGAGTCTTGTTAACGGACAATGAGAGTAGCTGATGCTATTATAGTTTCATCCTCTTTACTGAAAATAGGGCAGCAGTTGAATCACCACAGCAGGGAGGAAAAAAGGACTAAAATAACATGTCCTATTCGTTTAGAAGATATGAATAAGGTTTTTGGTATCATCTGACTGGATTAATTTGTATGCTCCCTGTTTGCTATAACTCCCATGCAGTCATTATGATCCAAATAGTAAAGCTAAAATCAAAATAGTAACTATCACAACAGTCGAGAATGAAGAACTAATAAAATACATGTTGCGTCGGTGAGGAACAAGCCTAATTGTTCAGTTTACTAACATGCAATACAAGAAACATCATGTTTGACCAGAAATGTTAAATGGAATATGAAACCTTGGGCTCCTCAAACTTGATTAAAATTTGATTCATATCTGGTTGATGCCTCCTTGCCTGCAATTTGCAAATAAGTCTCATATTAAAAGCTTGGTTGGAAAAGTTCAAAGCTGTTGACTGCCATGTGCAAATCAAGCGTACAAAACTTTTTACCACCACGTATTGAGCGTTAATTACATACTAATGTAGGAGCCAACTTTTGCAAAAAAAAAAAAAAAAATTGAACCAATGACGGTATTTTTACGCCAAAACAAGCCCAATCTTTGTCTTATCAGGTTCAGTATAACTTAGTCCAATCATTATTAAGATTCTAAATTTAGAAAGATCTAGAGGAAGGCTTACTTTTACACCAGCCATTGATAGTAGTTTGTGAGATGCAATATATGCAATGTCGGAATCACTTAAGCTCTTCTCTACAAAATATATAACTTCAGACACACCTGACTGCAACAAAGAAGATGAATTCAAGAGTTAGGCCCTTTTGTATGCATACTTGGTGTTAATAAAAAAGACAAAGAAGATGAATTAGATTTATTAAGAGACTAACAACGAAAAGTAGGAGCTGAGGTGAAGGAAACAAGTGCAGAAAATCAATATATGTTGGGATAGATCCCGATAATTAAGAAGCAAGTATCACCTAGAAGGCTAAGACCTACATGCCAATAATAGGCAGATACTACATTGGTAACATCACTAGTTCTAAGGATTCCATTAAAAACTCTAATGAAACTATACAAACTGCAGAGGCAATATTAGCTTGTCAGTTGTCACTAAGTACTTGCTAGTAACTATAAATATCACTCTTCTTATCAGGTAGGTATGTTGAAATGGACAACAACCTGACACTAGCTGTTGAGAATAGATTTTATCTAAATTTGTCATGGTCTCACCAGTCAGAATTTCGGGTTGTGAGTGCAATTGCTAGAGTAAATGGTGCACATCAAAGACTACTTGTGATTTATTTAAGAGGACTTAATCCAGTAGTTTGTATTATGTCTCGCAGAAAAGGTACAACCTGTGCATAAAGTAGGTGAGAGAATGCAAGAGTTCATGCTTTAGCAAAAAAAGGGTGTTAACTTCGGTTCCCTGACAAGAAAAGAGTGAACACAGCATTCTCCGAGCAAGCCCCTTAAGCATGGATCAAATTCTTGTGGGAAATATTAGCATTACCGAATGAGGGAAGTCCCAAATAATCATACCTTTATATATGGAAAGATGACAGAAAGCCATACCTGAATGATTATTTTGGCACATTCATTGCAAGGGAACATGGTCACGTAAAGCCTCTGAAAAGATCAAAATGAGATGAAAGAATCTCAGTATCATTACTTCTCTAAGGGCTACTTTCACTAAAGTTGTATGATCATGAAAAAATCAAATAAAGGCCTCTGAAAAGGTCGAAAAGAGATGAAACACCTTCCCTTTTTAATCAAATAAAGAAAGTTCAAGATAGAGAAAGATGATGATGATGAAAACATGAATCCGAAGAAATTAATACAGGGGACAATGAGTGAAACTAAAATATGGAATGCCTGAAACAAACCTGGCCAGCAGCAGAAGCATGATTTGTGTTTAGGATAGCATTGACTTCAGCATGACAAACATAACTGCAACAAACAATTTAAAAAGTAAAGAGCAACTAGCCAACTAGGGGCTGAAAAGAAAAATCCAAACTAACATATTGAATAACTTGGTAAAGATTTTAACTTAGTACAGAGCATTTGCAAATACAATCCCATGGTGGTGGGAGTACAATATTTGATAAATGCAACAGAAAGATACCAGACACCAATCATCTATTGTAAATCACAATAAATTATGCGATCAAAGTACTTACGGATACTTGGTCTCTAAAGGGTCCCCAGTTTTGGATTTCTGGAACATAAGAAGGCAGATTTTACTACCAGCTATTCATTGATAATAAGAGCAATTTATTCATCATAAAATGCCAACCTTTGCCCAAGGAAGCTTGTCATCAGAACAGCCTCTTGGAAATCCATTATAGCCAATCCCTGCACAAAGAATATAGATCACACAACCCTCATACAACATGCTGTATATGACTTTCACTTTAATTTTCAAACTCACAAATAGCAGAACCCATATGACAAAATGGATAGTGTGATGGTGCTCATGTAAATTTCTTAAGTTGACTAAAGATTTAGATCATTAACTACAATACAATCATTGCCTTGGGAATCTTTTAGATGTCTCAGATAGAACTTGCACCAAAATACTTCAAATGCCACCATGAAATATCATCTTTAACTTACCAAGAATTATTCCATTTTGACTCACTAAGCATGCACCAACCTGCATCACCAAATACAGAACCTCACATTGCCTCAGATTTCACCAAGTATAAACTAGCAAAAAACCCACATCAAATGCAAAATAATGCATTTCATTTCAAAACATAACCAAATTTTACACATAAAATTACATTAACCCCCCTTGATGTTTGGGTAAATGTTAAAAAAATGACACTTAACCCCCATTAGGTTATTCTTTTTATTTTATTTTTTTCTGATTTTTCATATGACATAATCAATATTGTCAATAAGCATTATTTTGAGGTTATTTCTCACAAATACACAAAGATTAAAATGTATGACCTGCCTGTTAGGGTCTTTGGATCTTTCAGCTGATAAAAATGCAATTGCCATAAAATAATCATCCGTCAATACAAATATCATTAAATAAATAAAATTACGAAACGAGGTTATTTCTCACAAATACACAAAGATTAAAATGTATGACCTGCCTGTTAGGGTCTTTGGATCTTTCAGCTGATAAAAATGCAATTGCCATAAAATAATCATCCCATGACAAATATCTGAAATAAATAAAATTACGAAAAGCAAATAATAAGTGTAATATAAAACATTGTGGAAAATCCACGTGGAATTGAAAAAAAGAATACAAAACCAAACTGACTCTTTGCGTTTGGAGGGATCGAAAGGGTTCGGAGAAATTTTGGTGGAAACGACGCCGTTGTGCGTTTGGGGAAACTGCTTCTTCTTAGGGTTTAAGAAGATGCGGAAAGCAAAGGCAGAAGAAAGGCCGAAAGGCAGAGTGGCTAAGTGGAGCCCAGAGAAACTGAGCTCGCGAGAGTTCATGGAGTTCGATCACGACGAAATTGAATAGTAGAAGATTTTGGGAGGTCACTTTCTCTAGAAAAATTTACTCTAGTTTGAGCTTCTGCTTGGCTTCTAGGAAAATAGTAGCGGGAAAGTAAAATGGAACTTTCTCTAATGACTACTACGTTTGAGCTACACACAGAGTACTACAGTACAGAATTATGTATGTAAAATGGAAACTTTTTTCAATTCTTGAACACAGAGTCACAGTTACAGAATTTGTAGTCTTTTTTCAATTCTTGTCGTTTTTGTAGGGTTGGTCGGGAGGCGAACAATATGGCCCACTGCCTTGCTAAATTCGCATCTCACCTTCCGGTCTCTTTTTTGTGTTTTGGTTCAAATCTCCCTCCCTCTGTAGATGAGGTTTGAATTAGAGATTTTGGCTCAGTAATGAAGTTTCAGTTATTTAGCAAAGGGGAAAAAAAGAGTACACAGTACAGAACGCGCGCGCTTAAACTCGCGCCGATAAAATTATAAATTTGAGAATTTTTTTATCAATTCTTATTAAAAACAAACTTATAAACCAGACACTAAATATGATCATAAATAAATTTTTTAATTATATGTTTGTATTATTTCACTTTTTACCTTTTAACTATTTGATTCACTTTTATTCATTTCTTAATCTATAAAACTAATCAATGTTTCCATGGTGTATTAAAATTATGTAAAATAGCCATAGCCAAACCGCATAGTTTTTAGTTAAATCCAAGCAAAAATAAATAAATGTTTTTATGGTACATTAATATGTAACGATAGATTTTGAACATCATGACTTAAAATTAACCGAATATATAAATAAATAAATAATTTGTTACTTGTATTTGGATTTAGGCCAAATTACATAATCATCTCTTGGGGTTTTGGTCAGTTGCAAACAAACCTTCTGAGTTTTGATTTTGCAATATAATCACCTGAGGTTTTTAAATTGGTGAAATTGATTCTTCTAAATACATTTTTTGTCGATTTTGCTAGTAGAAATTTGTCACATGCATTACATGTGACCACTTTTATTAAAAAAATTCATTATTATAAACCCAAGTGCAATACATTATGCATATGACAAATTTTGTTAGCAAAATTGACAAAAAAAAAGTACTTAAAAGAGTCAATTTCACCAATTAAAAAGTCCAGAGATTATATTGAAAGATTGAAATCCCAGGAGGTAAGTTTGCAAATGACCCAAATCTCAAGGGATGATTATGTAACTTAGCCTTGGAGTTAACATAAAATTTGACAATATGTGGCTATTTGCATATTTTTAATACATCAGTGAGGATATTACTTGGTTTTATATATTACGGGGATGATTGAGATTGACCAAATAGTTAAAGAGGAAAAATGCAATTTGTCAAAAAAATTATATAAATTTGTAAAGTTTATGTAGAGTAAAATTTATTATATCCCTAAAATTATCCTTAAAATTAATTTAAAGTCAATATTTATTAATTTCATGAAAAAAAAAAATTTGTAATAATTTTGAAACTGTTTATGGGTTTTTTGCAAAGTGGTCAATACTGTACCGGATGTCATTTTCGATTTGGTCAGATTAATGAAATATTTCGTTACTGACCAATACCGGTGTACCGTTTCAGGTTTAACGCTATATATATATATATTATTGAACATAAGTGAGAAAAAACTTATTTCTTTCTTACATGAATATATTTAAAAGTCACTTAAAACACATTAATATAGAATTTTTTTTTCTAAAAATAAAAATTAAATTAAATTGTTCATTAACCTGAAACACACCAAAACGGTCGAAACACCTCGAAATATTAACAAGTACGTTTCGGTGGTGTTTCTTATACCGGGTGGAGTACTGAAACAAAATATTTCCGGTGTTTCGACTAAAATGGTACGAAATTGACTACTTTGATTTTTTGTTGTTGTTAGATATAGTACAAATGAAAAAGTATGTGGTTAGTGCTTTCTCAATCATCAATTTTGAAACAATTAAGCAAAATTTTATTCTATTGGAATTGAAGATTTAATTTGATACTAAGCTAAATACTATGATTTATAATGTAATTGTCCCTTTTTTTATAATATTTTTTAATTTTACCGAAAAACTAATAAACGAATTAGACAAATATATAGCGTGGTTGATTTTATTAAAATATCAAACATACATATAATCTTTTTTACGAAAAAGCCATAGCTGCGTTGAGATGGCCGAGTTGGTCTAAGGCGCCAGATTAAGGTTCTGGTCCGAAAGGGCGTGGGTTCAAATCCCACTCTCAACAATTCCTCCTTTTTTTTTTCTTTTTTTTTCATCAAATTCAAAACATGCCCAAATGCATGATCCACTTGTCAAGTTATATATAGGCTGGTAATTCAGCCTCATTCAATCAAAAATAAATTAAAACCAGCATCTATAATCTATGCTTTAAATTCTCTAAACCGTTCTTATTCCAAGCAATCTTTATTAAATCCATCTAGCAATTCCAGTCAATTTTATGCTTTGTTTAATTATATAGTCCTTAAACTTTACTTCATGTCTCATAATGGTCTTTATCATTTTAAATGTTTCATTTTAGTTCTCAACATCTCATGTTTCAAAATAGTCACCATCTTTTGAAATGTTTCATTTTAACTTTTATATTTCGTAAAAAATATTTCCTACAACCAAGTTGCATACAATATGTGAGACATGGACATGGGAGTGAACCCCACCACGCATGGACCTCTTTTATTTATTTATTATTATTATTATTTATGTCTCACGTGTTATTTGCAACCATGTTACATGATATGCTACCTTTATACTTTGTGTCAAAAAGGTCTTTATTATTAATTGTATGAAGCAAAGGGTGATGGAAATTTTTGAAACATAAGGACAATTTTTACACAAACTTAAGAATTTTATAAGGACTAAAATGAATATGTCAAAGGATAGGGACAATTTTGAAACGTGGTGCAAAGGTTGAAAACTAAATATGTAATTCAACTCTTTTTTTTTAATAATTTGACAATTTACAGTAATAGAAGAGAGCAAATTGATAATTTATAACTTGCCCTCTCAAAAGTCAAAAATTTATATATATATATTATATATATATATATATATATATATATATAAATAAAAAATTTAAAAAAAAAAAAAAAAAAAAGCCCAAAAAGCCTTTGCCTTTCCTTTTTTTTTGGTAATCAGAGATATCAATTCAAACAACAAAAGAAAGGCCTAAAACATCCCTCTGCCAAGCCTCACGGATGGAGGGAGGGAGGGATGCGGCAGTACAAATAAACTCAGAATCAAGGAGGGTAGCATGAGTTGCCAAAGCATGAGCCGTAGAGGCACCCATCCTTGGCACTTTAAGCTTGATGTTCGTAGAGGCACCCATCCTTGGCTCCTTGCCATCTTAAATTGTGGCCTCCATCTATATGACAACAATCTTTGGCATCCATCACAAAGGCGATAATAAACACAATGAGCTTCCAAGTTAATTGTTGCAACGAATTTTAGGGAAGATATAAACAGTAATGGTAAGCTTCCGACTTCCAAGTCCAAATCTACATTAGGTGTGACTTTTTATTAGCAACAAGAACCGATTTAACTGTTTGATTCCTAGTGTTAGCCTCAAGGTTTCAATAATTATTAATTGGCTAATTAATTCAAGGACATTCATGTAGTTTTGATGATAACCATGATTTTAAGTTATTCATAAATGATATTTTCATATGAACTAACGATTTATGTTTAAAGCATAATGTTGACTATTGATTTAATTGGACCAACATGGCCAATTCAAATATCAAGCAAATGCAAAGTCGACAAGTTGCAAATTCACTGAAGAACAAAGTCATCAAGTCTTAAGACAAAGAAATCAAGCTCAAGAATCATGTTCCGAGACATATGAGAAGTAAGAGTTAGGTTTTGTAAAATTTATTAAGATTTGATCTTTAAGGCTCAACTTTAAAACCGACTTAAATTGATTTTCAATATTAATGGCTGGATATTTTGATATTTAAAGATAGCCATGTGAACACAAAAAAATCTCTTACAGTGAAAAATTTATGAAATAGAAAAATTTTCAAAATATTGACAAAGTCAATATTAATGGCTAGATATTTTGATATTTAAAGATAGCCATATGAACACAAAGAAATCTCTTACAGTGAAAAATTTATGAAATAGAAAAATTTTCAAAATATTGACAAAGTCAATATTAATGGCTAGATATTTTGATATTTAAAGATAGCCATGTGAACACAAAGAAATCTCTTACGGTGAAAAATTTATGAAATAGAAAAATTTTCAATATATTGACAAAGTCAATATTAATGGCTAGATTGATTGATATTTAAAAATATCCAATGTGAACACAAAAAAAAAAAATCTTACAGTGAAAAATTTCTGAAATTGAAAAGCTTTCAAAAATTCACATAGTCAAAGATAATGGCTTGATTGATTAAGATTCAAAAATGCAAGACAACAATGAAATCTTTCACGGCTAAAAAAATCTTTGAAATAGAAAAGCTTTCAAAAATTCACATAGTCAAAGATAATGGCTTGATTGATTGAAATTTAAAACAAATGCAAGACAGCCATGAGTAACGGAATATATCAATTACGGCTAAAAATTTCTTAAACAGAAAACAAAGTCAAAGAAAACAACTTGATTGATTGAAATTCAAAAATGCAAGACAACCATATCAATTACAGGCTAAAAATTTATTTAACAGAAAACAAAGTCAAAGAAAACAACTTGATTGATTGAAATTCAAAAATGCAAGACAACCATATCAATTACGGTTAAAGATTTCTGAAAAGTTTTCAAAATATTAAACAAAGTCAAAAAAATTGCCTAGATTGATTGAAAATCAAGAAGAATGCAAGACAACATGATAACGGGAAGAAAACAATTATGGCTATAAATACTACTCCTTCTTCATTTCTAAACACAGAGTATACAAGAGAAATCAGAGAAAGAAAATAAAATATCTTTTACATCAATCCATCATTTCTCAAGCTTATATTTTCATATCATTCAAAATCCTTGATTGAAAATCAAATTCCTCTAAACACTTTTTGAGCCATATTGATCAAATCTTTGATATACTATTAGAGTGAGCATATTGTGTACAACTACTCTTTGAGAGAGCCTTATTTTGTACAACAAATCTTTGTTGAAACTTGTGAGTATTTTGTTAGGGTTTTGGTATAAATCCTAAGGAGTGAAAATGATTTTTCACTCGGTGGTTACTCTTCACCGTGTAAGGAAGATTTGTGGGTTTTGGTATAAATCCTAAGGAGTGAAAAGGATTTTTCACTCGGTGGTTACTCTTCACCGTGTAAGGAAGATTTGTGGGTTTTGGTATAAATCCTAAAGAGTGAAAAAGATTTTTCACTCGGTGGTTACTCTTCACCGTGTAAGGAAGATTTGTAACGGTTTGATCTTCACCCGAAAGGAGATTGTCAAATAGTGGATTTGGGAATCCTCAAGAAGTGTTCTTGAGGCGGGGACGTAGGCGGGGAAGCCGAACCTCGATAAAAATCATTGTGTTTGATTTTCTCTATCTCTATCTCTTACTTATTCAATTGCTTATATATGCTTGTGCTTGATTTCCTATCATATCTATATTGCAATTGAATTGTGTTATTAAATTTGTTTAATCAATTTTTGCTAATTGAAAATAGTTTTTAATTCCGCATTTAAATCGAAAAAGTTTGCCTCAACCTAAATCACCCCCCCTCTTAGGTTGATATTTGGGTAACACCTAGATTTATTGGTTGAATCAAAGATTACTTGTTTTGTTTTTTGTTTTTTTTATAAATATTTAAAATACGAGTCTTGTTAACAGGTGTTTTTAGGAAAATTATTAAGGAAGTATTTAATGCTTTCATTTAATAAGTATTTGTAAAGTTTTAATATTAAAATAATAAAAAGGCAATTTTTAAGGGTATTACGGTCTTTTGATTTCTTATTTCAGTATTAAAATTTTATTTCTTATAAAGTACAAGCATTTAATGCTCTTTAACAAATGCCCTTAGGGCATCCGCTAACAAAATGCTTAAAATATTTGATGTTTTTTAATGATCAGATTAGACTATTGATCCATTCACAATCGATTGGTTTAGTCCGAATTTTAAAACCTTAACAAAAGACGACCTCTAAGATAATATTCCTAAATTCTTAGAATCCGATTCCCACTCCATAGCTAAAAGTCTACTTACAAAAGAGAAATACTCTAAATCCTGGAATTCCACTCCATAACTAAAAGTCTACTTAAAAAAGAGAAATACACGTAGGTCCAAAATAAATTGAACTACATGTAAGAATATTAATCCAACCTTGCTCTGCCTCCCGCCAAAGGCCCAAAGGACTAGGGGTGTAACCTTCACCGACATAACCGAGAGAATCGTAAGAACCGCACCAAACCGCATCGCACCGATCTTAATAGGTGCAAGTACAGGTGTGTGTAATAGGAAAACCGCATTATAAGGTGTAGGTGCATAAATTAATTCCAGAGAAAACCGCACCGCACCTTACCGATTACATCTTTAGTATGTTATACTTGTATGCTAATGGTATATGCAAGTGATGTTATGTTATATTTGTATGCTAATGATATGTGCATGTGATGTTATGTTATATTTGTATGCTAATGGTATGTGAAGGTTGAGATTGGATTATATTTGTACAAGGATGGTATATATTGGCAAGTTGAAATTGGAAATTTTGATTAATTCTATGAGATATGTATGTTATAATTTTTTTCTTCTTAAATATTCAGGTTGAGATTGGAAACAATGATTTATATTTGTATACTATAGTTAGCCAAATTTTTGAGTTGTTGTAAAAATGGATTTTTTAGATTAAAATTGACATTTGGGCTGGCCTAATCTGACTCAAATGAGTCCAGCCTAAACCGAAAGATCGCACCTACACTATACTATGCCAAAACCGTTCTTAATAGGTGCAGGTGCAGGTGCAGGTACATGTAATAGAAAAACCGCATTATAAGAATATAGGTACATAAATCCATAGAAAATCACACCGTAACTCACCAATTACACCCCTACAAAGCACTACTCTACTATATTATTAAAAAAGAAAAGAAAAAAAGGACTACTCTACTGAGCGTATCTGTATGCAGAAAAAAATCTGATAAAAAGTTGGCACAATCCCACCCACATGATGTGAAACGCAGAAAAGGTCTTACAGAAAGGGACCCACTGATGAACGGTCCAAGTGGCAGAGTCAGTCGGTCAGAAACCCACAATCATGGTCAGCCTCACTAGTGTGTGCCCATCCCACGTGCCGACCTGCCCGGTGCGTGGGCTGCTCAATACAAAGTGGAAGCCTTTTTTGTACTCGGGGCCGACAACCTAGGCCTACCATAAAGCTTAATTTCTATCCATCTCTGGGGAAAGAGCCTCCCCTCAATGCACGTGCGACTCTAATTATTACACACCCACACACTCTCTAGTAAAAAGAAAAAAGTCAAATAAATTTATATTATTATTAAGTGAAAAAGAGAAACAAACACTGCACAAGAACACAAAAAAGCCAGGAATAGCTTTATAACGTGATCCGTTTTATTTTCCTAATGATTTGGCCTTTTTAATAACGGGATTTCCCCACTTCTTCTATCTTCTAGCAGGAATTCACCAAACAACCCTTTACACTTTAAGCTTTATTTGGAGTTCACTTCATGGTTTTTGCAAGGTGACTAAGTCATTTTGCATGTGAAACATGGTTTAATGGTCACTTGGACAAAGTAAGCTTTATTTATATCATAAGTCGAGTCTCACTCAAAATAATATAATCAATGATTGATGTAATATCTCTTTTAATTACGTGATTTGATCACAATTAATGTACCAAGAGACTGTAATTTAAGGTTATGAAATTGGTGTTTTTAGCATTTTAGTATTTTTTTTTAATAATTATAGATATAATAAGATTTAAATCTAAAAAGATTGTTCCATGATTTTAGTGGAATAAGATCTTCCATTTGAAATGAAATGGAAAGAGTCAATTTCATGATTTAGATTAAATATTACAGACTTAACAGAGTATAATATATACACCATTACTTGTAATACCCCAAAATCTGATAAGTATATGTACATTGAGTCTTATATCGGGCATATACTGGGTCGAACTGGGCTTTATTAACAATTACAAGGAGTCTCAATTGTAACTTGACTAGTTATTTTGAGGTATAAGCGTAGATGTGGTTAGCGTTTATTCCGATTTTGGTGTAGCTAGGTAGGATTCAAACCAGACTTAATAATTTTGGTGTGAGCCCTAAGTTATTTGACGACAAAAAAAACTTTAACCTTTGAGTAAACCCTCTGGCATTCTAGCATTGCTCTTGTTTATATATAGCCACAAGTTTCTGCCACCCCACTCAAAATTTAAAACCTCTCTCACCCACAAACCTAAGTCATTTTCTTTGTACTTAACCTTTTTGCTTTCAATGGAAGATAATGATCAAACGGAGTTGCAGCTACTTCCTACTCCAAACTCTGTACCATCATCTTCTTCTTCATCATCACACATGTCATCACGGCCGTTGGATTCTTCTTCATTCAGATATCGATCATCATCATCAACGGTGTCTGATCCTTTTGAAACCCCAGCACTTGACCTGCAGTTATCAATAAGCGTTAGGCCAATCCGGCAAACCTCGGATTGTGTTCTAGCTGGCCCCATTTGTCGCTACGACGATGAAGTGAAGCCGGAGACATCGACGACTTGTGTCGAGGCATTGAAATGGCATGCGGCGGAGCAGATTCGCTTGGCGGCGATAGAGAAGGCTTATGCAGAGAGAGTGAGAGAGCTTACAAGGAGAGAAATGGAGATGGCACAGTCTGAGTTTGCACGTGCAAGGCACATGTGGGAGAGAGCTAGGGAAGAGGTGGAAAAGGCTGAGAGAATGAAGGAAAGGGCAACGAGGCAGATAGATTCTACGTGCATGGAAATCACTTGCCAGTCTTGCAGACAAAGGTTTATGTCTTAATGCTCATTGATGGAGTTTGAGTTTGAGTATTCATCAAAGCCCTTCAAGGAAAAAGCTAATGAGTTTGTTTAAAAGTCAAGGTCGTATTGTTTATGCCGATCTGGGTATTGGGTTTCTGCAATTTGCTTTTAACAAAAACCAGTTATTAGGTAAAAGATAAAGCACACAATAAAAGTGGCAGAAGAAGTTCGAGATATGCTTTTTTTTTTTTTTTTTTTTTTATTATCATCGTGATCTGTATGCTGATCAATAATTAACACAATAATGATCTATATGGTCCAGGGATCAATATATAAATGTTGCCACAACTTTAAAATTCAAGTTTTCACAATTTAGAGAAGAAATACTCCAATATATGTGTTACAAGAGTTTAATTTATGCTGAGAGACAAAGATCATATTGGCATATAAGCAATTCAACATGTTATTTCAGCCATAATACCTGGATCGATCAGAAAAGTTAAACATAAAAGCTGTTTCATTCATCATTGGTTTTGATGACAAGCATTCTTTGATCAGGAGTCACAACTCAGATTGATATACAGTTTAGTAGTCTGGGTCATTGACAATTGTATTGTGGTGGTTTCCTTTTTCTTCTGTCATGTGCATTTCAATCATTCCTAGTACCGAGATATACAAAGCTAGGTGTACCCTGTCGGTGCAAGAGATACACAAAATGTGAGTTTGAAATCTTCTGAATGTTGATAAATGCTCTAAATCAATTTAATTTCCTGACTACCGTATAAATAATTCAGTTGACATGAGACAGAGACCCCAGATTGAATCGACCTGCTAGATTTTCATCCGAATATCTAGAACACATGCTAGAACAATTGGTTGCATGGACACATATAACTAGAAGTACATATGTTTCTAAGAATTCTAGGTACTTGAAAATTGCCATAGTTGATAGGCTGCTCTTTCTGATCTCTTGCCTTGTATCATGACCAAAATTAAGCAACAATGCTGATATGATTATCACATTTGTAAGAAAATTCACCTCTCCCATATCCGGTAGAAGTGGGAGTTTTGTGCACCGGATATAACCTTTGTTAAGATATTCCAAGATTGACCAATACTGATACGATCTTATCCCATTCGTAAGCAAATTCACCTCTCTCCGATGCAGAAGTGAGAGTTTTGTGTACTGAATACAACATTTGTTAAGATATTACATGATTGGCTAATGCTAATGCTGATACGATTATCTCATTTGTAAGCAAATTCACCTCTCCTAGACCCTGCAAAAGTATTTACGAGTTTTGTGCACTGGATACAAACTTTGTTAAGATACTACAAGATTGGATAAACTGGAAGCTTGCCGGCCATATGTTTTGGTGATCCATACAATGGCCAGAACCAACACATTTTCGCTTCTTTAATCATTTCAGGTTTTGAGACTTTAATGGCAAAGATATGACTCAATGATCAAGATTTTAAGTCAGACCCTTTAGGAAAAAAGAATCATCACATCCAAAACATACTTACAATCTGATCATTTGCTACTAATTAATCTTATGTGATTTAATCTTCTTTTACGCTTTATGACACTGCCTCTACAAGTCAAACCCTGGTGCCATGAGGTCAAGTTCGGAACCTTGATGTTGATAGAAAGGCAAATGAATCCGAACAAAAAGCGAGTAATTCATCAAGAACAAGACAGGATAGCTGTATCCATTTGTATTCAACTTCTTAACTTTTGCTCATGAGAAACCAAACACCCACTACTCATGTCTGTGATCCAACACAAAAAGAAACATTTTTGGATAGGATGACTCTGCTAAAAGCATCAATCACAGTAGTGAGCAGTGCTCCTTTTCTAGATGTCGCGAGAAATGGCATTAGCTTGATTTGTCAGCAACCCCCAAACATGCATATTACTCAAATACAGTTAATCAGTCAAGAAATGGGCTTCAATAATACACAATTTGATTCTTTCTTGAGGCCATGGCATAATCTAGTGGGGGCTACGGCTCATAAAGTCTCAACATTAGGTCCTTCTGAAAAGTACATTTTGGTGCAGCTAATTATAGAGCATGGGAAGCAAAAAAAAAGTGATTTTGATCTAATTATATATTAGAATATCTATAGCCCTATCCTATTTGGTTGCAAGAATCTTCTTAACTGCCAAACTTAATTAAGGTTGTAACAATTGTAAGGACTCCTTAATTTTTCACCTCCTAACCACTTTGTGTTTTCTTGCTTTCACCAGCAATTGTTGCTAACATGACTTCAAAAAGACGTTACGACCACCCTTTCAATTGTTTAATGCTTGTGGTTTCAACAAGATCAATCCCCCCTTTTTTGGGATACATTTTAAGTGCAGAATGAAAAATTTGAATCTTGGATGTCTCCGTTAGAAATACTAAAAATATCTTTTGACCTGGAGGTCATTGTCAACAAGATCAATTTGTTTTGGTCTTTCTTATCATTTTCCTTTAAATACAAGAAAATTTCTCATCCTATTGTGTATACAGAAACCGAATGATGTCCTTGCTAGCTTTAAATTACAGTTTTGTAGGATCAAAATTTTCAAAAAGGTGAAAGGAAAAATACAATTTCTCAAAAAATGAGTGCAGTTGTCTTCTATGGGACACCTAGCTAACCATGTGTATATGTAACTCTCCACTGAAAATTTGGATGCCATTGATAGAAATTTGCACCCTTGGACTAGTAACTTGACATAAAATGCTTAATTTCTAATGGACTCACAACACATCACCAGAATCTAATGCATGATAAACCGTACTCCGACACATGACCAAATTAATTATAGATACCTTGTCTTTTATCTTTTATTTGGTTACAATCATACAAATGCAAGAACCATCAATTCTTTCAGAAAGTTGAAGAGCAGGATAAAGATGTAGGACATACTTGCTGAGTTATCAAATTAGTCATCATGACAAAACCTTAAATTTGTCATTTTTCACATTGTCCACATTTGATCGTCAAGAGATACTGTTTGTTTTAATTGAATTGCAAAGCATAATATGTTAACTCATATATCTAGCACTAATTAACTGACTAAAGTAATTTGTGGAGAAGAATTACATTTAATTGTGATTGTAAACAAAAGTCTTAGAGTGTTAATATATCAGGCTTTCTCATGTCACATTTACTGTAGCCGACAAACAAATCTTTGCAAAATTCAGAGATAATCAGTGGGGAACCACATTCATGCATATGATAATTTTCTATGACTTACATGGCACAAGGCACAAGCAATGAATTTTCCACACGTACATACATAAGCTTATCATTCTAGATAGTATTAGAGATGAATACTGGTGAATAAAATCCTGATATTTTTTAGACAGTTTCAATATTATAGATATATAATAGGAGATGAGAATCTAATACATCTAAAGGACAGTGTCAATGTTTTTCAATTCAAAATTGGAAACTAAAATTTGGACGGGAGTGGTGAGTAATTATTTAGAATTAAGATGGGACAAAAACTGGTGGAGTCATGGTATCATGTGAGGATTCACAAAGTTCAGCTATAAGATGCTCTATAGTGATTGTTGAACAAGACAAGTAAAATTTTGATGTTATATAGTAATTGATGAACAAGAGGAGTAAAATTTTGGACATCTGGATAAAAATACATACGCGGTATGCCATAAGCCCATAACATAAATTATGCAAA
Source organism: Fagus sylvatica (assembly GCA_907173295.1). Lineage (NCBI taxonomy): Eukaryota > Viridiplantae > Streptophyta > Magnoliopsida > Fagales > Fagaceae > Fagus > Fagus sylvatica. The sequence continues at coordinate 14,686,687 of OU015770.1, read as the reverse complement.
GAATATATTGTTCCATTTTTTTATTTCAATTTTGATTCCATGTACTTTACTAGAATAAAAATAAATAACGAATTAATTAATATTTAAGAAATGACACTTTAATTTGTTCTTATATATATGTATCTCTAGGTAACAGAATGATCAAGATTGTTCAGTCAATTCATTTTTAAGCCAATCAAGAGAAAAAGTCTGCTGACTTTTGAAGGCAGAAAAGTTCAGACTATAGTGGGACTAAACTCGTGCTGTCACACCATGTGAGAATGTGAATCACACCTTCACATTAGTAGACTTTAATAACAGAGATGTTAGCTAGGTGCTTTGTGATCTTTTCACAATAAAGAGCTAAAAGGATAAAGAGAAGGATGACATTGTGATCTTTTCACAATAAAGAGCTAAAAGGATAAAGAGAAGCATGACATATCTATATCATAGTACAACTTTATTATTCATTAACAAATAATAAAATGACGCCTATACTTTTTATGGAAACATTGCCATGCTGTCCAGCTGCTTGTTATCATTGCATCATCTGAAATAAGCATCAGTGTCGAAAGACATTGCGATTTTTTTGGGTAAAAAACTAGCTAGCAAGGAAAAAAAAATGTTTTGTGTTTTAAGAGTAATGTTTTCCTAAAAAATGATGAATGCATTTCTATTTGTTTATTCTATCATATGAATTAGTCCATATATATGTGAGAAACTGGAAAATTTTTTTATGAAAATAGTTGCTATCAATAATGATTGCTATTAGGTATCAGCATGTACAATGTCACTTATTAATGCTAGCTTTTTAAAAATAAAAAATAAAAAATTTGAGCAAGCTCATACAATTCTAGCAATCTTTAATTTTTTGACTGTAACATGATCATATATTAGGGCAAATTGAGAAATTCAGAATATGCATCATAATCTAACACTTGGGATGAAATGAGGATGTTTGCGCTCTCACAACTTAGACGCTTTCAAATATTCATGACCAGAAATATGAAATTCTTGGAAACTCAAAAGTTCTGGTTAAGTCTTAAATTAAGATTTTAGTTATGTTGACTACTTGAAACTGTCTATGTGCTAGTTCACATTTCCTTGCAAAGTGTGTTACATATCTTGAGCTTTAGTAAGTACAGATTCGTTCTGATTTGCTTCTAACGTGAAGGAGTTTGCTCTTAATCGTTTACACTTAATTTGGCTAGAATGGTTTACACTGGCTCATTTTATTTACTTGTATATATTATTCCTTTGTGTTTGGTTTTAAGTTTGTGTTGGCCCATGAGAGTTCTATTTAAATAGTTTGGTTTGTACTGAACAGAGTCAAGGAGTAGTATTAAAGAAATCAACCTTTAGAAGACTTGCACGTGTGAACTCGAAATATCGTTCACGGAACCCTCGTTCGACCAAAACTTAAGCAACAAGTTTGCTTGACCTATCATTTGATCAAGATTGTGGCAGACAGTAAACTGACTTTGTTGGCATCACGATTTAGTCTGATTTTCTTATATAAAAAGATTCGTTGCACAACTTTATGTGAGAAGCAAGTATTTGGTATATCCGCTGTATATGATTTCTCTCACAAGCAAGTGGGACTCACACAGGTAGCGGAAGCATAAAATTTTTTTTCTTATGTGAGAGAGGCTACCATACTATTTTCGTTATAGCCATGCCCGGGCATGGGGTAAGCCCCACAAGCCCAAGGGCTAGGGCAACCCCCCATAGGGGCAATAAGTGAAGAAAAAAAGAAAGAATGGGTAGACATTAAAAAAAATAATAATAATTATTATATACAACTATACATAAAAGGAAAAAAAATAAAAATATTAGTCTACATATAAAAAACTTTATTAGTATACATTTTTTTTTTTTTTTTATGGGAGTGTTATGCATTTAATAAGATATATGTGAGGCATATGTGATGTGTTTCAGTATTCGTGTGAATAAGACCGGTCTCCACTGTGTGATTTATTAATTTGTTTGAAAATTTTGTTCACATGTGTATGTGGTCACTAACCATGTGTTATTGTTTGTAGGGACAGGTTTGTGGGGGCAAACTATTGTTTTGTGTTGCCTTGTAATGTGTTCCCGTGTTTATCTAATGATTTTTTTATGACTTTTAATTTATTATTAGTATTAATATTGCTGTGCTTTATAAGAACGTGATTTTTTTTTTTTTTTTCTATTAACACTAAGGATTTTTTTAGTTAAAAAACTATTAGACATATAATTATTATAATCGAGATTACATTTTGTTTTAATTTTTTTTTTCAATGTAATTCAAGCTAAAAACATAGGATATGTTTGGTACATTGTAATAGGTCTTGTAATGTAATAACTATTCTTAAGAAATAATTATTCGGTTGTTTGGTTATGCTTTCATTATAGGGAATAGCTATTCCTTAGGAATGACTATTCTTCAAAATGAGGAATAGCTATTCCTTACAAAAATGAGCGTAATAGCTATTCTTTAGATCACGTAATAGTTAAAAAAAAAAATTTAAAAATTTGAAAAACCATAATTAACAACAACTTTTTTTTTAAATTCAAATAGGAAAATGCTAAAAATATGAATTAAAATTGAGTTGCGTTATTTGGAAAAGGAAAGGAAGAACTAGGTGATCAAGTCAAGAGTAAGGAAAACATTGAACAGCTAAACATTTCTTGACTGTCTACATTTTCTCCATTGAATTTTCCTTACTATGCAATATCATTTACACTTTGGTTGTTTGATTCTATTCTAGAATATCTTTCCTTTACGTACAGACATGCCCGGCCATGGGATAAGCCCCACAAGCCCAAGGGCTAGGGCAACCGTGGGGGTAATAAGTGAAGAAAAAAAGAAAAGAATGGGTAGACATTAAAAAAAAAATTATTATTATTATACAACTATACATAAAAGGAAAAATAATATAATATATTAGTCTACATATAAAAAACTTTATTAGTATACATTTTTTTTTTTTTTTATGGGAGTGTTATGCATTTAATAAGATATATGTGAGGCATATGTGATGTGTTTCAGTATTCGTGTGAATAAGGCCGGTCTCCACTGTGTGATTTATTGATTTGTTTGAAAATTTTGTTCGCACGTGTATGTGGTCACTAGCCATGTGTTTTTGTTTGTAGGGACAGGTTTGTGGGGGCAAGCTATTGTTTTGTGTTGTCATGTAATGTGTTCCCGTGTTTATCTAATGATTTTTTTATGACTTTTAATTTATTATTAGTATTAATTTTGTTGTGCTTTATAAGACCGTGATTTATTTTATTTTATTTTATTATTTTTTTTTATTAACACTAAGGAATTTTTTAGTTAAAAAACCATTAGACATATAATTATTATAAACCGGATTACATTTTGTTTTAATTGTTTTTTTTCAATGTAATTCAAGCTAAAAACATAGGGCATGTTTGGTACACTGTAATTATAGCGGCCCAAAACAGAACAAAATAATAATAATAATAACAAAAGAAATCTCTAGAAAACCCACCCTCACCACATATGCCCACCTACCCCACAAGTCCCCACCACACAAATTTTTCTCTAGAACTCTCCATGTCACCCGTAGCTCTCCCTCACTCTCACTCTTTCATTTTCTGTCTTTTTCCACCAGCACACATACTCTCTCTCTCTCCCACACTCTCATTCGGTCACTCCCCCTCTCTCTCTCTCACTGGTTAACCACCATAATTACCGGCGGAATTTCCGGTAGGATTTCCGGAGAAAATCTAAAGGAGACTTTCTAGGCTCCATTTGCTTCCAATATTTTTAAGGTAAAAACTCTAAGTTAAGGTTTTTATATTTTGTTAGTTTCTTTCCAAATCTAAGTAACCTTAGTGTTATATGTGATTTAATTTGAGCAATCTTAATGATATTTATGTGATTAAGAAAATGGGTTTTGATTTGGTGGATTTATTTGAGGAATAGTTAAGGTTTTTTGATAAAAGTGTTTATGGTGGTTTCTCTATGGTGAGGATTTAGGGATTTTGGATTCCAAATGTTAATAGTGATTAGATCTAATTTTCCATATCATTTAGTGTATTTGGGTTAGTGAGGTTCTAGATGATTTTGTCTTGATAGGCTTGCTTATGTCTTTTATAGGTTATAATTAATCTCCTAGGAGCATTGGAGATTAGGATTTTGAGCGGGTTGCAGGTAAGTAGCTTCTTAATGGGATTTTTGGAAAAATAATCATCATTGCATATGAGATTTATTTTAAGGTTTATAAACACTTTTTGGAAATTATTGTGAAATTATACTTTTCCTAAAGGATTTTGTGTATAAACCTTAGTATTTATTTATTTATGAGAAAATGCATTATATTTGATATTGCATTTGGGGAAATGCATGATTTGCTAGATTGAAAATTTTATAAGCATCTTTCATAAATCCTTGGAGAGTTATTTGATAAAGTTATTGGATTATTGTGATTTCTAAAGATGCTTTATCATTGATTTTGTTGTTTGAGATTTGTTTTGGAAACTTTTAAAGGTTTGAGAATTATTTGGATAAGTGACAAGCTTTGTGAATACCTTGAATGTTGAAGGTGTTATCAAATTACTTGGAAATGAATTATGTATTTTTATTATGATAACCTGTGAGCTATTTTTGTTGTTTTACCCTTGTGCCGTGACAATTGTGATTATACGGTGATTACCCATCTGGATGCCGACTACCTGTGGGCCTAACGAAGCTCCTGGTAGTAACACAACTTACCTGTGGGCCTAATGAAGCTCCTGGTAGAAATAAAGTTTGGTTTTTTACCTGTGGGCCTAACGAAGCTCCTGGTAGAAACCAAGTTGTTTGGTCTTTTACCTGTGGGCCTAACGAAGCTCCTGGTAAAAGCCTGGTTGTGTGGTCTTTTATCTGTGGGCCTAACGAAGCTCCTGGTAGAAGCCAAGTTGTGTGGTCTTTTACTTGTGGGCCTAACGAAGCTCCTAGTAGAAGCCTTGTCACGTGGCCGTGGGTGTTTGTGGTTTATGCTTTTGAAAAGTGTTGGAAAATTATAGGGCTCACATGGTGTATTATGTAGTTTCAGTATTCATGTCTTGAAAAGTTTGGTGTTGCATTATTCTTTCAAATCTTTCAGATAGCAAGGAAGATAATTTTGAGAGAATTTATATAAAAGTTTCCAAATCTACGTTATATTTTGTAACATGCTTTAGTATCAATAAACTTGCATTTCCCCTAACCCCATTATTTATGCTACTTACTGGGCTTTAGCTCATTCCTTTTAATTATAATTTTTACAGAGTAGGCAGTGACTTAGCAAGCTGAATTTTTGTGGGTTGCAGTAGTTAGACAACTACTCTGTGGAGGCTGGATTTTTTGTAGTTCAACCTTAGGTGTGTTAGATCCAGAGTTGTTGTTGGGGTTGCACATCCTAAGAGATATTTTTGTATAGGAATACGGATATGTAATTATATGTAATTATGCACAGACCTCCATTTTTTTGTGGCCAGTGGTCAATGTAAAGGTTATAAAGCTCTGACATTATTTTGAGGATATACATTGATGTAAATGGCTTAATGTATTAACTTATGGATTAGTGTACTAGAACTTTTGATAATGGACTTTTGATATTCTAAGTTGACATACAGTTATGTAATGGTTGGGGAAAAATTTACAGGTGTTTGGATTGTAGTATTCTCATGCACTAGACCCTGTTGGGTTTGGGGCGTGACAGTAATAGGTCCTATAATGTAATAACTATTCCTAAAGAATAACTATTCGGTTGTTTAGTTACGCTTTCATTACAGGGAATAGCCATTCCTATTCTTCAAAATGAGGAATAGCTATTTCCTTACAAAAATGGATGTAATAGCTATTCTTTAGATCACATAATAACTAAAAAAAATTAAAAAATTCGAAAAACCATAATTAACTACAATTTTTTTTTTAAATTCAAATAGGAAAATGCCAAAAATATGAATTAAAATTGGATTGCGTTATTTGGAAAAGGAAAGGAAGAACTAGGTGATCAAGTCAAGAGTAAGGAAAACGTTGAACAGCTAAGCATTTCTTGACTGTCTACATTTTCTCCATTGAATTTTCCTTACTATGCAATATCATTTATACTTTGGTTGTTTGATTCTATTCTAGAATATCTTTCATTTATGTACAGTCTTATAGCCAATAAGAAGGCAAAACTTCATAATTTATCTTAGACATTTTCTTTTACAAATTATATAAATTCTAGAGTAATGATACTACTGATTTTATTACTAAACTTTTACAAACTAATATGACATCTTAGGTGAAGGGTACCACTTCAACAATTAAAAGACTAGAATTACGTGTGAACATTAATATTAATAAAATCATTAAAAAAAAAAAAAACTATCTTCACAACTCACCGCCGGTGCTTCAAGCTCAAATTGTCTCCGGTGATGACCACCCACCTATGCCCCATGAATGCCATGGTGAGGTTAGGAATTTATCTAAAAAAACGAAAAAAAAAAAAGAAGAAGTGAGATTTGGAAGTGCAATTGAGAGAAAAAAAGATTCAATATATATATATATATATGTATAGATCTGGGTAGTTGGCGAAAAAACTTAGTGAAAAATGAAAACAAATGTCCATTAATCTGGGTATTTGCTAACCCGAGTATGTAAAAGGTTACAATCAATGCCCATTAATCTTCATGAAAGCAAGAGGGGAGCTAGTTGAGAACTTACCCAAAATCCTCTCAACCAAGAGTCAGCGGATAAAGAAGAACACCATCACCATCGCTGGCGGTGAGCTTGAAGATGTTGCGTTATGTGAACACCAATGGATCTTGGCGCCGAGGGTGGTGGGGCGTCGATGGTAGTCGCCGAGGACGTGGGTGGTAGGTGGGCGCTGCGGTGAGCTGTTGAGTGAGTGATGGGTCTGTGATTTTAAATTTTTAATAATTTTATTAGTATTAAATGTTAATGTTGACATGTAATTCTAGTATTTTAATTGCTGATATGGTACCTCACCTCTAAAATGACATGTAAGTTTATAAAGTTTTGGTGGGGAATCAATTTCAATTATATAACATGTCATTAGAAAGAGGGTTGATAACAAACGATAATTAAGGTTGTAATTAAGAGATGGTAACAATTAATATATGACATAATTTAATTAAAAAATAATAAATCTAATAAAATAATTAGAATAAATTTCTATTAACTTATAACAAATTTTGAACTAGGCCTTGTGGCTTGGTGGTAACTCCTGGTAGGGTTCAATCCCCCACAAAGTGGGATTTGCTTGCTGGAGGGGAAATAATTCGGAATTAACCAGACAATAACTTAAAGTGAGAGGTTTAGTTAAACCATAAGAGTTTATAGCTCGGCTACGGCCAAGCTACTCCACCGTGTTCGGTCCATGTCGAAACACGTTTCTACTCAGCTTAATCAGTTGGAATATAGTTTGGCCCACGCTAAAATGAATCGGGATTATTTTGGAACCCAGCATTCAATGCTTAAAATATCTGGAGCAAACAGCATTAAATGTTTCTCTTGACATGAACTCTAAATTAGCGGCTAAGAACTGATGTATGCTTTATCACCCGTCAATACACAAAATATCTGGGCTTAAGGAGTGTTGAATACGTTTTATATATTAAACTCATGATAAACTGTAAGAGGGATGATGAAAAATCACTTATTAAGGCTGACAGAACGTGGGTTCTGGGAAAAACAAGCAAGAACAAGTTACCTAAATATCTCTGAATATTGGCAGAATTAAGGTATTGAGAAAATGAATAAAGAAATATCTCAAAATATCCCATGTTAAACCCAGATATAAATAGAAGAAGAGGCGACAATAGACAGGTACGTGCACTTTTACTAAACAAAATTTCTTTAACTTTGTTTATCAAATACTTGATCATCTTTTGATCCATAAACTGACTAAGGCATCAGAGAGCTAAAGGCCAACCCCACTGGCTTGACCAAGGTTCTAACGATCCCATTTGTTTTGTAGTGGTTTCTCATTGCAGGACCTGTGGATTCTGTTCGGACAAACCTCCTAAGGACTGTCTTCTTGTCTTCGAGTCAGTTTCTCTAACCGTTACATTTTATGTTCCTTCACTTGCTATTGTAAAAAAAAAAAAAAAAAAAAAAAAAAACTTATAACAAATTTTTTCTTCTTTCTTTTTTCTCCAAAATTAATCATTCAGTTATATTTTTATTGAGGCCTTAGGCCAAGGCGCTAGGCCTAGAGCCGCTCCTTATTCCAAAGTCCAAACTACGATTCAAGTATAACACTATAAGAGCATTCCCAGCGGAGTTGTAAAAGTAGCATTTTTGTTAAAATAGATGATACTGTAGCTAAAAGACACTAAAAAACGCTCCCAGCCGACCCTCTACTTTAACTCCAACTTTTACACATTGCTACAGTAACGTGTAAAAATACACGTTAACTGTAGCACTTGTAACTATTTTTTTTTTTCATTTTTTATTCTGTCTTCTCTCTCCTCTCTCCTCTATTTTTTCTTTCCTTTTCTGCTCTGCTTCTTCTGGTCTGCTTGCTCTGCTCTCTCTCTCTCTCAGTCTCAAGTCAGCCGAGCTACGGGGGTTTCGACGGTGGGTTGCGGTGGGTAGAGGACTCGATCTCAGTCTCGTTGTGGATCATTCTGGAGTCTGAAGCTTGGATTAGAATGGGTGGGATTCAGGATTCAAATAGTGGATTTGGAAATTTCGTAGGTGGAGAGAAGTCCGAAAGGCTTTGATCCGGATCGGGCCATTACGAGGACCTTCCAAGGGACAGGATCCCAGGTTCCGTAAGGGTGATATTTGGCCTCGTCAGGGCTTGAAGGAGACGCAGTTGCGCATCGAGTAGCACGGGTGTCGCGGAAGCCCATGAGGTCCTTGGCCTCTAAATAGGAAGCCATAAAAACGCAAAACAATGCGTAGACTCTTTCCTTCACTCCTGACTGTGTCAACGATTCTTTTTATTTTGGGTTTTGGGGGTTTCGACGGTGGGTCGCAGATCTGGGTTTTGGGGGTTTCGGCGGTGGGTCGCGGTGGGTGGGGGACCCGATCTGGGTTTTGGGGGTTGCGGCGGCGTGGGTATCAGGTTGCGGTTGACGGTTGATGGTTACCGTTTGTTGCCGCGGTTTGGCTATGGTTGCCGAGAGAGGGAGGAGAGAGAAATGGTTTTTTTTTTAAGTTATTTAAAAAATTATAATATTATTTTAATAAGATATTTTGTAAAGTAGAGAATGGGATGGAAAATGTTATGTAAAAATGAGTTGTAAAATAGAAAAGAATGCTTTTTAGAGTTGCAAAATAGATAATACATAACAAATGGGTTGGGAATGCTCTAACCTCGAAACAAAACCGCGCCAATGTTTTGAGCGTATTCGTGGCCTTTATAGTTATATTTGTTTTGGCGCGGAACCGTTTCCGGGAACCCGGATCCTCTTTTCCAACCGAACCCGAGTACCAGATATTCCGCAAAGCGACCCGATTCTCTTCCCCTTCTTCCTAATTTTGTTTTCTTTTTCGAATTTCCAATTTCTCTCTTCAGAGAGAGTAGCGACTCCGTAACGATAATGGAGGAACAATCAGAGACTCAGAAACCAAACGCTAACCCTAACCCTAAAACCAATACTGTGAAGAAGAAGAAGAAGAACGAGGAGAAGAAGAGCGAGTACGAGTTCTGCAAGGTGTGCAATCTGAACCACGATCAAGGCCAGCGACACAAGTACTTCCCGAGCCACAAGACTTCGCTCTCCACCTTCCTCTCTCGGTTCCAGTCCAAACTCTCCGACGTCCGCTTTTTTCTCAAGAACCCTAGCCCTCTCTACTCCGAGCTCGCCTCTCGCAACCGCTTCTGGTGCGTCTTCTGTGACTCCGACATCGACGAGCTCGATAGCTCCTTCGCTTGGTACTACCACTTCTATTTTAGCCTATTTTTTAATTGTGTTATTAATTCCTGTTTGGTTGCTGATAAAATAGAGCAAAAAAAGGAAAGAAAGTAAAGTTTTCGAAATTATATGCATTTTGTCTTGTTGATTTCAGTTTAGCGGAGATTTTGGTTTTCTGAGGCTTTCTAATCATGATAAATGCGAGACTTATTGAATTTTTTACTTGGAATTATAGTGATTTCTTAGCAGCCAAACTACTGCTTATGGTTTGGTAGTCCTGTATTTGATTTCATGCTTTGTGTTCTGTTAACAGTTATAATGCGATTAATCATCTAGCGAGTGCGGATCATCTCAAGAATTTAAAGCATTTTTTGTGGAAATATGGTGGCGGAATGGACCGCGTGGATACTTTTAGGATTTCGGATGCTGATTTAGCTAAGGTACTTGGTCATAGTCATTTATAATCAGTGGTTATTGACAATTTTGTTTGGTGTTTGAGATAACCGATTTGCTTCAAAATTGAAGAGAAATGTCTAATACTTTGTTTCGTTTAAGGATGAATTAGTAATTGGTGGGTGTTTCTTTTGTGATTGCAGTGGGAGAAGAAGTGCGTTTCTTTGAAGAGCGAGGCTGTATCGTCAAGTCAAGGAGCTATTGGACCAGTCGTTGGACCTTTGAATGATATCCACAATGAACACAACTATGGAAATATTGATAGTTTTGAAAATAGTAGTATCCAATCTGTTAAATCAAGTCTTTCAAATGGTGTTATGCCTTTACAGTATTATACGAATGAGTATCAGGTATCCCATTCAGGACTTTATGAAGTCACAAATGTTGGCTCTTCTTTACCTGCGGAGACATGCTCTGACACAAATTTATGGAATTTGAAGGATTCAAGAGGTAAGCATATATTTTGTTTATATTAACTCTTTTTTGTTTTTATTTTTTTTTTCAATTCCAGTTATTTAGTTTTATGTTGTGGTGGAGGTTCCTCTCGTCGAATGAGATTCCTTATGGTAGTTTTGTGTTATCTGCTATGTGCTTACATTGTAACTCAGTTAACAGGAATAGCCAACATTCTTACCTTTACAACAGTAATAGCTCAGCTGATGGCTCTTTCAGTAATGGGAGGGTAAGTTCTCTAAACTGGAGATAAATTAATTCTTCTTTGGAATTTCGTCCATCTTTGAGTTACTTATCAAAATCATAAAAAAAGATTTGCTATGCACCCTTTAGTGAAATGTCATTGTTGCCTACCCATCCTGGATATGATGGGATTGCCTATTCTCTGGAAATGAACTAGAGAATGGTTTGAGAGAGTGAAGGGAAAACATTTTGATTGAAGGTGGCAGTAGCTTCTGCTTACTTGTCTTCTAACGGAGGAGTAATTAATACTCTATGTACACGGGAGTGATATCATTCTTGTTTACATGTGCAAATAATACAATGGGCTAGTCATTTGAATCCGATTCTTGTAATACACTAATCTCTTAATGCTTGCAAAATCCAAATATCAGGGTGCAGTAGGGCTGGGTGACTCTATATAGTGCTTGTGTATGTTCAGGTAGTCTGTTGGTAGCCCTATGTGCGGCATGACTATTAGATTGCATTTTTTCATAATGTAATGGTATTTTGTACTAATGTCCCATCAGTGAAAATTTCAACTTTTCACTTCTTTCATGACCTGCCTATAGGTCTATACCACCCCCCCCCCCCCCCCCCTTTGGGTATTTGCATGTTCATATGTACTTACAATACCTTTAAACATGTAATGTATTTTGATATAGATGTACCAGGTGCACGAGGATGACAGAGGTGTAAAAGGAGAGAGCAGTTCTCATGGTATTTGTCTTTGACAATGTTAATTTTCGTTTTTTGTTATTCATGGATCCATTACCTAAATCCCACTTGAATTCATCATTTGAGTGTCAAGTGTTCTTAGGATTGAGTTATTGACATATAGTTTTCTGGTTAGCTTAGCAACAAGGATTTTGGTGGATTGATGCTTTATTTTACACACGCTGCCCTTTCCTCATATTGTGATTCTTTTTCTTTAGGTTTGCAGAATCTCACTCGAATTTCTACCTTGGCCCCTGAAGAGGCTAGAGGTAATGTGCACACTGGAGCGCCTCCCCCGTGGTTAGAAGCAACTGAAGCAAGTCAGATTGATGCTCCACGAAAACCAGCAATAGGCAACCTTGTATCTCTTAATAAGTCAGGGAAGTCCAAAAAATTGAACCCAAAGCGGGTTGGAGCTGCTTGGGCAGAAAAGAGAAAGATTGAGCTGGAGATGGAGAAGAGAGGAGAGATTGTCAAGAGTGATTGCGATGCTAACTGGCTTCCTAACTTTGGTAGAGTTTGGCAATCTGGTAGCCGAAAAGAATCTAGAAAAGAATTTGAGATAGAGAAACAAAAAATTCTCAATCTTGGAAGTCAATCTGAGATGCCAGTTGAGATTCAACCTTATGTCAGCAAGCGAATGGTGAGCTCTACATTCTCCCATACCGCATTTTAGGTTTCAGAATTTTTTAGGCTAGTTTCAAGTAAGTTCAGGTAATGCAAATATCTGGTTTCATGTTATACTTGTTGCCTCTAGGAATAAAAAAGAATTGATGTTTATTACTCTATCATAAAAAAAGAAAAAAAAGAACTGATGTTTAGCTCTGCCATTAGTTGTTTGAAACTTATACTAGAAAACAGTTTGGGGGATTTTATGCATGTCTAATAGTAATAATAATGAAAACAGTTTCTTACACAAAAATAAGCACACTTTAAAAAAATAAAAACAAATGAAAACAGGTGTAACAGATTTTGGGTTTTATGATTATGAATGGAGTTCCTAAGGCTTATGCTTTTCTTTTCTTTTTTCTGGCCACCCTTGCAGCGCAGAGAAGCAGGTGAATGATCATTCTAGAGAGAAAAATGCTAAGTATCGATATACCTTGTGGCTGTCGTGTTAATCACTATGTATATATCTTATTTGCCTCTCCCCCATGCCAAGTTTTGATTCGAGATTTAAAGGAGCCACGATCTTGCAGGAAAGATGGGAAGCAGTGTTGGTGAAATTCAGCCCAAAATGGGTAATGTATATACTAGGCTATTGTACCCAAAAAAAGAGAAAAGAAAAGAAAATAGAAATTGCTGTCTGTTGAAAACTCCATTACATTAACAGTGATATTGGAGGCATTTAGTCTGTTCTGCAAAATGCACTCGACAGGAATCATTTCTGTATCTCATGTATGCAATAATTTTTTAATTTGGGTAACACCAATATTCCCACCTACAAAGAACATAATTAGTTGCTGTGTTCTTGAGCTTTCACTGCTTCCTTGATTTTTAGAATACAACAAGCTGCTGACTCTATGAGCTGTTGCATATGTTGCACATTCCATCTTTTATGTCGATGTACTGGTGTGGTAGTGTATCAGGCTGCTGAAATAACTTCGTATATTAACTTCACTTTCTGTTGAGTCGAATGCATTGCAGTCCAAAAATTGCATGGATCTTAGCTCTTGATTGGAATGCTCTACGGTGTACACACAAAATTGACACAGCATCGTGTTTCATATTTTTGCAATTGCAAAATGTTTTTGGTTCAAAGAAAGCGCTCAGTAATTAAATTAACTAGTTGCTTTGTGCTCTCACCTCTGAGAATAAGAATGCTCTTACTCTATGACAACGGTTTTAGCAGGGCAAAATGTTGTAGAATTTAATTGACCTCTGATACTGAAAATCCATAGTTTCCCTTTGGAAGAAACTAAGTTCTCATCACATAGAAACTCCCAGGAAAACCACTTTTCAATCATTCGATTGACGTCATGTATGACTACATCTGTCATATTCCCAGCTCTTGCTATTATACTAGCAGTATATATTGTTTCCATCCTACCTGGTGCCTCCGGTGTATCCCCACTCGGTCCATCCACCACTATCACATCCCACTTATGCTGATGTACTTCTTGTGGTAAATTTGTCAATTGAAGCCGGCAATTTGACACTTGAAGCAGTCCTGAGCTAGGCGCACAGGCTGGGTTCTTCCTCGCATGCTTGAGCAGATTGTAAGCCTTTTTTCCAGGTATATGGTATCCAACCTTGTATGCTTGAGTGCTGTTTGAATTGGCTTTGATTGTGCGTAGCTTGTTAATATCATCCTCTAGAAAAATGGTGGTGCCACCTGCATTGATTTGTGAGAGGTATAGGTATTGGGTTTCAAGCCCAAAAATGAGGAGGTTGCAGGGAGCTTTGTGGGCAATAAGAGTTGAAAGGAGTTGAAATTCTTTTTCTGTGAGCATGATGGCATTGGCAGAGGTTTTTGGTTGATTTGTCGAGGAGCCCAGGTGCATCTGTTGGAACATTACTGCATGTGGGAGGACATGTGTGCTGAAGAATAGTGGGTAAAGTATGCAGTGGAGGGGAACTGGATGAATTAGTGAATGTGATTAAAAGAAACCTGATAATGGAGAAGCTAGATAGGATCACCACGAGGGCCGGGATAAGTTTCTTTATGGTGATGTTCATCCTTTTACGCCCTCTGTAATATTTGTAATAGATTGGTAGCTTTTGTTGTGCCTCAGGTGAGAGTGGAGCAGAAAATTGAACTAGAGGAGTTGCAAGAGAACGGCAATGAGGCTCATCCGGGGGCATTGTTTTGCTTGCTCTTTTTCTTTCAGTAGTACCACAGCTACCATCACATCCACTTTACCGGCCAGTTGGGTTTTTGATGATGCGAGTTCTTTATCTAATGTAGCCCCTTGGAATCTTCTTGAGTGACAGTGAAGGAACTTGTTTGCTTTTGTTTCAAGTGTTACGTTTTCATTATTTGAGTTGTCACCTAATTTCTGTCGTTGCAGTTTTGCGTGTGAGATATTAAAACTGGCCACGTGTATCCGTTTGTTTGGGAAAAAGAACAATGAAGGGTTGGTATTTCAATCGGATGCTGACTTGGGACTTGGAACTTCTTAGATAAGAGATTGGTTCATTTTTTGTTTTTTCCATTTTCTTTAGGTATCGTTTGGTAGTTTTGAGTAAAGTAGAAGGTGGCCGCTGAGTAGTTGCAGGGCCAATTTCAATCAATTTGACTTTCTCGGATCATTTTCATTTTAAATATTGGAATCTGTCAATTACCCATTTTGTTGGCCAGTGGGCATGATGTTTAGATTTCCGGTGTCGAATACTGTATTTTTTTATTGGATAATTAAGAGGCTATAAACCAAGAATTGGAAACGTAAATATGGGGTATAGGAAAAATAGAGGATTCGGGTTTGCTTAGTTTTTAAAACAAATTAATGTCAGCGTTATGAACCTACCCTGTATTAGTGGAGAAGGTATATGCTGAGTCCGGTATATGTGATATGCCTCTCATAACATGTAGGTTACACATAATGGTCAATGGAGTATACTTGCTATAAAATGATGATAAATATATTGGATAGATGAGATATTTATTAGTTTAATACACGTTTAAGGGATCTACACATTGGAAAATCATTCAGTAGTTCTAAATTATAAATAAATGCGTAATTCCCCTCTCACAGAGTGGTGGGTCCTATCATAAATTTAATTAGTAGAACTCATCATTCATGTGAGAGGAGGGACTATACATTTATTTATAGTCCTGGACTACTGAATAATTACTTCTAAACTCTAAACGATTGGATATTCTTTCATGTTTTGACTTAATCGACGATGGTGGAGGCATTTTGGAGTTAAAAGATTGGATGTTTATTTGTATACATGCCTTATTTTGCATTTTGAAGTCAAACAACATACAATTTAGAATTAACTACTTGGCATTTAGTGCCAGAAACAGTTAAGTTGATAGTTTTTTATTAGTTTTCATCTGAAGATATTATTGATATTATTTTATTATTTACCATTTACAACTTAACAGCTAGACAATTTGAAATATCTTGTGCCATATTGAGGTTAGGACTATGTAATCACAACAGGATTGATCAAAGCACAAGTGGCATATAGTGTTAGCAATAGCGTGATACAACGCTTGTCAAAAAATCTTGTTTTAGAACTTAAAATTTTATAATTTTTCTATCTAAAACCTCAAAACGATTCATATTTTAAATAAACTTCTAAATAAAAAGGATCTCATTAAGATCTTGATTTTATCAATTTATAAAACTGTTATATTTTTAATTGTTTCTGTTTTAAGTCCATATGCATAAAGGATTTGAAAGTGCAAAGACTAATAAATGTTTTAAATTTATTATAAGCATAAAATAAAGAACACTTTTTTTCTTTTCTTTTTTAAGAAAGGGGTGTTTATAAATTATAATACCCATTCCAAATTAATTAAAATATTTTATTTTTCTACGATTACCTGTAAATAGGGACTTCAGTAAAATTTGGACCTTTAATAGAAAAGTTTATGGGTTTATTGATAATAATCTAATATTACGTTGCTACATTACAATTAATCTATAATCTATAATATAAACTAAAAGCTGAAGCTGAGAAAAAAATTTTAGGCTTCCCCAAATACCGCCATGTTAGATTTGCTGCTCCCACACTTCCACTTTCCCATTCCTTCTATTTAATTCTCTCACACTTTTATTCAAAAAAAAAAAAAATCTCTCATGGCTGTTCCTCTACCTCTCACATTTTCATCTCCCTGACCTCTTCATCTTCTCAATTAATTACCTCACATTTTCATCTACCTCTCTCTCCCTCTCATCTCTTGAGCTTCTTGACCTTTTTATCTCCCTAATTAATTGCACCCCTGATTTCCTATTTAAATCTTATACTGAGATTTTTTTTTTAGTCTCCCTTTAGTCTCTATGGTTCTATTGTTATTTGAGTCTCAAAGATGCGTTTTTTCTCTTTTGGTTTCTGATTGGCTTTGCCAAGTTTCATGTTTTTATTTATTTCTTTATTTGGTTTTTATGTAATGCTCAATTTTTTTTTTGGCTTTTGGTTATCAATTTTCTGTTGAATGTCACCTAGGAGCTTTGGTTATCAATTTTATCAAATTCTTTATTTGGTTTTTCTGTTTTGCTCAATTTTCATTCTTTCACCTAGGAGTTGTATGTTATTGTGAATAAAATTTGTATGGGGCCATAGTTATGTTTGTAGTTCAGTCTGAAAACATTACATGTCATTGGGAGTTTTCCGTGCATTGCGCGGGTTTGCGACTAGTTACTTTAATAGTTTGTAAAAGTTTACGGACCCTCGATTCGGTCTTGCAAGACGATCTTAAAGACCCTTCCATCAATCTTAGATAGGACCCTGATTTTAATATGTCATTACAAATTGTTTGATTAAGGGCGCCAAAAAAAAAAAAAAAAAAAAAAAGGATCAAGTTAATCTTTATGAACTCTGTCGATTTGCATTAGACAAATTTTCATACATCATTTTTTGAGGTAATTCTCTACCTTTTTTTTGGGGGGGGGGGGGGGGGGGAGGGGTGAGGGTAACCTCTCTGCACGTTTAGAAGGGTTCAAAACTAAAATTTGAAGTTACATAAGAAAAATATTGCTTTACTAATTAGAATATTACTAAAATGGAAAGAATATTACTTACATAAGAAAAATATTGCTTTACTAATTAACATAACATTGTCATGTTACATCTTGTGGATTAAATAAAGAACAATAGAAAATATTTTGATGGATGAGTGCTAACTGGTAACAAACTTTGGCTTAGTAAGAGCATCTCTAGGAGACTTTGTATGTTATCTCCACATTATCTCCACATGTGGAGAGTTCTCTATTATTTTTTGAAATCTACTCCAACATACTCTCTACACTCTCTCTATTTTTATTAAAATAATAATTTCATTATATTATTTTAACTTTTTTTTTTCTTCTCTTTCCTCACGCCGATCTTCAATCACACCCATGGTTCCACCACCACGTCCACGTCGAGATCGGCGCAAACCACCCCGCCTAGGCCGAGATCGGTGAGCAAACCCAACCACCATGCTATGGAGAACAGAGAACAGAGGGAGAGCACAGAGAAGAGAAGGAAAAAAAATGGAAGAGGGAGAAAGAAATCGGGCAAAATGAAAGAGAAAGGAAAAAAATAAGTTTATATAAGGCCGGTCAAAAATATTAGTTTATTCAGCTGAAGAGTGTATAGTAGCTTTTCATTTGTGAAAAGCTAGTGTAGTATTTTAGGATTTTGAAGAGCTACTGGAGTAATAAATCTTCATTTTGGCTCTCCACATGTGGAGATAGAGAGGGGGATGAAGAGCTGCTGGAAATGCTCTAAGTATCAAGGGCTGCACGACGAATATTTGTGGATGGCTAATTTACTCTTTTAGTCCACGAATATTTGTAGATGGCTAACAGCTAACAACCGTGCAAGGTGGCTTCAACATTATGTGAACCAAGAAAAATCGAAAGGTTAATTATTGATGTAAACATGCAAGCAGATTTATACATGCAATGCACCTATTAAAAATGAATTGTTGAAAATGAATGCAATCGTCAAAGAGACATGAAGGAAAAAGGGAAGGACAATTGCAAAGTAAAAGTGTAAAACTATTTCCAAGTTTCAAACTTAAAATTTTGGATAAAATACATAAATTACCCTTGAGGTTTGAATTAATGATAAAAACTACTAAAACTTTTCAAAAATATCTAGTTTTCCCTTTAAGTACAAACAACACTTAACACTGTTTGAGTACTTTCCCCCAAAACTGCTGTTTGCCTTAGGGAGCAAATTGAATATTTTCAAAAATTCTTAATAATTTTTGTCATTAGTTCAAACTTTAAGTATGATTTTTGGATTTTACCCTAAATTTTTTTTAAGGGAGTAATATTTGGTCTCGATGAAACTTTGCACAAGAAGGATCATTGATTGCAAGCTTGTTACAATTATCTTCTTCTTCCATTACGAAGGAGATATCTCTACTCCTGATTATTAAGACTCTATTGGACGGAAAATGATCCCCTCCCATTACATCCTCCAATTTTCCCCAATTTTTAACAAGAATTATAACATGTGACACTTATTTGATTTTGTGTGGTTTTCATGAGTGTTTTAAGACCGTTGGATTTCTTTAAGTGCCACATGTTATAATTCTAGCTAAAAATTGGAGGGAATGGGAGGATCTCAATGGGAGGGGATCCTCTCTCCCGTTGGACTAAATTTCATTAGGGGAAAATATTGTTAATGCTAAAACTATTAGGCTATTAAAGTCATACTTGTTAAAGAGAAAGATGGTTAAGCTTACAAGACCTATTCAAGAGGAATTTTCCCGGAAAGTCCCAAACCACGAACTTCAATGAAGGAAGAGAATTATTCAAAGACTGGTTGATAAATGAATGTAATATTTTTTTTTTCAATGAGCTACAGCTAATATTTATGGTTATAATAATATGATTGAGCAGTTAGTTCAACTTCAATGTAGGTCCATGCCTATGAATTCTGCTGGGCTAGGTGTACCTGGTCTGGTAGCTTAACATTTTCCACACACTGTTTTTAATTATACTATAAGGTATATATATATATATTCAATTTTAATGTCAATGTCCATAATTTATAAGTTGTTTGTAACCTTGTCTCTATGTGAGCTCCTAACTCAGGCATCTCTAGACAGAATATACTCTCCTGTCTCTCTCTAAACATTGTTTGTACCGAATCAATAGCAAAAACTTAAATTTGTTATTGGTTTCTTCTGTACTAAGAAACAAAATTAAAGTCATGTCTAAATGACCCAAATTAACATATTATATGGGTGAGGTAAACACATCCCTAGTAGATGGCAGTGCCAAGCGGATATTGTGGTGGTCTTTTGGAAAATCTTTGATAGTCTTTGCTATTATATTGACTGCAAAAACTGACATTATGTGAACCTAATTTTCTTTACCTCAATGCGTAACTTAAAATCAATATAAAGGTTTTGTATTGTGAAATGATAAGAGTCAATATCTTGACAAATGAGATTGTAACCAGTTAATACCAAAATTTTGGTTTCTTAAAATTTTGGTTTGTTACATGTTCTTTGCATCAATCCTAAATTTAAACAGCTAATCTTAACAGTAAAGACAATACAAAACAGTATAGGTACAATAATCTTGCCATTCATACATGTATATAGTGTGCCTTAACTAGTTGTTTCAAATGTCAAAACACAACAGTTACTTCAGTAATCCAGTCCTCTATAATGTAAAATGGTTCCCCATTTGAATTTTCTGATAATAAAGGTGGCACCAAATCCTCGATTCGTTTTGGTAATCAAATGAATATCAATTTCTTAGCACATTTCATACTCACTTCTAGCAGCTTTTGTAAGTAATATCTGTTAATTGCTAGACCATGTCTTCACAAAAATAGCAATCACCATGCCCCCTAATGAATTATGATAGGCTGAACCCATGCCTAAACTTGACAAAGATTTCATCTTCTCTCCAATTTCCATACAAAACAATTGCCAACAAATCGGTCCATTTCATGCCACCAAACGCCCTCAACGGGTCGTTTTCCATCCAAAGTTTAAAATTAACAGGGTGACTATGCATCTCCAATTAAAATATATATTTTGAGTTTTGTTATCAATTCATAATTTCATTTAAAATATTAAACTCTATATCAACTATCCTTTAGTTGGTTGACATTCTAGCCATACAAAAGGTTTAATCTAATTCCTAAACTCAACCAATGATTGAGTAGCACATACTAATCTTGAAGGCATAATCTAAATTCTAAACCATGGTTATGGTAAAAAATGGTATTACTGATTCAAGGTATCCTGTTTCAAAACATTGCAGTTGTCATTGCGCACGTACCTCAAATCTTATAATATGTTTAATGCCCCACCAATCAAATCCACTTCTGCAAAGAACAAATTGTTTGAGTTAATGTGGCTTGGTCTTCTCTTCATACCTGCCTTTGTTTCTTCCTCCAAATCCTTCTTTTACTCTCTTCCTAGCTGTTTCTTTAGTTTATCTAGCACACCAATCCATATCAAAAGCAAGAGATTTTTAATGATTTTGGCTTGTTCTTCTCTATTCGCTCTACATCTCTCTTCTATCATCTTTGCAATGGATTGTACTTGTACCATTTCCTAAAAACTTTCCAGCCTAATCCCATTTCCACAGCAATATACTGTGTGTTTTGGCAAGGGAGTTTATAAATACATAACTCCTTTTTTTCTCCTGATTTTTTGACTTTTTCTTCCTTTGACCTTCCTAAGTCTTGTATATTTGGTCCATGAACAAATCTTTTATGTTTCTTAGTCACGGAGAGAATTCGTACTATGGGAAGGAACACTGAAGAACAGATGGTTTCACATGCAGGATCCAAGGTGAGTACTTATAATTCAAACCAATTTTTTTTTTTTTCGTAAATTTAATTCCGTCTTACAAAGTTTTCTTAGCATAAAAGATTCAAATATTCTCATAAAAAGAATTGACAACAAATCAGGACATGAAGAAAAGTAATTTGAAAAAGTCGCTCTTTGCTTCTATACACGAACCGCCTACAGAAAATGGCAGACCAATCAGTATGGTTTTTAAGGTACAATTCATATTCTTATATCATGTTACAAAGATTTAACAGTACCTAATTTCATTCCTATCTGATTGGAGTTTTGATTTTCATGAACTGAATTTTGAACTGAAACAGAAAGGAAAAACTGTTATACCTGCACATATTGTGGCTGAAGCTATATCAACAGTCCGCGATCTTGACCTCAGATTTTCAGGCCCAATCACACTAACAGAAACGAAATATGTTGAACAATATGTCGTGGCAAAGTACCCTCAATATTCTGGCTTAGTTGAAGGAGAAAAGATAGACCTCTCTAGCCTTTGCATCAATGAGGAGCCCCTCGAGCCCACGTTTGATGATAGGAGGAAATCCACAAGAGGTGGTCTCAGAGAGCCTTCCAAACTCTCATCTGGAAGCAATCATCCTGACTTGGATAGGACCCAATTGGAGCATTCAAGATTGCTTGATATTCTCTCCAAGAAATCTACCTTTCCTGGAAGTTTTATCTCAATCCCTGAAATCCAAGCTGGAAACAAGGTTTTGAAGCACTGTGGATTAACTGATAATAACTACCTTGTTCTCTTCACTCCAAGCTACTTGGATGCCATGTGTTGAGAATAAGAAGAGAGAGAGAAAACAGAGACTGAAAGTGAGCAAAATAGCTCTGTATAATATATTCAGCAATTAGGATAATACATGGAACTGCCTTTATATAGGCAGAGTAGTGTGTGCAGTACAAGTATGTGCAGTACAAGTAGATTGGGCCTAAAGCCCAGTAAGCCTACAATAAGCCTATAATATATACTAACATCCCCCCTCAAACACAAGGTGGTGACGAAGAAGCCATCTTGAGTTTGGACACAAGATCGCGTAAGCGTCCCGGTGGATGGGACTTGGTGAAGACATCAGCAAGCTGGTCCTCAGAGGAGACAGATAGTAAGTGAAGAGCACTCTGCTGAAGATGATGACGAATGAAGTGACAATCGATCTCAATGTGCTTGGTGCGCTCATGAAAAACATCATTATGGGCAATGTGAATAGCACTACGATTGTCGCAGTGAATAGGAGTACTGGTGGTCTGGGGAGCACCCATGTCAGCCAGGAGCCAACGAAGCCAAAGGAGTTCCGAGGTGGCATCGGCGAGAGCACGGTACTCAGCTTCAGTACTGGAACGAGCAACAACAGACTGTTTCTTGCTACGCCAAGAGATAAGAGAGGAACCCAGTAAGAAGCAGTAACCTGTGGTAGAACGACGATCAGTGGGATCTCCAGCCCAGTCTGCATCAGCATAGGCGCGCAACTCAAGAGAAGACTGTGCCGAGAAGTGAAGACCATGAAAGAGTGTCCCCTTGATGTACCTCAAAATACGAAGAACTGCAGCATAATGAGTGGAGCGAGGAGCAGACATGAACTGACTAACCAGATGAACAGCATAAGCAAGGTCCGGACGGGTGACAGTAAGATAGATGAGACTGCCCACCAACTGTCGGTATAAAGTAGCATCAGAGAGAGGCTCACCATCAGTAGTATTGAGCTTGACATTAAGCTCTAAGGGAGTGGAGACAGTCTTGCTATCAGTGAGACCGGCCTTAGAGAGAAGATCAGAAGCATACTTGGCTTGAGAGAGATAGTAACCATCAGAAGAAGGAGGTGACCTCAAGACCGAGAAAGTAGCTAAGAGTGCCAAGATCTTTCATCTCAAACTGTTGACTAAGGAACTTCTGTAGATCACAGATGCCTGCAGTGTCATCACCTGTAATAATCATGTCATCAACATAAAGAAGAATGAGAGTGATACCAGTAGATGTATGACGAATGAAGAGAGCTGAATCATATGAACTAGGGGTGAAACCCTGCTGAGCAACCACAGAACTGAACTTAGCAAACCAAGCCCGAGGAGCTTGCTTAAGACCATAGAGAGCACGGCGAAGGCGACAAACTTGATTCTGAGAATCAGGGTAGCCAGGAGGTGGCTGCATGTAGACTTCCTCAAGAAGATCACCATTGAGGAAGGCATTTTTCACATCCATCTGAAACAGAGGCCAATGACGAACAGCAGCAACAGCAAGTAAAGATCGAACAGAGGTAAGACGAGCAACAGGAGCAAAAGTCTCCTCATAATCAATGCCATATTCCTGAGTGAATCCCCTAGCAACCAAGCGAGCCTTGTAACGTTCCACGGATCCATCAGCCCGAGTCTTGATCTTATAGACCCATTTACAACCAACTGCAGACTTGCCAGGAGGCAAAGTGGTCATGTCCCAAGTATGAGTCTTGTGAAGTGCATCAAGTTCATCAGCCATAGCTTGCTGCCAAAGAGGATTAGTGCTAGCCTCACGATATGTATGAGGCTCATGGAGGGTAGCAAGGGCAAAATAACAATGATAATCAGAAAGATGAGAAGGAGGAGCCCTTACCCGAGTGGAACGACGTATATCTGTGGGAGACTCTGATGGTGCTGATGATGCAGGATCCGAATCAGGCGAGCCAGCAGCTGGAGACAAAACCAAAGATGGGACATCTGAAGAGCTAGGAGGCGGGGTAGAGTCCCTCACAGGGTCAGGGTAAAGGTCAATGGAAGGATCAGTGAAAATGGGAGTCATGGAGGAAGAGATAAAGGGAAAATGTTGACGACTAGAAAAAGTCTGATGTTCCCAAAATTCAACATGACGGGAGATACGAAGGCGACGAGATATGGGATCATAGCAACGAAAACCCTTTTGAGAGATACCATAGCCAAGAAAACAACACAGCCGAGACCTTGGTTCAAGTTTGTTTCGTTCATGGGAAGGAAGAGAGACAAAACAAACACAACCGAATACTCGAAGAGAGGAATAGTCTGGGAGTTTTGTCATAAAGTAACTCAAAGGGAGATTTCTTGTGAGTAGTAGGTGAGGGAATGCGATTGATGGTGTAAACGGCAGTGAGAGCCGCTTCACCCCAAAAACGCTCAGGGATAGAGGCAGATATGAGGAGGGTACGCACAACATCAAGAATGTGACGAAGTTTGCGTTCGGCACGACCATTTTGTTGAGAGGTATAGGGACATGAATAGTGGGGAAGGGTGCCATTAGAATCCAAAATGGAGAGGAAAGATTTATCATGATATTCTTGGGCATTATCTGACCGAAAAACCTTAATTGTGCGAGAAAATTGTGTTTGGATCATTTTGTGGAAAGTTTGAAAAATAGAAACAAGGTCAGAACGATGTTTTAACAAGTAAATCCAAGTGAATCTAGAATAATCATCAACAAATATCACAAAATAGCGAGATCCCCCCTCAGTGGTAAATGGAGCAGGACCCCAAACATCAGAATGAACAAGGTCAAAAGGGGCAGAAGAAAAAGAGTCACTGTTATTAAATGGTAATTTTGTTTGTTTGCCAAATTGACAAGACATACAATCAAATTTATTAAAATTAACAGACCCTAAGTGACCTTGAGAAGCTAATAATTGAAGACGAGATAAAGAGGCATGACCAAGACGAGAATGCCATAAGTCTGGAGATAAGGTGGTTGTGGCAGCAACAGAGGAAGAGACCATATGTGAGGGAATCTGTAAGTTGCATAGCTCAAACAAACGTCCAGTCTTACGGCCTGTCCCAAGCAGCTTGCCCGTCAGTGGATCCTGCACATCAACACCATGATTAGAAAAATGGAGATCAAGGCCAAGTTCACAAAGTTGACCAACAGAAAGAAGATTGAGGGACAACTTTGGAACAAGATATGTATCAGGGATAGTCAAATCAGGAGAAGATATAGTGCCTATGTGACTAACAGACATATGTGAGCTATCAGCAGTGTAAATGATAGGGGAAGGAGCTAAAGGCGTCTTTTGAGAAAAATGGGAAGCATGAGGAGTCATGTGATTACAGCAAGCTGAGTCTAAGAGCCAAGATTTGTTACCTGAGGTGACTGAAAGGGCAGGGGAAGGTTGAGACATATACCGATGAAACATACTCTCAAGTTGAGAGACAGTGACCACAGGATCATCAACAGGGGCAGAACTCACAGCGGCTGCTTGTGGAAGAGGAAGAATACCTCGGGACTGATGTTGTTTCCTTTTGTCATCCTTTTTCTTGCGGTAGCACTCAGTGATGTCATGACCTGGTTTTTGACAGTACGTGCAAATAACGACGAGATCGATCAGAAGAAGATGGAGGACGGGGTGTAGCCAGGACAACATCTGAAGAAGACAAATGATGGTGAGGACGTCGATTTTCCTCAGAAATAAGCTCCTTGACAGCAGCATCAAGTGAAGGAAGAGGAGAACGACTAAGCAAAGCAGCTCGAGTAGGTTCAAAGTCCTCACGGAGACCCATCATAAACTGTGTGAAGCGACGACGATCTTTGTACTTGGCAAAAAGATCGATGTCTTCAGCATATCGAAGTGGTGGATCAGCTGCAGCTAGTTGTTCCCACATAGAAGCAGTCTGTGAGTAATAATCAGAAATAGACTGACCTGATTCTTGGCGCATTTGATAAAGCTTGACTTCAATATGAAACTCCAAGGCAAAGTCATAAGTGCAGTTGTACCGAGTGGCCAAGAAAGACCAGGCCGCTTGACCTGTTTCCAATCGAGGAAGGAGACTGCTAATGGCAGGCACAGAGGTGTTAATGAACCAGGAAAGGATCCGGCATTGGATGCTTTCCCACTCCTCAAGACGAGCCTCAAAATCATCAACCTGAACAACTGCTGCAGCTACAGAGTCACCATCAGAACTACCGGAATCTGTGTCAGACCTAGGCACTGGTTTTGGAATGTCACCAGTAACATAACGCCAAAGTCGGCGCCCTTTGAGAAATACAGTCATGTTTTGGGACCAAGCATGATAAGAAGCGGGTCCATCAAGAATAACAGTAATGGGATGTGTAATCTCATGACCTGAAGTAGAACCCATACCTGGAAGAGCCGGATGAGAAAACGGACTTCAAAAATGGAATCTACGCGAAAAACCGTGAAGGACAGTGGTTTTTTTTTTTTTTCCTGTCCGGTCAACGGCGGCGGTCAAGGCGGCGGTCAACGGCGGCGGTCACTAGGGCTGACGTGGCGCTGACGTCACTAGGGCTGACGTCAGTGTGACGTCACTAGGGCTGACGTGGCAGCAGAGAAGGAACGCGCGTGAGGCGCGTGGCGGCGCTGGTCTGCGCGTGGGAGCGCGTGCGCGCGTGGCTGGAGAGCCAGAAACTTCTGGCGGCGCGTGCGGGGCGCGTGGATCTGGATCCGGCCGATTTTGGTGGCAATGGACAGATCTTGATGAGATCTATCCAATGAATGTGTTTTTGAGTCAAACAGATACTCGGAGATGAGGATTCCGAGGAAGGCAGAAACGGCGAGAAGGTTTGCGATCTCGGGGAAGAGACCGTGAACCCGTAGCAGCGGAGGAACGCCGGATTTTGCCTAGTGAAGGCCACAAGAAAGTGGCTCTGATACCATGTTAAGAATAAGAAGAGAGAGAGAAAACAGAGACTGAAAGTGAGCAAAATAGCTCTGTATAATATATTCAGCAATTAGGATAATACATGGAACTGCCTTTATATAGGCAGAGTAGTGTGTGCAATACAAGTATGTGCAGTACAAGTAGATTGGGCCTAAAGCCCAGTAAGCCTATAATAAGCCTATAATATATACTAACACCGTGAAGTTAGTTGGGGAGAGCTACCCTTTCTTTAAGGGAAACTTCTACCTGACCATTATTCGTGAAGAAGAAGACTGCATAAGGGAGTATGTTACTTTCAAGGATTCCAAAGTGATATCAGCACCAGAGACTTGGTTGGATTTGAGGATCAAGGGATCACTGCTTAGCCATGACTTTAGGAGGAAGTGTAAGCACAGCCCAAAAGGGTTATTCTCTTATCCAGCTGAAGTAAAGGGGAATCCTTATTCAATGCATTGGGTTTCAGAAGCTCATCGGAACTCGTGGCATGTTCTGCTTGATGCATCTGCAGTTCTTGTTGGGGAGGATAGGTTGAATCTTTCACTTCACCAGCCAGACTTTGTGTTGTGTAGTCTTGATAATACACATGCTAATCCTTCAAGGATCACTTGCCTCTTGGTCAGGAAGAAATCCTTTGACACTACCACAGCTTCATCTCAGTCAAATGAGTAAGAAAAAAAAAAGTACTTCAGTGCTATCAGGGCTTCAGATCAGTGGTGCAGGAGGATAACCAAGAATTTTTCAGAATTTATTATTTTAAATTTTATTGTTATTTATTTTATATGTTGCCTTGTTTTAAAATTTTATTTAAGCTTTTCAGATAGGGATCAATAAGGATTAGATTTCAAGATTTTTCAAACTAGGATTAGGATTATCTTTATTCAGTTATTAGTTATCTTTATCTTCAGATTATTTAGGGATGTTTATTCAGTTATCTTTTTAAGTTAAGATTATCTCTTTGTATTTGAGTTTTAGTAGGAGACTCACTGGAAGCTCCAGGTTGTGTTTGTTTGAGGCAGACTATTATAATCAATAAAAGAGTATTTTCTTTGTGAAGCCTAGGGTTGTCCTGCATCAATCAGGCCAATGAGTTTAACAGTTTTTGATTGACAATATGTTGTAGAATATGTTCAAATTGTCGAGCAATAACAATATATTTAAGCTACTTGGACATTGGAAGTTTCGTTGGGTATATATATTTTGTAGATAAATAACATTACCATGAGAGTTAATTACATTAGATAACGTTTTAAGGATCATTACTGATGGTGATCTCTCAAAGAGGCCTTCTTGGACTCCCAATTCCAATAGGTGCTTTCCTTTAGATTGGATTTCATTTCAGATAACTAGTTCGGATGATTCTAGCAATTGAGGTATTATGATTATCCATTTTCTACCCTTTAGTTTCCTTAAGAAAACTTTCATATGAGCTTCTTGAACTAATGCATGAGTTTTATCATAGGAAGTCCCACTAAAACACAAAAAGCCACTAGTATTACTTATGAACCACACAGTTAATTAGGTTTCTCTTTATGGTAGATTTATGTTCTGATAATGTGGTTGGGATTGAAAATGTTAGATTTGTGCTATCTGACAAATACATATGAACCCACTACATGGAAAACAATATCAATTATACTCTTAAAACTCAAAAGTCCTAATACTCACTTATGAACAATATACTTAACTGGGGCTTGTATTTATGCTATATTTATGGTTTCATTATGTAATTAGGAGAGAAATATAGTATACTTCAGCCACATCCACATCCACATAATCTGACAGATAGATATCAGGCCTACTACAAAGGAACCATTTTACTCTCAAAAGTCCCTAATACTACTTATGAACAACATAGGTAAATGGAGTTTGTCTTTATGCTAGATTTATGGTCTGATAAGGAACCATTTAACTTCAGTTGTATAATTCATTAATTTGACAGATAGATATGTTGAACATGAGCTTAGGCTGTACAGAGTGTGACTATGAAATTGATCAAAGGCAGTCAATTAATTCCAAGAGAGATATGTAGCAAACACTTATGCATGCCATTTTCTCTCTTCTTTTTTTATAACTCTTTTTAACTTTACCAAACAATAGACACCATCCTTCACTTTCCTTCTACCCTCATCGATCCTTTCATTTTTCCTCCTGCTAAATGCACTCTTATACAGTCTACTATTTGCAGATCAATATATGAGCCTATATGCAAATGGGCTAAAGCTACTACCTCTTTATTTGCATGTGAATTTTGAAAAAGTTCTTAACACATGATATGAAGAACAGTGATCAAATATATGACCTGAATAAAGTTCAGAAAAGCATCCATTGAATATTGAATATGCAATATGGACAGGACAACTATGGTTGCACCCATAGGTCCATAACAAAGTCCGCCCGAAGATACAGTACTGAAGCTGACTGCCATCATACAACTTTAAACCCTTATTAGTTGCAAACCCATGCGATGCGCGAAAATGTCTTAATTTTGTGTGTAAAATATAAGAAATTTATTTATAATGTAGACCCGTGAACACCTGTAGCATCAACTTCTTGAATAGTTTCAATTATCATTAAATTTATGCAATAATATATATATAAAACAAAACAAATCCAATTTGACCATAACACAAAACACACAACTTCAATCACAAAACCAAGGGAAAAAAAAATACCAACCATCACAAAACTATAAACAAAGGTTTAGAACCCATAAATCCAATAAAAAAATAAAAATAAAAACTACAATCCTAATAATAACACATATCACAAAATCCACAAATCTAATCAAAGAGCAAAAGAGGAAAAAAATTGCATCTTTTATACACAAACCACCATAGAAGCATAGGGGGTAAAAAAAAATTCGAGCACAGCATCACCAATTGTTGGGGTAGTGGGTAGTGGAGAATTTAAATAGGAGATTGATGGTGAATCAATTGGGGAGGTGAAGAGGTGAGGGAGATGAAGAGGCAAAGGGTGGAAAAACTCATGGGAGATGAAGAGTTGAGGGAGATGGAGAGGCAGGGGGGGGGGGGGGGGAGAGAGTGGGAGATGAAGAGGTGAAGGGGAGATGAAGAGGTGAAAAATGAGAGAGAGAAAAAGAGAGAGTGAAAAGGAGGGTAAGATGACATAGACGTCTGGGTGAAGAGATTATGACGTGGCGGTGTTTGGTGGAGAAATTTTTTTTTTCTCTCAGCTTCAAATTTTATATTATAGGGGAAATTACACTTTCCCCCCCTTTAACTATTGCGTCCATCTCAATTCTCCCCTTTATCTATAAAACTGAGCAATGTCCCCCTTTATGTATTGAAAATATGCAAATAGGCCCCATTGTCTAATTTTATGTTAAATTCCAACAAAATTAATTAAATGTTTATTATGTATTTTGTCAATTTCTAGTCATAATTTTCAAAACCTATCATTATATATTAATATACTATAAAAATATTCCATTATTTTGGCTTGGATTTAACATAAAATTAAATGGTGGGGGGCGATTTGCATATTTTCAATACATAAAGGAGGACATTGCTCAATTTTATAGATAAAGGGGGGAATTGAGATGACCCAATAGTTAAAGGGGGAAAAGTACAATTTGCCTATATTATATTATAGATTATAGATTAGTTCTTTCATTGAAATTGCATTAAAACCCCTATTGTTTCAAAACAAAACTAAATTTGTGTTGATTGTTATATCCAATTACTTATGCAGATTCTAACACACTAAATCTCATTAACAAGGCAATTGATATCATATTATACACTGCTTCTAGCATTAGGCTCAAAAAGCCATATAACATTGGATTACTATATTAGACGGCCTAAAAGGACTTCTTTAAACACCTCCATGCAACCATTGGGGATCTATGAAGCACATACACCCCAAAATCCCAGACATGTCCATGTCAGGCATGGGCATGCTGGGAACACTCATGTTTCTCGCATGCGTGGCCTCAGTGTGTTAGATAGAAAAATATAATTATTTATTTTAAAAAAATATTTTATTTTATAAATGTTTTTAAAGATTCCGATAGTTATTTATTTTGAAAACTCAAGATGCAAATAAAATATGCCTAAAGATGTTAATTGATTTATTATTGTATCTTTACCTTGTGTGCCCTAATTTTTCAAAAATTAACGTTCAACCTACAGTGTCACATCTGTATCCATGCTTTTTAGTGTCTGGCATTGCTTTTTCTTTTAACTTTTTAATTTATTTGTTTATGTACAATTTTTAAAACCTTATTTACGTGTTTTAGATACAACTATACTTTAACTAATTTTAAGCAAAAAAAAAAACACTAAATCCAATCACACTTTCAGCCTGGATGCCAGCCATTCAAGACCAACACGTCTTAGTTGAGCTAATAATATGCATGCTCAGAGTGGACTTTGTTATACATGACTAATCCATTCATCAAACCAAACTCCTTGAGTCCTTGGTCATCTCAGGCGCTTAATACGGAGATGAACTAAACAAAGCCATGGCCCATATCACAACATTAACTCCTGAGCTGACCGCTGATTAAACAAGTAGCACTTACAAGAAACCTTTCCAAGGCCCAAAAAGAAAAGAATTTAAAGATTTGGGTTTAAAAAAACCTGCTCTAATATGGTCAAAGTTCTGAAATATGGGCTTCACAACAAAACCCACTAGGAAAACTGGACCAACGTACTTAGATTCTATCCAACAATAATCTGGGCCATTGACATAAATGGTACAATCAAAGACATACCTAGGCCCAAAAAAGAAGAAGATACCTACTTAAGTCATAGCTGGTAATTTGCCTTGTAAAGCTGGACTGGGTGATGCTGCTTGGTTCCTAAGCCATTGTGAATCCAAAAATTTGAGTAACGCTTCAGAGTTGGCTTTTCTAAAATGCTACACGAAGTAGATGGTACAGAGCTTGATTTTCTAAAGCTTGTAATTTCTAATCTCTGAAGTGAGTCTCCCAATTAATCCTTGACTGAAGTCCTTGATTCTAACAGCTGTGCTGAGAGAAAAGGTTAGATCAACCAGATGTGTTCCACTCCCAAATGGCTACCTTCCTTTACATAGACTACACCACAGCATAGTGATCGCCAGGCACAAGTACTAAAGGTTACTTAATATATTTTTTTCTGATAGTTTTTTTTTTTTTTTTTTTTCGCAGTGGAGCTGACAGAACTTTGATAGCCATTTAGAAATGCAACTTTGAATTGCTTGCTGCTACAAGGCTCATGCATCCAAATGCAGGGCACCTGAGCACCAAAAGGCAAGGAAGGTATGTATAGACATTAAATGCTTTATGTTCATTGAAATGAAAGACCTTATTCATAGCTAGGACAAATACTAACAAAGTATGATAAAGTTAATGTTTTTGTCATGTAAAAATAACCACTGATTCTTTTAACGATCTACTTAGCTCATCTCTTGCTGACAAACCAAGAGGTAGATTCCTGAGGCCTTAATACCAGGAATGGTTTTTCACATATGCATGCATGCCATAAAAAGCCAAAGCACAATACCGATGACCCCCAATATGAAACTATTGCAACCACCAAATTCTGACCATAATTCAACCCAGAAGCAGAAGCAGCAATGAAAATGAAGGTAAAACCATGATAGTATCATAGAGGATAGCATATACCAACAACTAGGCAATTCCTGATTCAGCATTAGTCTCAAATTATAGGTTAAATTTTATAAGATTTTCCAGTCCATCTCAGTCCATATCATTTCAAAATCATTCCTACTATAGTACTATAGATAAGTCCTTATGTTATTCACTTTCTCACAAGAAGGACAAAAATGGACCTTTATTCATTCACACCAATCACTGAAGGATGATCAGAGTTGAAATTTGTCAACTAAACACCACATTACCGGTTAACTTGAATCTTTATCTTCTTTAGATTCAATAGGACAGAATAACAAACATTGAACTACCAGATAACAGTAAAAGAACAAATAATTAAATAACTAACCACTACACTTCCTCAAAGCAAAGGACCAACATAGCTTCTAACTCAAAAAAGAGAAATAAACTCGCCACGACTTTTAAGTCAACCCTGAGCTAAGCAGCTAAAACAGAAAACATACATACAAAAGCATAAAAAGCAAATGACTCTCTGCTCCCTCAAAATCAGTAAGCAGTTCTACCATCACCCTCAGTGATCACATCTTTGAATGCTCCACCACTTGGAATCATAGGAAGGACATGCTCTTGATGTGGTACAATCACATCCAGCAAGTACGGCCCAGGAGTGTCCAGCATCTTCTGAATTGCACCTCTTAGATCTTCCTTCCTGGTTACACGAGCTGCAGGTATATCACAAGCCTCAGCAAACTTCAACATATTAGGAAAAATCTCAGACTCTCTAGAAGGGTCTCCAAGGTAAGTATGAGCCCTATTAGCCTTATAAAACCTATCCTCCCATTGCATCACCATTCCCAAATGCTGATTATTCAGCAACATGATCTTAACCGGAAGATTCTCCACCCGGATAGTCGCTAACTCCTGCACATTCATGATGAAACTTCCATCACCATCAATGTCTACAACGATGGCATCAGGATTCGCCACCGCAGCTCCAATAGCAGCAGGCAATCCAAAACCCATTGCTCCTAAACCCCCAGATGTCAACCATTGGCGAGGCTTCTTATACTTGTAAAACTGAGCAGCCCACATTTGATGCTGCCCAACACCAGTACTAATAATAGCATCACCATTAGTCAATTCATCGAGCACCTGGATCGCATATTGAGGTGGAATTAACACCTCATCAAAAGTCTTGAAACTCAAAGGGTATTTCTCCTTCTGTTCACTCAATTCCTCCCTCCAAGCTGAAAAATCAAGCTTAACCTCATTCGCTTTCGCTTCCAACACCTTATTCATCCCCTCCAATGCCAATTTCACATCGGCACAAACCGACACATGAGGCTGCTTATTCTTTCCAATCTCAGCCGAATCGATATCAATATGAACGATCTTCGCTCGGCTAGCAAATGCCTCGAGCTTCCCGGTCACACGGTCATCAAACCTGACCCCGAAAGCAAGCAATAAATCAGACTTATCCACTGCGTAATTGGCATAAACGGTACCGTGCATTCCAAGCATTTGAAGCGACAAATCGTCTGTTAAAGGAAACGCGCCGAGACCCATTAAAGTACTGGCTACAGGGATCCCAGTTAACTCGACGAACCGGGTTAACTCGGGGCTTGAATTCAAACACCCACCACCCGCGTACAAGACGGGTTTTTTCGACTCGGAGATCAACCTAACGATCTGTTCCAAGTGAATTTGGCTTGGAGGCTTTGGTAACCGAGAATTATAGCCTGTCAGTTTAATGGGTTGGTTCCAATTGGGCACGACTAATTGTTGTTGAATATCTTTTGGGATATCGATTAGAACCGGGCCGGGTCGACCCGAAGTGGCCAAGTAAAAAGCTTCGTGGACGATCCGAGGAATGTCTTCCACGTCCAGGACGAGGTAATTGTGCTTCGTGATGGAGCGCGTGACTTCCACGATCGGGGTTTCTTGGAAAGCGTCGGTGCCAATCATGCGGCGAGGGACCTGGCCAGTGATGGCGACGATTGGGATACTATCGAGCAGCGCGTCAGCGAGTCCACTGACGAGGTTGGTGGCGCCGGGTCCGGAAGTGGCGATGCAGACGCCAGGGAGACCTGACGAGCGAGCGTAGCCTTCCGCGGCGAAGACGCCGCCTTGTTCGTGACGAGGGAGGACGTTGCGAATGGTGGTGGAGCGCGTGAGAGCTTGGTGGATCTCCATCGACGCGCCGCCTGGGTAGGCGAAGACGTCGGTGACGCCTTCGCGTTCGAGGGCTTCGACGAGGACGTCGGCGCCTTTTCGTGGCTCGTCAGGGGCATATCGGGAAATGAAGCTTTGTTGGGAGGGTAGTTTCGGGATTTGATTTGTTGTGGTAGTGGTGGTGGGTTGGGGGAGGGAGTTAGAGATGTGGAGGGGGCGGTGGGGAATGGGTTTATGGGGAATGTGAGACAAGGGAAGGGCAAATCTGGAAATGAAAGATTTGGATGAGAGAGCATGAGAAGGAGAAGGAAGAGAGGGTTTGGGAAATGTGGTGGTGGACGTGGTGGTGGCAGCGGCCGCCATTGCTGACATTGAGGAAAAGCCAAGAGAAAAAGAGGCGATACGTGAAAAGATGTGGCGAGTTGAAGTAAATGAATCGTGGCCAGGGAATGAGGGTTTTTATAGATGAAGGGTTTTGTGGGTTTTACCTTATATGCCCTCGGAGTTGATGTACATTTATGGGTAAAATGGGAATTACGAAGTTTTGTTTGGACAATTTTTTTTATGGACCAAGATTGAAGATTCCATGAATCTCGAGAAATTTGAGATAATTCCAGACGTGTTCTTTTTTTTAATAATTATTTTTTTCCTCCCTATTCGAGTGATTTGTTTTTAATGTTATTGTCAATTGTTTGAAATTAATTATGAATTTGTGGACTAATGTTGAATACACAGTACTCATTCTGAGTTGAGGTAACAATTGGTCCTGAGAGAATGGAATCTTTTTTTGTTGTTGATGCTATAACTGAGAGTGTAGAAGTTACATTTGTGATTCGGCAATCTTAGTGCTAAAACCATTGTTTCACTTTCAGCATCCTCTAGTTTATTATATAATAAAAAATAGGATTAAATTATTATTTTCGTCTCTAAATTATATATGAATTTCGTTTTTCGTTCTTAAATTTTAAAAAATTCGTTTTTTATCCCTGAACTTTTTATTAAAAAACAATATTTTAACCTAAAAAATAAATAAAAAAAGAGAAGAAAATTGTTTCTCAATTTGATACGTGACATATTAACAGTAGAAGATATCATACATTATTTCCATTGAAATGGGTGAAAGGTTCTTTTGATAGATTATACTAAATTTGTCATGTGTGCTAAAAGTCTTGTATCTCAATTAGTTTGTATCTTTTGATGTTATTTTTTAATGAGTTCAAATCATCACTCCCCTTAAAAAGAAAAAGAAAAAAAGAAGAAGTTGCCAAGTGACTTTGAGCCATCAATTCTAAATAAAGACTCTTCTTATCTTTCATAGGAGAATGTGTTTTCAATTTGATATGAGAGAAATTTTGTAGGCTAAAGAGTATCTTGTAAATTCACGAAAAGGTTCAAACATACGTAAATTTAGTATGTTCAAGTCCATTTTTAGACTTGAACACACCAAATATTAATATAACAGCCTCCTTTAGAAGGAAGCTAAATATAGCGAGAGCATAATGTTAATCCATGGTCCTTAATTAAGTAGAAGTAAATGTCTAATATTTCAAGTCCATCTTGTGGTAGATTCCTCGTAATAATAATAATAATAATAATAATAATAATAATAATAATAATAATAATAATAATAATAATAAACCTAGGTGATAGATTTAATTTTGAAAAATAATATTTTAGATGTGTTTTCATTTTGGTTATAATGTTTTATTTTGATCTTTGATTTTTTGGTCACATACTCACATGTTATATTTGATAAGAAGATTAAAAAAATGGAGGGAAAGACTAAAATGAACTCATGTCTAAAAATAAAGACAAACAAAATATTATAAAAGATAAAGACTAACATAAAAATATCCTAAAAATAGGGACTACAAACGAATTATTGCCTTAAAAAATCAAACGATATATGTTTGATGTATACTTAAGCCCTTTTTTTTTATTTTTTATTTTTATATATATATATATATATATATATATATATATTATAATGTATACTTAAGCCTTTTTATTTATTTATTTATTTTTAATCTCAGGGATTGAACTCACACCCTCGTAGAGGAGTGAGGCTTTTTAGAGAGGGAGATTACCACTAGGCCGAATACCCTAGTGGCGATGTATACTTAAGCCCTTATATTTAGTTTTATTTTATTTTTTTGTAAGTGGCCTTATATGGCCAAACTTGCTAAAAGATGCATTTTTTTTTGGCCAAACATGACTCTTTTGAAGTTTTTTTGAAAGATGGACTGTTTAAAATCGTCTTTCTCAAAGATGAGTTTTTCCGTGAAAATCGTCTTTCAGAAAGATGACTTCTGATTCAAAATCGTCTTTGTCCAAATTTTTCTTAAATTTAAAAAACACGTGAAAGCTGTCTTTTGTAAAGATGATTTTTAGATTTTTTTTTTTTTTTTTGAAATCAGATGTGAAAATTGTCTTTACAAAAGACGACTTTTGACCAAATTTTTCTTAAATTTAAAAAACCCGTGAAAGTCGTATTTTGTAAAAACGACTTTTAGATAAAAAAATTTTGAAATCAGATGTGAAAGTAGTCTTTACAAAAGACAACTTTTGACCAAATTTTTCTTTAAATTTAAAAAACACGTGAAAGTCATTTTTTGTAACAATCAGAAATTGTCTTTGAGAAAGACGATTTTCTCGAGAAAAATCGTATTTGAAAAAGACGATTTTGAACTAGTCTATTTTTCAAATAAACATCATAAGAGTCATGTTTGGTCCAAAAAAAAATAGCAAGTTTGGCCCCTTGTATTAAGTTACTTAATTTTATTTAAAAAAAAAAAGAAGAAGAAGGGCAAACTGTAAACAGGTAATTCATATTTAGCAAAAAAAGTAAACAGGTAATTCATTCATAGTAAATAGGCATCAGTTGTTCAAAGAATCTTGTTTGTTCCTATTTTGGGATAGATTAATGAATTTGCCATTCTTTCTTTTTGACTTGCGAGTTAACCTCATATTGAGGTCTATGTTTGATGTATTTAATTCCTTGATTTTTTCCATTTTTCCTATTTTCGTACGCTGGTATTCGAGTTTGACACGGCAAGAAAATAAATAAAAAAATTATGGAAAAGGAAAGCATTTGATTTTGTTGTCACTGTCAACAGAACTTAGATAGATATCAAGACAGTTAATGCTTTCCATCTCTGTTGAGTTAATGCTTTTGAAAAAAAAAACATATATCCCATCAAATCATGAAAAAAAGTTGTCACAAAGGAAAACAAGCATCTCATCAGTCAATAAAAGATCCATATATACCTCATCAAAACCCTTTTTAAAAAATAAAAATAAAAATAAAAACTATCAACTTTTACAAAAATATTATACATTCCATTCTTTATTTTACAATACATCCTACTAACATATTATAAAAATAATTATTTTATTTTTTATTTTTTCCTACACCTGAACACCAACCGATTCACCTGCAAATAGCAACCCACCACAACCCACACTGACAACGCATACCCACAACCATCTTCAAAACCATGACAACCATTCAACCCATAATCCAGACCCAAACTCAAATCTACAACCTATACCCACAAGTTTGGAGCAATACCTCTCACTACCACTTTCGATAGACATGGCCCTGTTGCCCAAAGCCTTGACAATTGGCCACCACAAATGGCGTCCACGTCAATGACCCATAGTAGGAGATGCGTGAAAAAGAGAATTTCAAATAAGAGAGAGAGAGACGAGAGAGAGAGAGTTTCCTTCTAGAGAGAGAGAGAGAGAGAGAGAGAGAGAGAGTGAGAATAAATGAGGAAAAAAAGAAAGAAAAAAAGATTTACATGATGAACAATGAATAGTACACAGTAACAATACAAAAGTACTGTAACATCTTGTATGCTAAAAAAATAAGATCATATGGAAGGCTTATTTAAACCATGTTTTTAATTTTATGTGATTATGTCACTCGACTCCGCTTTTAGAGCGTCTCTCTCCTCTCTTTGGAGAGTTATTTCCTCTCTCTTTAGAGTGATTTTTCACTTTACCTTTATTTTAGCTTTCTATCCGTTCTCCGTTCCTCTACTAAATTCCCCAATCTTCACACACCTTCACAAACCATCACCCACCTCCTATTTCCACAAAATCTCCCACAAAACCCCGTTTCCTAATTTACCTTACCATTACTACGTGTCTTTACAGTACCCATTATGGACTCATTAGAAGAAGATCTGGCACTCTTGACAGAAAGTGCGAATCGATTAGTCTGCAAAGAAGGGAGCTTTTCTTTGAAAGCATCATCTGAGGCCACAGAAAAAGTGGAGAATCTAATACTGGTGGGAAAAATTGTAGCAGAAAGGGTTATTAATAAAAATAAAGTACCAGTTATTACTCAAAAGGCATGGAAGCCGACTAAAGGGATGTCTGTCAAAATGGTAGGTGAGAACTTATTTCTATTTACATTTAATGAAGCTGGTGATAAAAGACGTGTGGAAGTACAAGCTCCATGGAATATAGACGGATTCCATCTCATTCTCAAAAGAGTTAAGAGAAACCAACTCCCCAGAGAAGTAGACTTCTCTACTACTTTCTTCTGGGCACAAGCACACAATCTCCCTTTGGAATATCTATCAAAGGAAAATGCTGAGATTATTGGCAATGGTATGGGAAAATACATTGAAGTGGATCTTTCGGGAACTGAGAGTTCCAAGGGAGGAAACTTCCTGCGATTCAAGGTGGAGATTAAATCGTCTGCCCCACTGCTTAAAGGCTTTTGGCTTGAAAGAACCCAACTCTCTGATCTGTGGGTCCAATTAAAATACGAAAGACTACCAGATTTCTGCTATCTTTGTGGTAGACTTGGGCATATGAAGAAGGAGTGTACAAAGAGTGGTGCTAGAGAAGAAGGTGACGAAGCTCTGGATCGAAATTTGAAGAAGTTTGGGCCTTGGCTTGCTGCAGAGACAGTCGAGAGAAAGATGCATAGGGCTTCAGATTTGATGTTCATGGATGTCATTGATGAATACAGCACAGAGAAACAGGGTGGTACGAGCCACTCCAGGATTGTGGTTGAGGGTGGAGCATCAGCGAGTGAGTTACACGCAGTGGATGAGCGTGTGGAAGAGCTGGTTAGCCTCTCTGAGGCAGATGTGCGTCTCAAGAAAGTTTCTGCAGGTAATGTGGGCGATTTGACAGGGAGCAGAGAGCAGTTCCATCCTATGCCAGTTAAACAGGATGATGCTGGGGTTCCATTTGTTTCTCAACGGGTAGAAGCTACTCTTGTCAATACTCCATTGACTTGTGGACCCACTGGGATTTCTTTAACAAACCTTGAGTCGGTTATCTCCCCACAGCTAGTCATTAGCTTTGGGCCGGTTGGGCCTATTGAAAAGCAAATTGTCCCTGTTGGTTTATCTCTTACTCAAGCCCACTTTATGGCCTGGCCTTCTGTTATACATGCTGAAGATCTACAAAAGCCCAAGTCCTTGTCTGTTACTATTAAAGAAATTAAAGAAGTGGGCCATGTTCCAATGGATATTGCGACTTTAGGTCGCTTTCAAAAAGGAAAAGGAAAAATGAGGGCCCAGTGATGAGGAGGACCAAGCATGTAGTGAAAATAAAAAACTGAAGTTAGAGCCCATTAAAGCGATTATGATACAGAGAGGTAATAGCTTAAAGGGTAAAAGCACTGATTCAAAAAGACTCTGGAACATTAAAAAGTTAGCAAGAGATAA
Organism: Fagus sylvatica; assembly: GCA_907173295.1. NCBI lineage: Eukaryota > Viridiplantae > Streptophyta > Magnoliopsida > Fagales > Fagaceae > Fagus > Fagus sylvatica. The sequence goes on along the minus strand of OU015770.1, from coordinate 14,646,525 downwards.
GGTGGGAAGGAAGATTATTGCAAGTAACAGTGACAATGATTCTGCTATGGAATTTTCTGAGAAGGCTGAGGAGGCGAGCCCAAACTTGCCCCCCCCAGTCCAATGAGTCTACTTTCCTGGAATTGCCGCGGGTTGGCTCGGCCTGCAGCAGTTCGAAGTCTTCGAGCTATGGTACGTAAATATAATCCTAATTGCGTTTTTATTCAGGAAACTAAAGTAGATTTAAATAAAATGATATCTGTAATAGAAGGTTTGGGTTTTTTGAAACATTGTGTTGTCCCTAGTGTGGGTTGTGCTGGAGGTCTTATTCTGGGATGGAAAGCCGAGGTTGATATTGAAGTAACAGTGGCAAATAAAAATATTATTAATGCTATAGTTTTCTCTAGCCCTCCTAACCAGCCATGGATGTTAACTGTGGTATATGCTCCTCCAAGCAAGTCTCGTAGAACTCTATTTTGGGACCACCTGAAGAAATTGAGTGACTCTTTTCCGGGTCCGTGGATCTGTGTTGGAGACTTCAATTGTATCAAAGAGCAATCAGAAAAGGCTGGTGGAAAGCCTTTCGCTTCTTCATCAAATAGTGAGCTTGGGGGTTTTTTGTTTGATTGTAATCTGATTGACTTGGGATTTTGTGGTAATTCTTTCACCTGGTCCAACAAGAGAAAAGGTCAAGCAAATATAAAGGAGAGGTTAGATAGAGCAGTGACTAATGTGGGTTGGAGAAGTCTTTTCCCTAGAGCATCAGTGAGACACCTCCCTGCAACATCATCAGACCACAACCCCATTCTGGTGAATACGATGGGTGAAGCTTCTAGTGGTCCGAAACCTTTTAAGTTTGAATAGGCTTGGACACGTGATAGGAGTTGTGCTGAAGTTATTAGAGAGGAATGGGCAAAGCTTGCTTTTGGGTCCCCTCAGGCTATTTTGATTCAGAAGCAGACGAAAACTAAAAAGAGACTAAAGTGGTGGAATAAGAACATTTTTGGCACTATTCAAAAGAGAATTGAGGAGCTTGGAAAAGCCATTGATGATATCCAAGCCAAAGAGCCTACTATGGCAAATTGTGAGTTAGAAGCAACTTTTCAAGCTCAGTACCAAGAGTTTCTAAGAAGAGAAAAAGCAATTTGGAGACAAAAATCTAGAATATCTTAGCTTACAACTCCAGACCTGAATACGAAATTCTTCTAAGTCTCCACCATTGTCAGAAGGAAAAGAAATCAAATAAATCTCTTGAAGAAAGCAGATGGTAATTGGACCCAAGATCAAGCTGAGATTGGTATGTGCTTTACTGATTTTTTCTCAAATCTCTTTAACTCCTCGAATCCTCCATTTCCTGATGAAATCTCAGAGCTGTTCCATCCTATTATCAACGACGAAGATAATATTGCAATTTGCTCTGTCCCAAATGAGGAAGAGATAAAAGATTCTTTATTCAGTATGGAATCTCTTAAGTCTCCAGGTCCAGATGGACTCCCCCCTCTATTCTATAAGCATTATTGGTCCATTGTCAAGAAGGATGTCATTGCAGCAGTTCTGAACTTCTTCACTAGTGGTAAACTGGTACAACAGTCAAACCACACTTTTATAGCTTTAATCCCCAAGGTCGAAGGAGCTTCTAAGGTTAATCAGTTCAAACCGATTAGTCTCTGCAATGTTTCTTATAAAATAGCTGGCAAGATCCTTGCATCGAGGTTGAAAGGTATTCTTCCCAAAATTGTATCTCCTTGGCAAGGTGCCTTTGTTCCTGGTAGACTGATTCAGGACAATACCATTATTGCACAAGAAGTAGTGAGCTCAATGAAGAAATCAATAGTTAAGGATGGCTTCATAGCGATAAAACTTGATATGGAGAAAGCATATGATATGATGGAATGGTCTTTTCTTCTTCATATTCTTAAACTTCTGGGCTTCTGTGATAAATGGATCGAGCTTATTAGGGAGTGTATTTCTTCCCCATCATTCTCAGTTCTCATTAACGGATCACCACATGATATGATCTCCCCATCTAGAGGTCTAAGGCAGGGCGATCCACTCTCCCCCTTCTTGTTCATTCTTGGCACAGAGGTCTTCTCCAGAATTCTCATAACAGCTGAGGAAAACCATCTCTTTAAAGGATTTACTCTTGCTAGAACATGCCCAAGAGTCTCTCATCTGCTTTTTGCAGATGATTTGATTATTTTCGCAAGTGCAAATAGAGAAGGAGCCAAAGCTATTCAAAAATGTTTGTCCAAATACCAATCTTGGTCTGGTCAAAAGGTTAACATGAACAAGTCTGCCATTATGTTCTCAAAAAAAGTGCCTAGAGGAGCCCAAAGATCCATTTGTCACCTTCTTCATCTATCCAGCACGCCATTTCATGCCAAATACTTGGGATTGCCTTTAAGCAAAGAGTCTACAATTACAAAAACACTGGAGAGTGTGGTTGACAAGGTAAGCCAGAAAGTTCAAAGCTGGAAAAGTAGTCTTCTCTCCCAAGCATCAAGAACCTGTCTTATAAGATCAGTAGCTGCTGCAACTCCAATCTATTCAATGTCATCAGTCTTGTTTCCTAAGGGAATATGCAATAAGATCGATGCACTACTAAGAGACTTTTGGTGGGGCAAAAGGGAGGGAAAAGGAGTGTTATACCTTAAAGATTGGTCCTCTATGTGTAAACCTAAGAGTGTTGGCGGATTGGGGTTGAGGAGAACAAAAGATACGAATGCTGCTTTGCTAGCAAAAATGGGATGGAGCATGGCAAGTAAGGAGAAAAAGCTTTGGGTTAATTTTTTTGCTGCCAAATACTTAAAGGGCCAATCTTTTTGGAATATTAAGTTATCCTCAAGTGCTTCATGGGTCTGGAAGTCAGTTTTATCATCTAGAGAGCTACTCTCCAAAGGAATTTGCTGGAAAATTGGGGATGGCAGGGGGCTGGAGGCTTGGGATAATCCATGGATCCCATCTCTTGAAGGTTTTAAACCTTCTCCAAAATCCCAAGAGGCACGTCATCCATTATGGGTTTCTGAACTAATCATTAACAACCCCCCGAGGTGGGACTTGGACAAGCTTAAGAATTTCTTTGATGATAACACAATTAGAGCTATCCAAGAAATTCATCTTAGTCAAATCCCACAACAAAACAAGATGTGTTGGGCTCCATCTTCTTCGGGCAAATTCACAGCAAAATCAGCTTATTGGCTAGACCAAAAGCCCCGCTTTGAAAATAATGGTCCTCTTACCTCAGTGGAATGGAAGTCATTGTGGAAACTCAAGATCCATGATAGATTAAAGCTTATGCTTTGGAAAATGGCTTGGGGTATGCTTCCAACTATGGCTGCCTTGAATGTTAGATTCCGGGTTAATTCTACTCAATGCCAGCTTTGCAACTCTGGTGTTGAGACCCTTGAGCATCTCTTTATTGAGTGCCCCTTTGCTCGAATCGCATGGTATCTCTCACCATGGCCAATCCGATTCAATGTCATCTCTCCTCTCTCCATCTCCGAGTGGATTAAATTAATCCTTAACCCAGCTGATCTTCTTGGTTGCCCTAAAGAAGAAGAAAGGCACCTAACTCTCTTTGCTGCTATTTGTTGTGATATGATCTGGATGAAAAGAAACGAAGCCACAAGAAAACCAGAAAAAGTGGAACCAGCCAAGCTAGCGGCACAGATTAAACTGAATTATACCAACCACTTCCAAGCTCGGGAATTCCAAGCCCAAACCCGGTTTCAGTTCTCTGGTTGGGACCCTTCACCTCCACCATCGGTAAAGATCAACTTTGATGCAGCTCTCCTCAATGGCAAGGCAAGTGTAGCAGCTGTATGCCGTAATCACTGCGGGACAATCCTTTTTATTTGGGCTGATCAAGTTGTCTGCTCTAATCCTCTTATTGTTGAAGCTCAAGCAGCCCTTTTAGCATCAACCAAAGCTGTTGAATTGGGTTTTCATTCAGTCTACCTCGAAGGTGATGCTCTTAATGTTATTCAGGCCATTGTTGAATTTCCTAATGAGGTTTTTTGGACTATTTCAAATATTGCTAGAGATATCTCTCTTTTGTTGTCATCTATTGACTTTTGGCATTCTTCTTATGTCCCTAGATCTTGTAATTCTACTGCCCATAATATAGCTAAGTGGGCCCTATTTTGTAATGCTTCGGGAACTATTCCCATCTCTTCTCTCCCAGCACATGTTCTTGCTGAAGTTGCAGAAGGGTCTGGTTCCCCTGCCATGTAATTGTTTTCTTTGCTCTTTTTCTCCTTAATATGATGAGGTTATTCAGCAAAAAAAAAATGGAAGGCTTATTTATGCAATTCTGTTTTTGCTACAATGGTAATTACTAAAAAGCCAGATTAGCTAATCCATTGAAAATGCTCTCACAAGGGAGAATGGGTAAAAATACTTTTAGATGGCCAAGATGTAAAATTACATTTGAATGTTAAAAGCGTTATTTTTTTATTTTTTAATTGGCCGACCAGGATAAATAGTTGTTTTACAACTTTCAATCTCGTCCATCTAAAAAAAGTATTGCTGAAATGTTGCACCCTCGATCTCAGTGGGTTAACTTATACCCCTCTTAGCCCAGCCTAGCTCAATCTAGGCGGCCTACTTAGGCTCAGACAAATATACAATATAAATGATGATCCTCGCGCCAAATTAATAAGTATAGCGAAGAAAATTAACAAAAATACCTAGAAAGCTCGTGTCAGGTCAATTCGGGTAGTGCCCAGCAAAGTCCAATCTCAGCCCAAACTAAATTTGGCCAATCTAAACATACTCCCAAAGATTAACAAATAACAACAGCGCAAGGATGCTCTGGTTTTATTTGTTTTTAGGCCTATCGAGCTCAAAGGGAGCCAAGTCAGCCAACCAATAAACTATGAAAGATATAAGAACATTAGTTAAGATTTACGAAAACAAAACCATCAAATTTCATTGTCTAATCCATAAATGCATACATATCAAATAAAACCTAAGAAGCTTAATGCTAAGCATTCCTCTTAAAACACTAAATTGCACTCTGACCAATCTGTCTTCCAACTCTAGAAAATTAGTGCTTCATATGACCTGCATTTGTACATGAACACAAAACCAACCTTTCATTAATTATACACCAAAGATTAAAAAAAAAAAACACAATTTAAGGCAGATCCATGCTCTACATCAAGCAACTAGAGGAGAGTAAAATCTATAAATTTTCGTACTACTTTTGAAAATCAATATCAGTAACATTTAAGATTCCCAAAAGCACAATATCAGAAACTTTCTCCAAATTTGGATGAACACACAGCTGACATTGAGTACAGCTTATCAAAAATTTGAACATTCCCTTCTCAAACTATTTGTCTCAATAACAATCAAGTTATGCCTTTAATTAGCAGTAATATAGATGGCTAATGCTGAAGGTTTGATTAAACAACACATTGAGTTATACATTATGAAACAACACGAGAGATGAAACTATAAGACAATAATCATCTTCATGAGCTAATTAATCCTCCAAATATAAAAACAATGAAAAAGTGTGGGGGTTTAAAGTATACTATTTTGTACATTCTTTATGTTGGTGTCATAATCTAGATTCCAAATCTAATATAGTAGTGTGATACACCACAATGGTACTGCACCGGCAGAAATTTTTGTTTTACAACTACCCTGATAAGCTCTTTTACATATTTGTGAATTTTATCCATACATTTCAGTATGTCAATTTTAACTTTTTTTTTTGTTGCTGATTACAACAAGTACGAAGGGGATTCGAATCCAGATTCTCCTTATAGGATAAAATTGACTTGATTTTTTTTTTGATAAATGAAAATTGACTTGATTTTGAAAGTTGAGGGACACGAAATTGAAACTGTGACAAATGTTAAAGGACCAAATTGTTTAGCCTTTGTAAATTTGACAAACAATCTCTCTGATGCCCCATTCGTGTCGAGTAATACATAAAATATATTCATAATGAAACACAATGAAGATAAATCTACAAACCGATCCTGAATCATTCAAATAAGTATTTAATTTGACCAAAGAATTACATGCAGATAGATCAGTAAGGTCGCAATGAAGCGAAACAAATTGTGAGGGTAATCATCTAATTGTCTAAGCAAATTGAAGGATTTCTAAACTAAATCAGCAAGCGCATGTCAATTTGACAAACAAACTCTAAAACCTAACAGAAAATTTGATAAAAGAAGAGACTACAGAGATCGAATTCGAATCATTACCTATGCGGAACCGACGATGATGTTGTTGATCGGAATGAAGATCAGCTTCACGAAGAAGCCGACGAATCCCATCACCACGAATCCGATCGCTGTACGGAACGCCACCTTGGTGAATTCTATACCAGAAACCCTAATTTCAGAACCCGATCCACAGAGATCCAAACAAAATCGACAAATATAGAAAAAATATGGATGAAATAAATACCTTTGCGATCAGGCTTGTGGCAGCGCTTGACGAGGCGGATGCTGTCCTTGGAGAACTCTCTGAGAGGATCGACGACTGAGTCTATGGCGTCCATAATTCTCTGATTCTATGTAAGAGAGAGAGAGAAAAAGAGAGAGCTAGATCTGAAAATTGATATCTGAGGGTTTGTGAGAGAAAGAAGGAAAGAGTATTTGATGTGAAGGAAAAGATTTGGTAAGAGGACACGTTTGGAAACTGGAATGTATTGTATTGGTCAAAAATGGAAGGAATTTTTTAAACGGTATGACGAAGATGCCCTTGAAGAACTTGTTCTTTGACAATCTTGTCCGTTTTATTTACGGGACGCGCGTTTCAGCATGTGGATAGAAGGGTTGAACGACATCTTTAATTAACAACCAAATGAACCAATACAAGTAGTATGTGCGTTATTCTAAAAAAACAAAATGGTATGTGTGCTCCTTTAATATAACTTATTTTTCAGCTTTCCGGATTAGAATGATTTGAAAAATATTTAGTTATATATAAAAGAAGAGGGTTAAAATTTGTATTTTGAGAATGGGTAGTTTAACAATCCATGGAACCACGCAGTCGAGAAGGAGTGCGGCGAGTAGCTGACAGCGCCTCTCTCTCTCTCTCACTCATCAAACCACGACGTCGTTCAACATTGTGGTCTAGCCCTCTCTCGATGGTGGCTGCTCCAAATGGTGGCCGAGAACGAGTGGGGCGATCGTGACTCGCACCTCAAAGCTAACCAAGTCAACTTTGACATTGTGTCTCCTAGTTTACTCAGTCCACCATGGAACCACGCAGTCGAGAATGAGTGTTGCGAGTAGCTGATAGCGCCTCTCTCTCTCACTCATTGAACCACGGTGTCGTTCAACACTGTGGTCTAGCCCTCTCTCAGTGGTGGCCGCTCCAAATGGTGGCCAAGAACGAATGGGGCGATCGTGACTCGCACCTCAAAGCTGACCAAGTCGGCTCTGACATTGTGTCTCCTGGTTCACTCAGTCCACAAATTTATGGTGTTGGAACTGATGGTGATGGTATTGGAATTAGGGCAATGGGTTAGGTTTGGGTTTTTGAATTTTTTGGTATTGATTTAGATCTGATTTTTTTTTCTTAATTTAGATCAGATTTTTTTTTGGCTATGGAGATGTATTTGATGTTTTCTTGATTTAGATTGGATATTTTTTTTGTTCTTGAACTTAAGAATGTATTGATTTAGATTAGAGAATTTTTTTTTTTTCTTGAATTGTGGCATGTACTATAACTTGATTAGAATGAAAATCCAATTGGGTTTATGACTTTCAAGATAGCAACATGAAAATCCAATTGGGTTTATGACTTTCAACATAGCAACAGCGTCAGCTTAGCATTCATCTTGGTTTGCAGATTGAAGGTTTGTTAAATTGTGAAAAAAAAAAAATTCCTCGTTGGATGAGATTTGATCTATGAATTCAGTTTTGTTCTTTAAATTCCAATTTAAAAAAAAATAATAATAATTTGTGTAATGAAGGACATAATAGACATATGCCCACTAGGATAATTTAGTCAATTTTCCATTGGAGTTAATGTTTAACATTAAATTAGATGTTGGGGGTAATTTGCTTATTTCTAATACGTAAAGGGGAGACATGACTGACTTCGATACATAAATGATAAATGAGAAGAATGAAACACACCCAATAAATAAAGAGGGAAAGTGGAATTTGCACTTTTTTTTCTTTGGTTAAAGTTTGTATCTAACTGCACAACAGTGGTTTTTCATAGGACAAAGCACAACTTCGTATATGGTTCTCCCAACCAACCTAACAAATAAAAAGAAGCTATTTCTTACCAACATCTCAATTCAAGGAGTCCAGTCACTGAATTGTAATGGGTAAGAGGACTACATGTATGATTCAATATGACTAAATAACTCAGATGTGTCTTTATCATTACATTATTAAGCAAGTAGAGAAGACTCTAATTCGAAAATTCTATTTATAGAAAACAAAGAACTTAACAAACTATTCGAAAATTCTATTTATAGAAAACAAAGAACTTAACAAACTAATATAGATTTAGATTAAAGTGAATCAAGCAGTAAATGTTTAGATTCAAATCCATTCATCCAAAACAGAATAATCCTGAAAAAATTTCAAGTGCTGAAACTGTCTAACAATTGTACCAAAGCAAAAATAAAAAAAATTCCGGCACCATGCTCACTCATCCTCCTGGCTACGCAACCTAGCAAGTTTGTTGGTGACAACAACATCCAACTGAGCTGCACGCTCAACAATCTCCTTTCTCTTCCGGGTTGATATGTTGTGTGCTATCTCAGCACAGTAGGTCCTAAAATTACATCAAGAAGCAATCATTGGGGAGAAAAATAAAACCAAGAGGAGGGAAAAGAGATTGCAGGCCTATGAAAGTAAAGGAACTGATCTATACCTGTTGTGCATCATAAGAAGTTCCAGCTCATTGACATTGTGCACAACGAATTTCTTAAATCCATTGGGAAGGTAGTGGCGGGTCTTCTTGTCAGTGCCATAACCAATGTTTGGCATCAGAGTGCATCCTTTAAACTTCCTCCTAACACGTGAATCAATACCCTTGGGCCTTCGCCAGTTTGTCTGCCATCCACAAGTACCTCAAAATATGTTAGCATTCCAAGACCCATATTAAACAAGCAAGATAACCACATCAACACTCAGTGTCATGACTTATGGGAAAGCATATGACAACCATCAAAAAGACATCCAAATACATATTGGACTTAAAACTCAACTTCAGTGCCCAGCAGGAAGATGAACAAAGTCAGTTTCAGCCTCAAACCAAAAATGTTTCATTTTATCACCTTGAATTTTAATGTTAGACAATTAGTTCATTATAATACAACTGCAATATAGTAACTAACATGTCAAATACTCTAACTCATGGATAAAATACGTTGAATGAACAGAACTCCCTAACAAATTCCATCAAGAATGTACAGGCCTAATGCTATACATCACAACAAACCATTTTCTGTTTTGAAGAAATCAAGAAAAGAGCTATATTTCCAACTCAGAAGAAACAATATTAATACATCAGTACTCAACGGAAGACTCCATGCTTAGATTATACAAGCTAGAACAACCATTCCTAGAAAAATGGAAGCCAAGATTGGCTTCTTGCTAATTTCGGATGCCAGAATCTATGAGAAAGTCTTTATAATCTCTGACAAGTAGAACAAGCTCGAATGACTGCATGACTGTTTATGTGGTTCAACTGAAGTCAAGAAGGTGGTACAACACCAACCACTCAGGCAATCATCAAAATAAGAAGGCAGGCCTTATGCCTTTTACCATAAGAGTAATTTGCAAAATTACCCTCAATTTGAAATGCTAATAGCTAATGGTAAATACAAATATGATACAAATGCAATAAATATAACTTAAACATGTAATAGAACTCTCTTTGATTTTTAAATATTTTATTAGATAGGCAACCAAGCATACAGGATGTGTACAGAAGAACAGTCTGAGGTTTAAATCCAAAAAATCAACAAAAGAGGAAGATGGTGCCTAAAGCCAACATCAAGTCACACAATAATCTCAAGAAAGAAGATTTATCGAATAAAAGTGGGTATTCCACACCATCAAATGTCCAATTTACAAGTTTCACCCTTCCTATGGCAATCAAACTGTCCTTTTTTTTTTTTTGATAAGTTCAATCAAACTGTCCTTAAGAAATAACAAATCAATAAGCCTCTATGGTATCATTCAATGATCCCCAAAAAGAGAATACAACACCAGTTCATGATGACTATTCTTTTAATATAATTTTCCACTGTCAAAATTTTACCCAATGCATTCATACATGCAACACCAATCCGCGATGTTAAAAAAATGCAATCCATCAAACATTCATACATCTTATACCGTTATACGACTCCAACGGGAAGTTGCTAATAGTATTGCTTCTCAAAGATATGTAAAACAACAGCCTTAATGAAACATGAAAAATCAGTCACACCCACTCCTAACACTCTCTCACAATCCCATCCCATGGAATCTTCAAACCACACATAACTCATTGACCCCAATAATTTTTCTCCACAACTGACCATGTTGGTGATTCAAAGTACTTGATTTCCTAACATCCAGTCACCAATACTTTTAGAACAGCACCGTAAAATAGAAAAGGTTTCTTCCAGCTAGCTGACACAATATGGCCACTCGTTTGAAGTCTCTCTCTCACACAAAATTGTATTATGGCCAAAAATAAGAGTGTCAACAATGGTCATGCAACATCTTTCACTACATAGCAAGTACAGTGAATTTGAGTCATACAGTGATATAACTAATCTTCCAAAAGGCTGAAAGCAGCTACAAAGCACATACCACATGTCTTTTCTACAATTAGGGATTCCTAGTATTTTTTTAGCAATTAAAAAACTCTTAAAGCAGTACCAATTCCAATTGTTGATAAAGACTAAAAACTCTAATCCGATAGCTCATGAATAACCCCAATTTTAAAACTCTTGCTCCAATCTTAAAATTTCTTATTAGAGACACAATATATACATCTGCAGAAAACATACGATTTGTTTACAATTTATGCGTTGACAATTCCAACCCAGATACTAAAAAAGCATTTGATATGTTTCTGTACAATCAATCTAAACACAATCTATACAAACATTAGAATTAGATTAAAACAAGAACAAAAAAAAAAAACCTTGACAGAAATTTTCCTGTCACATTGTGGTCTCTTGAACTGCTTGACACGCTTCTTCACAATCTTTTTCGTCAACAAAGGAACCGCCATTGTTTCTATAACATTTTAAAAAACACATAAAGATTTATAAATAACTCAACGAAATCATTACTGAGAAAGTGAAGGAAATTCATGAAAACATTTTCTTCCAAGACAAACATAACCTTGAGAGAGAGGCTTACAGGTTAGTGAACGCTGCTCTGGTAGTGGTTGTGAAGTACAGGTTAGTGAAGGCTGCTCTGGTGGTTGTGAAGAATAGAAGAGACAGTTAGGTTTTTAGTTTTAAGCGAGTATATATACGAAAGAGCCAGGATTTGGCGTAAGGCCCAGCCCAGAATCACTCGACCAATTAACAGAATCACTCGACCAATTAATTGGGCTTCGATCCATATTAATTCTATACAAACAAATTATATAAACTTATTATTATTATTATATATAAAACTAGTTGCAATTCTCATATATATATAAAAAAAAAAAAATAGTTGCAATTAATTTGTTGAAATATCATGTATGGCCTCACTTTTCGACCTTTTCTTTTTGTCTTTTTTAATTATTAGTTATTTTATGCTTGGCGTTTTTTTTTTAAAGGTTTCCTTATGGCCTAACTCCCACTTTGTTTTTTTTTTTTTTTTTTTCTTTTTTCTTTTCAAATAAAATTTCTTTTATCAATTTAATCTGGTACAATTTATTGTAGTATCCTACTACTCTTACTAGGTTTTTAACTTTATTACAAGACTTTTATTGGATAAATAAATTTAAAATTCCAAATATGCCAACTGTGTAAAAATGACGCATTAGGCTAACAATACGTGTAAAATGGCCAAGTATTTAAACAAAGCACAATTTAAACATGTGAAAAAGAGAGACAGTAGGAGACAAGTGAGGATTACAAATCTTTTATCCCACTTTTTGTGTGTCGTTTTATATTTCATCAATCACAACTTGCAACATGTTTTTTTCTTTTCTTATAATATAACTCATATTTAAAATGGAAAAAAAATCAAATACAATCTAACACTTGATACATTGCAATTTATAAAATATAAAATGATAGATGATTTGTATTCGAATAATTAAATAAAATGTAATAGGTATATCATTTATAAAGGAATAGAATGGTAATATAATGGAATGAAACAAAAAAGAAATAAACATGTAATTTTACTAATATACAATTCATCTTTTATTTATATTTTTCTAAAACAAGTATAAAATCGATAATCCACGATCCATCTCTATTTTATCAGTGGAATAAATATGATATTTAAGGAATACTTCATTTATTCCCTTGTTTGAGAGTTTAGTAGGTAAAACAATAGAAGTGTCTTGTATTCATTTTCCTTCCATATTTCTTTAATTTTCATTCATTTTTATATAAGCTTCCAAACACTCTAGTAAAATATATATATTATATTCCATAATAAGAACTTACCCATAAAACAAAATGAAACGTATTGGCTTTAAACCAGGACCGATTCAATACAATATGAGGCCTAAAGCAATAACTTAGTGTTTAGACTTATGTTTAATTTACTCCAATATCATAAATTATCGGATTATGAATATATCAAGAATATATAAGAATTTGATTTTATATGAATGATGAATTAATTGATTAAAAATCATTCATCCTTTGGTATATAAAGGTTAAAACTTTTCTTACAAAATACAAATAAAGTATGACATAAATGCACCAAATTTCATGATTGGAGAGCATTCGGTTTGTGTTTATTCAAACACAAATTTTGGGTGTAAAGTAGTGAAGACATGACATTTTTCACATGATTATGATGTTATGTGCAATTCGAAGTACATTTTAAAATATTTGTAAGTAATTATCTTATAAGACATTTGTATTACTTATGTGTTATACTATTTAGGAAATCAATTTCAATTATATAACATTTCATTAGAAAGAGGGTTGATGACAAATGATAATTGGCAGCTTTGAAGTTTGCTCATAGTATTGGCCTGGGGCGGTTGGAAGTTGAGTTGGGCAATCAGGAACTACTTGAGCCTCTCCGCATGACTACTCCGTGTCTTGCACCGATAGGAGTAATTATTGAAGATATCTGGTCTTGGTTTCATTTGTTTCACTTTATCAATTTTTCTTTTATTAGGAAAGAATGTAACAAAGCTGCACAAGTTTTGGCTACAGAGGCATTGTCCTCATTTTCTGAACAGGTGTGGTTGGAAGATCACCCTGTTTGCATTACTTCTCTTGTACTGTTGGATTCTTTGCAATAAAATTCACTATCGTTTCTTTTAAAAAAAAAATATATATATATATATATATAGTAGTACTAAACCATATATTTTTTTTGTTGAATAAATGATTTTATTAAAAAGAAAGGAAATGCTATAGGAACCTAATCCATCTCAGATAACCACATCCAGGACGAGACATTAGAGATGGGAATAGACCCTAGCTTATTACAAAAAATGTCCCAACTAGCCAAATTATGAGCAACTCTATTCAAGTTTCTTTTTACAAAAAGGGCTTTCCAGCCAACAAAAAAAGTAAGATAGGAGAAGAATATCCTTCACAATAGGACCAATCACCCATGGATGAACTCCCTTTGGGTCATTTATAGCATTTACAACTATGAGAGAATCCCCTTCAAGAATAAGCTTCTTGAATCCAACTAACTTACTACAGATAATAGCAAAAAGTGCTGCTTTCGCCTATGCCCAAAGGGGACTACCAACTACATCTTTTTTAGCCCAGGCTTTTAAAATGAATCCTTCCTCATCCCTTACAACCGCTGCATAGACCACCTTATTCTCCTTAACAGCTGCATCAAAGTTACACTTGACCCAACCTCTTGCAGGAGCTAACCAAGACTGAGACTTATAAATGAAGGATGATATGCTTTGCCATGCTGACTTATGTTCCTTAAAGGAGCGGCTCACCATGCTAGAAATTGACATGGAATCTGCATGGCCTCCATCAATTCTTATACAATTTCTTTCCATCCAAATAATATCACAAGTCAATGCAACTAATAGAGTAAATTCTTTAGCCTTTTCTCCATGTATACCCAAAACAATTTCAGGCTTGACCATCATTTTAACCCACTGTGACATGGGTCTTCCTCTGAATTTATGAATGAGGAGAGGCTTTCGGGATAAGGCCCAAACTTGCTCAACTATGGGGTATTCCATAAACAAGTGCTCTAAGGTTTCCAATTTCTCATTGCATAAAAAGATATCTTTTCGTACCAAACAAAGCTCACTGGCTCACAGCCTCACATCATCTACCACCAATCCGCTGAAAAACGACAAGTGGATTTCTCCTTTCACAATTTTTTTTTTCATTAATTCTTTCTTTATTTTTAGCTCTAACTTCTCTTTCCATCAAATTTGTACAAGATGTTTTAAGAAAAGAATGCCTTATCCCGTAGCATGGAGATCAAATTACATGCATATTACAATCATCTGAAGTTAATTAGAACCTTGTTAAATAGCTCTTTTCGTTTATAATAAATGGGGTTGATGTATTCGAACCCAAATTCTTGATAAAACCTTGTTAAATAATTAAAATTCCTCTAATTTATAATTAAGAACCTTGTTAAATATTTAAGAGTTAAAAGATAATACAAATGCGGATCAAAAATTGGACAAAAAGAATAATGCCATCAAAACAAAAGTATATATGAGGTGAATGGTTATTAAAACCTATTCAATTCATCACAAAATTATGTACATGAGTTTGATCAACGTTAAAATATAAATATTCATAAATCTAAAAATATACATATTATTATATCATTTAAAATCTTATTATACCATATAAAAATGATAACAAATTATAAATGACATGACAAATGAGAGCATATAATTCTGAAAACATGCAATACAAATATATTGGGCTGCTCATCCTTCTCATGATCTAGTTTATTCAATTACTCATTGATAAGTTATGAAATATGACTTATTTACATGCATTTTAGAGAGATTCTATTAGGATTGTGTTGCATTACATGTCTAATTATACTTAAATGGATGTTTGTTGATCAATTCATTGAATTACATGACTTATGCATTTAAGTGTATTAATTTAATCCCTTAGATGTTAATTTGGGCTATGTTTGATTGTAGGTACAAGCTGGATTAGATTGGAGCAAATTGGTGCAAGTTGGAATGAGCAAAAGAGAAGAAAAGAGATGTTGGACCACAATCCAATAGACTGGATTGACATCTAGCAGACTGGATTAGGACATCCAGCAGACTGGATTCTAAGGCAGAAACTCCAGATTTCAAGAATTCAAGAATCCAGTCAACTAGATGGTGTTCCACGCGATTGGATTCGCGCAAAATCAGTTTTAAAATTCTCCCAACTCAAGGCCCATTGGACCCAATCTGTTTAGGGTCTAAAGTCTAAATTAGAGAGAAAAAAAATTAGACGTTTAGGGTTGATAAGAGGATTTGGGGTTAATAAGAGGATTTAAATTAGATGTTTGAGAATTAGACAGACTTACATTCTCTTTCTCCCAAGTTTAGGTTTTCACTCCCATGATCGCCTAAACTCCTTGCTAAGGCTAAGGGGTTATGTTTTATGTATGACGGTATGAGTACTTTGTAATCCTTCAATTTTTATTGTTAAATTATATTTGATTGTTGAATATTTGGTGCCTATTAATGTATGTTTTATTTCGTACTTTCTATAAGTTCAATTATGTTTTTCTTATGATTAAGGGGGAATATTTCATGGTTTCAATTAGGTATTGTGTTTTATAAAATTGAAAGGTTTTTCAAAATATTACTCTAGCCACTTTATTTTCTCCGGTTATAAAGTGTTCCTGAGTTCTTTTAATTCAACTAGGTCAAAAGCTCTTTAAAGGAAAATAATCAATTGTATACTGTTATTAGAACAAGGTTTTTAACTGGGATTACAAGAGAATCATACTGTTATAGAGAAACACCCCAAAATCCTAGTGCCTTTTACTCATATATTTCTTACAAATCATTCAATTTCTATTTTTTTAAGCATTTAATCCATTGTCTTTTGAAAACACAACTCCTTGAAGATCGACAATCCTTTTACACCGTACTACAAAGTACCGCTTACTATTGAGTGACATCACTTATCACGCGTGCCAGCTGCCACACATGCACTTGTGGAAATGTGTATTCTACACATAGTACAGCACGACACAATCTTTGTACCCCTATTGCTTAGCCATGGTAGCATTCTCTACGAATTTCTCATTGGATTTTTGTGTTCTGAGTCTCTTAGCTTTTCTCATTTTTATATCCGTGCATGCAAGCGGACCCAATAACAATAGTTTTTATCGAAATTACTATGTCACTTGGGGACATGATCATGTCTTACTACTAAACCAAGAAAGTGAAGTACAACTTTCTTTGGACCAAAATTCAGGTTGTGGTTCTCATTTTCATAGATCCATTCCTTTCTTCATTTCTCTACATAATCCTATACAGAAGCAAATCTCGTGCAGCACATCAATCAACATATGTGCCCATTTGAAAAATTTTACTTAAAAAAAATGAGGTTTTAAAAAGTACAATTTCAAACATCTCAAACAGACAGACCCTAAAATAATTCCACCATAAATTACATGATAAATTACATGGGAATTCATGCAAATGTATTCCAATTATAAGCATCACAAGTTCACAACTCATATTGTTGAATGATAAGTTAGAGAATGCATATGTATTTGTTGTGTGTGTGTAAGAGTTAGAAAATGATAATTAATGTTTTTCTTGTAAATCGTAGAGGCTGGATTTGAGTCCCAGCAACATTACGGATCTGGATTCTTTCATATGAGGATTAAACTACCAAATAAGAACTCTACTGGAATTGTTACAGCTTTCTACTTGAGAATTTATATAATACTTCCTAATTCTCGTTGATAATCTTCTATTACTGTCCGTGATCCTCATTAGTTGGCACTATCTTGTTATCCTTGGTGAATAAAGTTTACCTTCAAACTAGTTTGGAAGAAAATTCCTCATACCTATTACATGGTGACTCAAACAACTATCCACATGTACTTTTAATCACATGACCTATTTTATGAGTCATGTGACTTATTTAAATATTACACATGGATAGTTTCATGAATCGTCACATAATGACTTAGAGAGTTAGAGGACATTCCTCAAAATTGGTTTGATGATTGACTCTATCCATTTTTGGTTCCTTCAATGAAAGGAAAATAAGGTTGGAACCTAATAACATGGTGGTTATTGCAGCTAATTTCACGTTCAACCGATCATGATGAGATCGACTTTGAGTTCTTGTGTAGTAATGGAGCACCTTATTCATTGCAAACCAATGTGTTTGCCTATGGTCAAGGGGTAAGAGAGCAAAGGATTAAACTTTGGTTTGATCCCACAAAACACTTCCATTCTTACAAAATTCTTTGGAATCAATATCAAATAGTGTATGTCTGAATTCTCTCTCTTTGTGGCATGCAATTGTTCTGACATCATGTCATTAAGATGTATTGGTTTTTCAGGTTTTATGTGGACGGCATCCCTATCAGAGTGTTTAAGAACAATACAAAAATTGGGGTAAATTACCCATCACAGCCAAAGCAGGTAGAAGGAAGCCTATGGAATGCAGAAGGTTGGGCATCTAATGGGACGAAAACTGATTGGAGTCAACTCAGTCAAGCACCCTTCAAAGCCAACTTTCAAGAATTTAACATTCATGGCTGCACACTACAAACTGTCGACAACAAGCAATGTTATTCTCCAAAGTTCTGGTGGAATAGTAAGAAATATCAGAGTCTAAACGCTCATGAGCAAAGAGCATATGAAAATGTAAGGGAGAAGTACATGACTTATGATTATTGTTCTGATAGGTCAAGGTCCCCTAAAAACTCACCAGAATGCCAAAGTAACAAATAGAAAATAGTTATATAGACGTGGACATAATATTGGTCATGGTATTTTCTTACAATTGTGAGGGTTAAAATTAATTACATATACCTTATCACACCTTCTGTCTATTTTCTCTTTTCATTTTGATCTTTGTGCATTTGAGAAGCAATCTGGCCAATCGATCTCATGCTAAAGTGTTAATACTTAATTAGTCCTCATCCAAAGGCAAACGAAGAAAATTGTTCAATTAGAATTTGGAGGAGACTTCATAAAGGGATATATACCTGAACAATTGAACTTGTGAATAACTGAGCAAGGCCTTATCGCCACCAACTGGTGCTGATAAAATTATAGTCGAAGAAAGTAAACTAAAAATCAAAATTATAGCAAAGACACATTCATTAAAATCAGCAACACGAGGATACGAAATCTCAAGACTGCACAGTAAATATTAATAGTTAAATCATGGCAGCAATTGTTTATCTGCACTGGATCAAGTTAAACTTTTAATAAGTTTCTAAAGTCATCTCATAAAAAATAACAGCTGACAATTGCTACTTTCAATTCATAAACAATCAAAATTCCAAGTCCAATCAGCTAAGCTCAACATGTTTCCATTGCGCCATGCAGCAAATCATCTGCAAATGAGTTACTCAACTGCAGAGAACAATAAGAAAGAAAAGTTGGTATCAGAACCTATTTTTCCATTTAATTTTAAATAGTTTAATCATCCTACAACTTGGACAAATATATTCTTTTCAGCTTGGATTTAATTTAATTGTCATTTTTTATTGGCAAGTTACATACACACCCACAAACTTACCCTCCATCCATTATTGTAGGAGGAGGAAGTGCCATTTGAGCATGAGCTCATTGGCATCAATTTAGATGGGATATAAGTTTATGACATCTGAAATTCAATTTTGGATAGGAAAAGAATTATTACAAATTAAAGATAATCATTTAGTAAGGACCTCTTGTTCGAATACCATTATTAAAGTAATCCCTTCACAAAGGTACAACATACTCAGCATGAATGTCTCATACAATAAAGGAAGTTTTAATGATGAAAATCTAGTTGAGCACCAAGCATTAAATATGTCATAAACCAACTTATTATTTCTTTCTAAACATAACTTTGTCTAGTCAGAGTAACGATCAAACAACATATAATGGCACCAATGAAAATACTAGGAGGAAAAAAAAACACATAATCAGTTCTAACTCCTCTTCTGCCTCTTTCCAGTTTTTCAGCAACAAAAACATATTAAAGAGCTTAAGTCTTTTACATAGTTTAAGAAGACAGATTTTCCATAATGCCATCAGACACATCACTCAACTGGTGAAGCATGCTTTTGGGGGGGGGGGGGGGTGTTTAGCAAAAAATATTGAATTAAGCATGAAGTCTCAAAGCCAAAGTAGTCATATAAAATTAACTGCACAGTTTTTCGGTTGAACTTGTACAGTGACGGCAAAGAGTAGAGAATACACAGTTTTTTTTGGGGAGTGGGGTGGGGGTGGATGGAACAGGTCTTGTTAGCAAAAAATATTGAATTAAGCATGAAGTCTCAAAGCCAAAGTAGTCATATAAAATTAACTGCACAGTTTTCCGGTTGAACTTGTACAGTGACGGCAAAGAGTAGAGAATACACAGTTTTTTTTGGGGAGTGGGGTGGGGGTGGATGGAACAGGTCTTGTTATTTATTGAATATAAAATAAACACCAACCACCATCAACAATGAAACCTAACAACAATAAATGAACTTTCCTCCTCATTCAGAGAAATCTCACTCAGTTTTCCACCCTACGAAACAAGTCTTATCTTTTTTTTCTTTTTTTTTTTCTTTTCCCCATTTCTAAATGGAAAAGTAAAAGTTTAAAATGTGAGTGTGTGAGTTTTAAGGTACATGAGATACCACTACACATACTAATTCTTTCAACCTAATGTGCACCTTGCATACGACACCCTCTTTTTATAAAGAATTGATGCAAACTTTGTGTGTTTCCATTTCTTACCATGAATAGCTTATCTCTACATATCTAAGATGTATTTATTTTACAAACACACGCAGCAATCACATGATAAAATAATAAAACATTTATGGAAGCCCCTGTAATATGGTCAAACCTAAACCAAGAGAGATACTTTTTAGAAAGAGACATAGAGGGGAAATGAAACTTTCAAAGTGAGAATTCTTAAAGTAATCATGTCTTTCAAGTAAGTAACTTTCAGTCATCCAGCAATTGACAAGTCTAATTGGCATGATAGCATCCCAAATTTCAGTGCATGACGTGGTCAAAATCGACCATCTTCATTTGCATACCTTTATAACCCTATGGAAAAGGTTGTGTAAAAACCCTTTTTTTTTTTTTGCTAAAGAAGGTTGAGTATGACAATTTAAGTCAAGTTCATGCTCATTTCTCAAATTACGAATTCTTTCATATACAAGCTTGTAAACAATCTCTACTAGGTTAATGATCATAACGCTATTAAACGCCTATGTCAGTATATTCCAAGCATATGATTTGCCTTTTTGACAATTACTTCTCTTTTTCAGAAATTAAAGTGGGTATTGAAAGATCAATTCTTTCATGCATATGAGTCAGTAAAGAACCACCATGAGACAACTTTATTACAAAGTGATTGGAAGTGTGCCAAAGTCAACATCAATTAAGTTTACAAAATGTCCCCCTTAAGGCCCTGATAGGGCCATCACATTGTATTTTCCCTTATTCTATCACCATCCTCTAATACTTTCCATGTGTATCCATTCAAATCTCACACCCACAATGACAACCAATTGTAAATTCCCTAATCAGATAAAAATTCTTACAGCCGTTTTAAATGCTCACAAACGACAAAGCAATATCCAGTTGTATCAATCCAACAATTGGCGTCACGATCATTGTAGCTTAACTGGCATTACTTGCTCTCTTTTAAGAGGAGAAACAATATTCAAATCACCTCTCCCCCAACTATCAAATTATAAAAATAAAAAAATATACATTCCAAAAAAAAAATAATCCAACAATTGGCTCTATTTTCTAAAAATTTCATTTAAAACTCACCAACAAGAAATAACACTAGCAAGCAATGACAAGAGAAACAGAAGCTTCAATCCACACTAACCAAATCTTCTTCATTAACAAAAAAAAAAGAAAATTGTAACCTAAAAAGCTACAATGGGAGCACCTTTTTCATAAAATCCATAATTCATGTCACAAAAAATCACCACACTATCATAAACTTTACATACCCATGTTTACAAATCAATCAATCAAAATAACTCAATAGCTGTCAGCCACCAACCTAATGCTACATAAAAGTCCTACACTTTCCTACATGCTTGAGAGTTGAGACCCCAACACTTGGAATTTTAGTATACCTCCCTCCACCAACAACTAAAAGCTACATTCTTTTAAAAACACACACACACACTTTTCACTAACCCAAGAAAGCTAAACATCAAAAGGCAATGAATTTGAGCACAAATGTCACTTCCTATTCATTTTGGGAGCTAATGTAACTTACTAATAAAAAAAGAGAGGGGCAAACAGAAAATACCTCTGGCCATCAAGATTGCCCTGACCACTGCTAGCTCCGCTACCATACGACCCGTCGTCGGCAGCGTGGCTTTGCCACACAGACTGCCATGCATTCGAAGGAGGCTGAACATAGACTCCAGTGGGGTCCACCGCGGCGGGTCTCCCAATCATCATTCCTCCGTGGGGTCCACCACCGGCGGGCTGACCCATCGGAGGGTAATAGTAAGGGACCCCACTTGCCGTGGCCCCCATAATCCCTCCGAGACCGGCAGCCTCTTCCTTAATCTCGTCCCTGGGTACGATATCCACGAGAAAATCGAATATATCGGTCCTGGTGATCGCCGCTGCGATGTCGTTTTTCTGAAGTGTCCTCCGCTTGTTCTCCTCGGCGTGAAGCCAGGAGCGAATGGTGAGCTCGAGGATGAAGAGCTCGCATGCCTTGGCGAACAAGATTGGAGCCTCGGCTGAGATCATCCGTACGTCCTCGTCGGCTTTCATGATCTTCTTGATGCGCGCGAGAGGGAGTTGGTGGTTCTTAAAGTCGTTTACTTGTTCGATTTCTTGGCGTTGATAAGACCAGAACATTTGGAGCTGTTGTTGCTGTTGTTGGAGGAGGTGGTGGAATGGAGTGGAGGAAGATGGTGGAGGAGGAGGAGGAAGAGGAGGAGTGGGTTGAGGAGGGTAAGAGGAGGACTGGGCTGCTGCCTGGTTGTTCTCCATTGATTGGTTGGTTGGCGTTTGATGCACAAAAGGTGTGCACAAAAGGTTGATGATGGGTCTGTGTGTGAGAAATAGCGACAAATGGAATGGAGGGATGATGATGATGATGGGTGGGTGGGATTTGAAGGATTTGAGGGATGTGGGGGAATGTGGGGTGGGGATTTTGAAGAGAAGAGATGTGTGGGGGAGAGAGATGGGATAAGATACAACCACTGCCAACTTATCTTATTGTGGTCCCTCAAATCAAAATTGAGGGTTTTGTAAATTTACTTTTTTTCTTCTTGATTTATTTAATTTATTTTATACTCTCTTTTTTATTCCATTGCGTTCCAAACATACCATAATTTTTTTTATACCATATTTGATTTGGAGGAGCTATCTCATGGAATAGTTTTATGAGACCATTCTCTCAATGTATGTGGAATATGCAGACGTAGAGATTGAAAGAAAAACGAATTGTTCCCTCCCCTTCAATTTCCTTTCGTTATAAAAATACCATAACTTTTTCTTATACTATTGGTTCACGAGACTATCATCTCTCAGTATGTGAGATTTGTAGATGTAGATGTCTCACATTCTATGAGATGGTGACTTCATAGAGTCATTTAATAATATATTTTTTTCGAGAAATAGGAGGAAATGAAAGATATTGAAGAGAGGAAACAAAGTGTGTTTCTCGTATCCCATTTCAAACATACCATAAAATTTTCTTATACCATATTTGGTCAGGATGAGTTATCTCATGGAACGGCTTCATGAGATTTTCATGTCATAGTATGTGGGATACACATATGTATTGGTCCCACATACTGTGAGAGGGTGGTTTTATAGAACCATTCAATAAAATAATTTTTTGAGGAAATTGGAGAAAATGGAAAAGATTAAAAAAATAAATAAAAATGAATTTGCTACCTTCCCTTCCTTTTTGTTCCAAATATACCATAATTCTTTCTTATACCATAATTGATCGGGAGTAATTATCTCATGAAACGACTTTATGTGACTATCATCTTATAATATGTGAAATTTATGTACGAGAGGGTGACTCCATAGAGCCATTCAATAAACTAAGTTTCCAAGGAAATAAGAGGAAATGAAAGATATTGAAAGAAAAAGCGAATTGTTTACTTTGTTTTGAAGAAGAAGTACAAAAAAAAAAAAGTGATAATAAAGGGTCATATCCTTAAACCTATACTTTTTTTCCCTATTTTAGACGAATAAAAGGGAAGATGTAATTCATGAGAGAATACCTTTTTTTTTTTTTTTTTTTTTTCGAACATAGATATTCAAAACTTTTTGAGCACTTAAATATTGAAAAACTAAATATATTAAACTGTTTTTTTTTTTTTTTTTTTTTTTTTTTTTATATATATATATATATCTTTACGAGAAGGGAATGTAATCTTCAATATCAGGAGTAACGTAACACATGCTTTAGTTTAAAATTAATAATATTGCATAACTGTATATGAATTTCCCTTGACAATCACAAAGTTATAACGATTGGCTAGTGTTTAAGACTATTTATTAACCATCTGTTAATCATCTTAAAAATACATGAACCAAAAGTCACATATTGTCAAAAACAATCCTTTTTCCAAAATTTCCCATAAACTACCTTCTCTACTCTCTCTTTATTCTTCTTCTAGATAGTATAGAGGATCAGAACTAGTACCATTCAGAGTCCAGCACCCAATTTTTAATTTCGATTAAGTGGTGGGTCTGCAGTCAAAACCACTTTCACATATTATGCCATAGCAATTAATTGCATACAGCACGGTGGACCACCTCATGTCTAGCTTATCACATCATATCTATAGTTGGTAAAAAAAGAAATTTGAAAGCATATTTCCTTCCTTCTAAACTATCTTCCTCTTCTTATTCAGCACACACACAAAAAAAAAGTTCCTCTTATATTTTTGGTCATCGTGTTGCTCCTAAGGTGTAGTGCATGTTACACAGCACAAGTCGGATAAGATGCCTCTCTAAATCCAAATCTCCTTAACATTTTGCCAACTTTAAAACTCTCCCTTTGTTTATAGAAGTAAAACAGGTTATAATAATGTGAAAGTAGAAAGAAAAAAGTATGATTCTTGAGAATAGAGGTCACAAGGGTTCCCAAGGTGCTGTACCCGAAATTGTATATATATTTATATATATATATACAGAAAAAAGGGGTGTGAATGTGTGATGCTCATGGCCCTTGGGTCCAACTCACGTATAAACTAAAAATAAAAATAAAAACAAAATAACAACTACTCTCATGTACACGTTTTGTTATACTCTTATGTTTTGCTACTTGCCTTACGTCTAGGATTGTAAAAATGAGTTGAGCTGTTTATGATCAATTCGGATTCAGCTTTTAAAAAAAAAAAAAAAATTTCTCTATATTTGTTTGTATAGAAAATAAGTCAAACTTAAAACTCAAGCCTAAGTTTAGGCTTGACTATTAAAAAGCTGAACTCAAACTTAATAATTTGCTTGAGAACAAACTGTCAAACTCGTGAATATGATACTCGATTAAAGTATATATAACATCATATGTTCATATATATATCGATGTTTAAAATATACTTATATGATTTATATTGTGTAAGTTTGTAAATAAGTTCATAAGATATATATATATATATATATATATATATATATATATATATATATATATATATATATATATATATATATATATATATATATATTATAATTTGATAGTTGAGAGATTTTTCAATCTTGGATGTTTTTGTTAGAAACACTAGAAGATGTCAATTGAGCTATAAGACTCTTGGCCACAAGATATCAAATTATTAGTTGTAATTTATAGATCATATATTAGTTCATTTTATAGAAAAATCATATATAATTTTTAACAATACAAGGTTTGTGATTTTAATTTTTATAAGTTCATAAAAATCATTTTATCTAATTAACTCAAATAATTTATATTAATTATTAGCATAGATAGATTATATATATATATATATATATATATATATATATATATATATATATATATATATATATATATATATATATATATATATAATTTTAAGTAACGTTTATTTATATATGAGAAAAGAATAAATTAATCATGTAGTTCGTAATAAGCTTGAACTAGTTCAACAAGAAAATTAATCAAGCTTGAATATGTAATCTAGTTGGTGATGAGCTCGATCTCGGTTCAAGTTTAAAATAAAATAAAATGAATAATCTTAAAATTTTAGTATTTGTCTGGGCTCATTTACAACCTCACTTTATAAGTTGACTCACTGTATTGTGTACTTTGGAGAAAGTATCTCATGAGATTAGCTTATGAAGCATCCCTGATGGGCCTTATATACTTGTGGGATCCACATGTTATGAGTGAGCCATTTTATAAGTTGGTCTTATAAGATAATTTTTTATGAATTTGGTTGCACATTGTGAATTTTTTTAGGTATGTTGCATGCACACCAAAAACATGTAGTAAACACCGTTGGGTTTTGAGTGTGTACGTTGGGCTGTCGGGTTGGGGTTTTGAGAATTTATTCTCAAAATTGTTTTTCTTGTGTTTTCCTCCTAAAAAACTTGTTTGGCAATGTATTTCTATATTCTTTTTATTACAAGTTTGCCACCACATTACATAAAATTGACACTGAAACTGAAAATACCAAAAATATGTTCTCTAAAATAAGTTTTTTACTTGATTTTGAATCTTGGTGTAGCAAGTCTTCTCTATGGAATTCAAAAATTGAAAAGTTTTCCTATTTATGCTGGAAGTGCAAATCTCGTTGCTTCTTTTCGCTCTTGGCATTGTTACTACAGTGGGCATATATTGTCATTGTCACTGTAGTGGATATTGTAAACGATAGCTTTTTACGGATTTAATTTGGTTTTATTAGTGACTTCGACAAATGAAATGGAGGAAGTTTTACCATATTGAAGCCCAATGGGCTAACAAAAAATTGACTTTCCATTACTTAAGAATTCTATTCATTAAGTCATAATGTATATTTTTGTTTAACCAACAAAACATTAATGTATGTTATTAGAAGTAAAAGATGATTTAAGTAATGTGTGAAGGATATAATTTCTTTCTGAAGCTAAACTGGGGAGACAAATCAATCATTGTTGGATCATTCATATTTGATTCGGATCAAGCATGGTTGCCAGTAAATCCACATCAAGAGTAGAGCTATATTTTGGTCCAGGCTAATCCTATTACCATAAAAGTGCAATCCTACAAATGAATTATGAAAGTGATTTTTTTTTTTTTTGGGGACAAAATGTAAAATTTTGAGTGAAATAATATGTGACAGACCATTTGTTCCTTTTATTTTCTCTTTTGCTTTTATATTGGATTGAATTCCTGAAATTTTAGGGCTTGTAATTAAATTTTAAAAAGACAAAATCATTCAGTCAGCAAATCCTAACCCTACGTAAATAGAGAAAGCTTAAACATAGATAGTACATAAATAAGTAAATACTAAATTGAATTGTTCTCAAATTAAATTAAACCTAGATTCACCATGTGAGGGAAATTAATTAATTCGAATGAATATTAAGGTAAAGATCCAATAGATGTTAGTCACACAAAGTAATGATCAATATTTAATATTTTCTTATGAGTGATGAGTGATGACATTACACATCCGAAGACAACAAGGTTGTTTTCCCATTTTGACAGTTATATGATCTCATATGTCTTCATCAAATTGCCTGGCTAATAGCCTACTAGCCTACTAGCATTAACATGACAACTAAAGTACCCTTTGTTTTTTTTGATGTAACAACTAAAGTTGCCTCTGTTCTCTGAAATTATGTTAGGCTAATAGCATTAACAAGGTTCTTCGCGATTATCAAAAAAAAAAAAAATGAAAAAAAAAAAAAGAAGGTTCTTCGCAATTTGATTAGTTCACCAACTCATTTTGAATTTTGACAAATTGAGCTTGCAAATTTGGTACCTGTTTTTTGGACAAACATCAGGCCCAAAACAACCCATTCACTTAGAAGTTACAAATTTGAGCTGGGTGTTGGGTACAACCGTCTGGCCCACATGCACCACGGTACCAACCGGACTACATGCTAGAAATTCCTCAAACCGTGGTCCATTTATATGAAACATAACAATAATATTAATTTTTTTTCTAATAAATGTATTGATTAATTAAGTAAATCATTGTGTACAAACCACCCTGAAGGATAGTTCAACTGGTCCGGCGTTGGATGTACTCCCCAATAGTCACTAGTTCGAGTTTCCTCAGGACCAACTACCCAAAACAAAGTTTTACATCTATCGTGGTACACTGTACACATGGCTAGTAGGGTGTTACATATTCCCCTAAAATTAGTTAAGATGCGCGTAAGCTGGCTCAAACACCCATAGTCATTAAAAAAAAAAAAGGTAAATCATTGTGTACAATTTCCATTAAGAAATCAAGAACCTCTTCTAAGACTTCCAACATCAAAATCAGAGTTGATGAGGCAAGAGGCCTCTTGAAGCAGTTGGTGTTGGTCAATAAACTTGATAAGAATTAAGAAGCAATTGTAATAAAACAAACAACTATGAGATAAGAAAGACAGTAACTAGTTTGAGTAAACACAAATTAAAGAAAATGATGAACAGATGATGGAGCTTCATTCACATTTGATATAATGACAAAATAAAAAAGGCCACTGCAAGGCATAATGATCTGTATCAAGAAAATATGCAGCTTATGGTACACAAATTTGACCAGCTGCAAAAAACTGTGTCCTGTGGAGCTAATCAAACTGAAAAAAAAAAGAAAGTAAAAAACAGCTCTCACAGCAAATAAAGAGCTTAGCCTATAGCCTATAGGTCACCTCCCAGCAATCATGCAAGTCATGTAAAACTAGCCTTCAAAGATCCAAGATGCCTTCATGTCAAAATTAACCTTGAGGGCATCCTAAAACTTAAAAAAAAAAAAAAAAACCTGTAGTTCCACCAATATACAGCAAAGAAAATCAACGCCGCTGAGTCATTACCAGTATAGTGACTCGTCATTAGTGTTGTGATTGGTTGCCAAGAAAATGGGGGAAAATGAAAAGAAAACTTCTAATCAAACATTAATTTGGGTTGAAATGGTGAGCCTAAGCTTTTTAGGTTTCAAAACTCATTCCACCATTTTCTTGGCCTATTAGAATATAACTGCAAAAGAATCTTCTATATAGGTCAGTTCCAGGATTTTGACATTTAATTGGCACTTTCCAGCATTTTCCCTTCCCTCAACCGTCTCCGATTATATACCAGCATCTTTTCTTCCTTGGGCTCCTTTTCCTTCTTCATCGTCACTTCTGCCACGTCTTTTCTTCTGATATCTTCTTCCAGATCTTTTCCCTCGTTTGTTTTGCCATTCTCCACCAGCTCTTCTTCCTTGCAGTTTTTGGTGCACCGTAGTGGCTCTTCTTGCCTATAATTTTTAGAAGTATCCGCTAAGCCTTCCTTCTGAGCATCAGTCACTACCTGAAGAAGTTCCAAAGGTGTAGCTGCAGGATCAATCTCCCAGCAACCTTTGGGGGCATTATGAGCCTCTTGACCTGTAAGCAAGTAAGAAGGGACCTGGTGTGAGAACCGAAACATCTCTGCTCTTGGAATTGTCCTGGCTTTTGGGTCCACATTATGGTGAAACACTGTCTTGAATCCAGCAACTTTAACAAGTGGAGCAACAGTCACACCCTGCTCTTCATTGTAATCTTCAAGCACTTCCACCATGTCGTATTTGTGTATCACTTCATCAGGGGTAAGCGCATTCCAATCAGGGGACCAGTTCCTATATAAAGCCCAAACATCTCCCTTCATAGGATATATTTGAATGGAACCTCTTGCACCCTTTGTCCACTGGACCTTATGTGAGAAAGAATTAAGAGAGGCATTGACTTCATACTTGCCAATCCAGAAATCCCCACTAGTCTTGTAAAAGCCAGAACCAATCCAGTTCAGAGGGGCCAATTCATCGTTGCTTTTCGAATTAAGCCAACTAATCCGCATTTTGAATGGTCTCCGGGATATCACACTATGAATCATAGCATAATAACGGGGCATCCCATCATCATCATCATAAGCAGCCCAAACCTGGTTATCACCAAATGATTTTTCTGTACGATCCTTGTCAAAGTCATGAAAATCTGGATCTGGTACACTCATTGATATTGGATCAGCACCATTTGTATTGGAATTAACACTAGAACTGGCATGAGAAGATTTTTCGGTCTCAACTGTGTTTTTGGTATGCACAAATTCTCTACATTTCTCAGATTTTAGCCCATTTACAGCAGGGTTCTTCTCTCCAACCTCCTTTTCTGAAGTCTTTAACTTCTGTGAAGTCTTTAATACAGAAGCTGTGCTCCACTCATTAAGCTTCTTGCGAATCTCTTTCTTAGCCTTCTCCATCAACATATTTCGCATTTCCAAGTGTGAAAGCTCCCTTGTAGTATTAGTTCTATGCTTTCCTGAAGCATTCATCCTTCCTGTTTCAAAACTAACTTTCTGCGATCCAGATGCACTATCCATGCCAACTCTTTTTTCCTTTGTCATTTGATTATGTTCTTCCATGCGCCTTTTTTTCTTAGGCCTGTCTCCTTTCTGTGCAGAACTGGAACCAGCATTAGACGACCCAGCTGCTAAACCAGCTGCTTTCTTAGCGGCATGAATTTTCGCCCAATTTAATGCCTCTCTCACGGAAGCTGCTGCTGCATCTTCATGCCCTCTCTTCAATTGCTCAGATGCTGGCTGAAAAACACCAGTGGCTTGAGCAGCAGGGGAAGCTGGCACTGGCATACTTGCAACACCACCTGATTTAAAGAATGCACCTGTCTGAAAAGTTTTCTTTGATGAGACAAAAGCAGGAAATCCTGCTGGTAAAGCATTTTTAGTGGAAGTTGGCATCTTTCCTGGAGCATATTGGTTCTTGTCCATTGTTTGTGGACCAGAATTCTGTCGCTGCACGTAAGGATTCCACGAAGTGGAAGAAACATGGCCATTAAGATGTGGAGGTGGTGGCATCTCAAGAGCCTTAAATGGCTTACGGCAGTTGGAACAAACAAGATTGCAGTTGAGATAGTTTCTAAGGTACTCAAACTGAATCTTGCAAGAATTGCACACAGTCCAAAATGTGGGTTTCAATAGATGAGGAGTCCCAGCAGGCTGGGGATGAGTAGCACTCTTCTGATATTTTGTATTGAAATTATTACAGTTGGAGAGGTTATGGAAACCATTCAGACCAGTTGGCGCTGAAGATTTCCGATCTGGAACTTTCTCATATATGCCACTAAAATTCCGCTTCTGATCGTAGACATTTTTCTTGGCTTTGTCAGACAAAAAGGTCCAGGCTTCAGATAGTATTTTAAAGGCCCCATCTGCACCAACTGATTTGTTTTTATCAGGGTGAAGGATAAGAGCCAGCTTTCTATAATGTTTCCGGATTGTGTCATCATCGGCTAATGGTTGCACCCCAAGGACTCCATACCAATCAATTTCCCCATTTATTCTTTTCTCAGCAGAGATGTATACATCAAGTGTAGCCAGAAACTGAGGAAGACCGTCAAGCCCAGGATATAATTTTTGGGCCTTCAGAGCATGTCTTTTTGCCCCAGAAATGTCCTTCTCAATAAACTTCTTCTCTGCAATTTCTTTAGCCCTGAAAGCCTCCTCCTTGTTGCATTCCATCCCTGCTATGTTTGTCATTCTCTGTTTGCAACCAATTATTGATATCTTCTTCAAGTCTTTCTTTTTAAGGATAGGCCAGCACTATATGAACCAAGAACTTAACCACCAAATTGTATATCTAGATCCCGATTCTTTCGCGTGCACCATTAAGGAGCTGCTTTCAATTGTCCAAGCCCTAATCAAAAAAAAAAAAAAAAAATCCAAAATAAGGAAACTATTTCTGCAAAAAAGGAAGAAAAAGAGAAAAAGGCAAGGTGTACGCCGAAATCTACGCATATGATTAAATATAAGACAACAATTACACACTCAAACACTAATGAATGCTTCTCCGGATCCATCAATACCAAATATACTAACACCTCTTCAATCTAAAACCCATTCAATGATCAAACGAAATACGCGGGAAAAGAGTCTAAGCAATTCAACAAATCCAAGTACCGAACTTCCAAAATAAACAAAACGGTTTTTTAACAATACGAACTAGAGAAAAAATACAATAGAAGTTCCATCTGCGTTGCTCATTCATATCCAACACAGAAATCACAAAACAAACCAACACTGATCTCTTTATTTCCTGTGGCCGAACTAAGAGTAGGTCAAATAAACCAAAATCCCATCTGTTTGGATAATAGAATGGCTTCATTGGTAATGAAACCAATATCAAAATCTTTCAACAGGTAGCAGTTTGAACAGCTCTCCTAAGAATCCAAAGTTTCCCTCACTATTTCCTTGATTTCACATAAACCAACCACAACATAATTCTCTACAAATTACAACCAATATCTTAGTTATTTGTGAACTTCAAAATCAATAGACAATCCAAAACAAAGAACCCTAAGCCAAACTTTTGAAACCAGAGGAAAAAACAAATACCCACTTCTCAGATTGACTTACATTTTAGCCAAAACAAACAAAACCCACAATCCAACAACTATTGAAATTTCAAAGAGCTTCTAAGAATTGCAAAAGAATCTCACAATCAGAGTGCCCAAATTCAGTAGCTTTAACTTAAAACCCCATGAAAGTCCTAAACACCAGCTACACAATCTAACAAAGAAGCAAATAGAGAAAATATAAATTCATATTCCATAGATAGCACAATGAGACATATAATATAGACATAAAGATCAAATTTTGAGGGAAAAAAATTTACCCATTATCAGAGAATGATATCGCAGAGACGCCAATGATGAATTTCCCTCAAAGTTTTGATTTTGAACGCTTTTATATACCAAACAGATCAAATTATAAAAGCCAATTCATGTCGTTTTTTTTTTTTTTTTGTTTGTGTGTGTGTGAAAATTTTCCAAAACATAACAGAAACTGGCAAAGGAATATTATATATTAAAAATGATAAAAGTGACTTGGGCTTTCCTTCTATTTAAATAACTCTGTTAACAATAACCCAACTTCATTATTTTGGGGGGGTATTTGGTAAAACCCTAACTATGGTTAATTTTTAACTATGGTTAATGGGATTGTAACATTGCCAATTTCCTAAATATGGTAAAAATAGTGAGAGTTCAGAATTTTAAGGCAACCTATATTTTTCTTCATGTTTATTTCTTAAATTTTGATTATTATAGTAACTGAATAATTGCATGCATGGTTTTTCTAATTTTTGAATTTTTTTAAAAATTAGTCGGTTCGATGACAATTTGTTCGAATAATCAAATTTACATGTCAAATTTTGTATTTTGATAATATTTTTAATTTTTGATACCCAATATTAAAGTTTTGGAACATTTGCTAATTTTTTATGTATAATTTGTGCACCAGCAAAAAAAAAAAAAAATCAAGTATCTATGTTTCAAATTTCTATTCAATTTCCAACATTTAAATTTACAAGAGTTTTCAATGAAAATTCCCAAATTGGTCCATTCATCAACTTTAACAAAGGTCCATTCATTCAGAATTTATTCATTCGTACTTTAGGAAATCTAACTAAATATTCTGCTACATCATTATCTAATGGAAAATTTATATTAGCATGCAATTTCCTTTTATTGGGTATATTAAATTCCAAGAAGAGTTAAATTTCTAAACCTGAATGACTACATTACAACAGTCCTTTAAATATAGCTAATTTTGAATGCTATGGACAATGATAGGGGATATGAAAGTATGCATATGCTTTCTTCTCCTTTAATAAAATCCTTATTTTGTTTTTGTTCACTAAGAAAATTTTACTTTCAATATTTCGTTTTTTCTTTCTTTCATTTTGCTATATTCTTGTTGTATGTATGCCATGTCAATACCTAAGATAAGTTTAACGGAAAGAATTGAGGACTATGAATTGATTTCCAAGCATAATGTCATAGATACCTTTTTACATTTTTGATATGTTTGTGTTTACATTATTTCCATGTAAAGGAGGATTTATTAGGATTTTGTTTAAAATGAAAATCCAGCTCAACTTTCTGCTTGAGTGGGACCCCCACATGAGAAGGTTGCCAACCATGGTTAACTTCCCTAACTGAGGATAGGTTAAAGGGTCTAACTTAACACTGTTATATTACTATGCTGAAATAGAAGGTCATAGGAGTATCCACTATGCACAGTTAAATACCATATAAATCACACAATAGATACCCTGCTTAAAAGATTGGTATTAGTATTAGATAGGTGCCTTGTGTATGTGATAGAGAATGATGGGCCCCAACACTTTTTTACCTTCCTTTTTTTCTCTTAAAAAATGGGGCAAGTTTTGCTCCTCTCTGT
The DNA here is from genome assembly GCA_907173295.1 of Fagus sylvatica. Taxonomy (NCBI): domain Eukaryota; kingdom Viridiplantae; phylum Streptophyta; class Magnoliopsida; order Fagales; family Fagaceae; genus Fagus; species Fagus sylvatica. Next base: position 14,612,867 of record OU015770.1, on the reverse strand, counting down.
GTAAAGACTTCAATAAAAATGTCAATAATATGGCAAGCTTAGCAGAAATGCACAATAACAGGTTAGGTCATTCAAGAATTGCCACACTGGATCCTACTGTATTGTGTGTTTGCCACATCATATGAGTTAAAGTCTGGTTATACAACCTTAAACTTGGGCTAGACCTAAACACTAGTCAGTTTAAATTTCTTATTTCATATGGGATTATTCTACATCAGCAGCTATTGTCAGGGCTGTTAGTAGAACCAACAAACTTGTGTAGTCCAACATGCCTGAGTCACAAATTAGATTGTACTCCTATTGATGCTCTGCATGTTCAAGGGAATGTGATTTTCTGTGCAGTAATTTATCAGTCCCCACTTTAGCAGGGTTGTTTGTTACTTGGTTATAAAGTGGACAATGCTAAATGGTGCAAGACACCTTTGACATTAGGGAGGGCAAAACCTCTTCAGATAAGAAGTAAAGAGGTGCAAAAGTATCAATTTAGAGGTATGCCTTTTTTTGAGGGAGTGCATAAACAGTCATAAAAAATTGTCCATTGGATATCAATGTAAATCCCTTTGGTCTCATAAATGCTAGTTTGGCAACAAATCATCAATTTATGGCTCTGTCTACTGGTTTTGTTCTTCATTGCATTCTGACAATTAAGAAGTTCCCACCAAAGGCTATTGTTGTGGAGAACTTTGGTAATCTCCATTTGCTTCATGTTCAGCCATTGATTGGATTCTCTCTAAGCAGGTTTTGCCTAATTGTTGGAAAGTTGAGCACTCCATTAAGTATCTTTCAAGTAATTTTTTTTCTTTTTAACATAGGAACCCCCAACTGAGTACACTACAGGCCCAACACCAGGACTCTGAGACCATAAATACATAAATGTAGTATCATTAGAGTATCCTTAGCTTCCATCAGATTGACCAGACATTAGAACAAAAGGATTTATAAGCCGATAGATCAATGACATAGACATCATTCAAGTTGGCTGTGACATATATATAAACCAAAAACACAGTGTAGAGGTAAATGAAATAACCCACAAGTCTGAATGGAAATTCAATCAGTTTAAGAAGAATCAAGTTGCATACATAATTGTCCAAAGCAAGCAAAACTAAAGTAGTATAATCTAGCTTAACACCAACAGCAGCCAGCTGCAGGTGGCTGGTGGCATCTCATAAGCCATAAGGGTCTATGGCAGATGGGGCAAATAAGATTGCAGTGGAGATAAATTCTAGAGTTCTGAATACACATTCTGCAATTACTGCACTTAGTCCAAAATGTGGGATTATTACAATTAGATAGATTATGGAAACCAGTCTGACCAGATTGATCTGAAAGTCTCTCATATACCCCTTAAATTCATTTCTGTGAATAAGAACTTCATTGGTTTTATCGGATAGCACATTCCAAACTTTAGATAGAATCTTGAAAGCGCCATCTGTGGCTATTGGTTCATTTTTGTCAGGGTAAAGACCAAGAACCAGCGAGTTTCTTATAAATTTCCCAGATAGTTTTATCATTAGTCAAGGGTTCTACACCAAGGATTCCTTGCAGAGATGTACACATCAAGAGCAGCCAGCAATTGAGGAATAAAGGGAAAAAATAGAGGTAAATGAACACAAACATAATCCATTTTGCCAATCAAACTTGGTCTCATGTGATGCTGTTATGCTTGGAAGATAATATAGGCCGCTGTTGGCATAAGGTTTTGAAATGGGGCATAAGAAGAGATTTGAAGTGGAGAAATTTCAAGATCATGCTATGCAAATTAGTCTTGACTGCCACAGTTTATCTCATTTGGATATCCATATGCAAGAATTCACATTCGCAATGTTAAATCTAAAGAGGCAATATTTTAGTCTCTGAAAGTAGACATTAGGTCTCATATTGAGTTTTATTAAGGAAATCATCCCGCAGATAATTAAAAAAATGGTATTTTAAGGGTACAAAAAGAATTTGTGCAAACTGCATGCCCAAACCAGGCAACGATTCCAACCAGAAAACCTTACAGGTCTTGGTTACAATAATAAACTGACAGAATTTGGAAGTATAACCATGCTTGGTTACTGGTTCGCACTTTATGCACTATGTGCAGCTAAAAATGTTTGCATCATTGCACTTTCTCCTCAACAAATATCCTCAGCCTTAATGTAATAGTGAGAAATTCTTGGCACCCATATGCTAATAGTAGACACTCTTCACTCTGAGTAACCTCTTCTTGTAACTTAACTGCGAGAATTTCCATACAGGTTGGCATAAACCCTCTTAGTCCGATAAACGACAACCAAACTCAAGCCTGTTGCCACAATGCAAAGTCCAGACAAGATCCCAAATGTGATGGAGTAGCATATGGAACCCTCACAACTGAGTGAGTCATCATCGCGAAGAGGTACTGCAAGCATGGCTTCGGAATTCCGCACTGAGAGGGCAGCTTGCTTCTCTGCATAATAGTCGTATATTCCACTAGCAATGACACCTGAGAATATTAGAGAACCTGCTGGACTGGCAAGTGTAAGAAAATTATACAAGGCCCCAAAACTCTTCAGGCCAAATAGCTCAGAAGCTGAAGCTGGCACAATTGCCCAATGGGCGCCATACCCAAGCCCTATCAACACACTCAAAACATAAATTTCTCCAGGCCATCCCATACTATAGTAGAAAAGTCCAATTGCCATGATAACCTGAACCACAGCCATTGCCACTGGTCTTGGGTAGGCATATTTTCTGATAAAATAAAATATTGCAAAACAGGAGTTAAGAATTCATGTGCCAATAATGGCTGAAGGAAAATACTAAAGTTTTAGTTTTAAATTAAATAATTAGAGTTTACCTTACTACAATCTCAGAGAAGTAGCCGCCACCAACACGGCCAAGAAAGTTCCAAACGCTGATCATGGATACATATATACTTGTGTCAGTATATCCCAGTGATCCAGAAATCTGACCCAAGTTATCAATAACTGTCAAACCAGATCCAGAAGCCAGTACAAGGGAGAAGAAAATGAGCCAAAAATCTGCTTTTCTTAATGCCTGCATTAAGGTGAAGTCCTCTCCTCTACGAGGGCCTTTCCGCTTGATTCTCACAGCTCCTTCTGCAGCTGCTTGGAACAGTTTAGCTTGCAACTGAGCAATTCGTTTTTGCCTTTCTGATGCCGGAAGGGAGTCTACTTCTGGAGACTTTTCGTCTTCAACCTCACTGAGAATAACCTCATTTACATCCTGCTCAGATTTACTTGCTTCTTTCTGTGTTTCAGAGAGAAGGCTCTCCTCTGCTGGAGGTCTTGGTTCCGAAAAGAAAACCAATTGAATGGGAATTATAATTGGAAGCAGTATGAAAATAATTAAAAGAACTGCAATGAATGTGATTATAGTTTGACTCAAGTCAATGAGATCCTCAAGCACCAACACTCCCAGCAGATAAGCTGCCAGAATGAGGCAAACACTATAGATAAAGAAGAAGCTTGAATTATCAGACGGTTTAACTTGCTTGTGACCTCCCACAGGTCTAACAATGAACATCAGAGCAATAACAACGATTGATGGACCAACTGCAACCATGAGAATGAGTGATGCTTCATTCGGGAAATTGATCATAAGATAAATCTGTGTCAAAATTGCACCACTCAATCCAGCATATCCCTTCAATATCCCCACAACAGGACCTCGGCTTTTGGGGAAGTTTTGCACACATGAAACTAGAGCAGCTGTGTTGAAATAGGTCTCACCGTTTGTTCCCACAAATATAGCAATGCACAACTGCACACTAAAAAATGGTTAACATTTTTGCCAGCATGATATTGTTTAAGAAATCTTGGAAGTTCATTCAAACTAAGTGAGTTAATCAATCAAATCGAAAGCACATGCTTCGCAGCAGGATAAATTACATGTAAAGAAATAATTGCCATTCTCTTGTAGTAATCTAAAAGAGAGTAATACAATGGTCAATGTACATGACCCTCTATACACTTATTTCACTTCAATACAGATCTAGGAGTTATATGACCCTTTCTCCCTGAAATGCACCTACATGTCTGTCGTGTATGTGTATCTGTGATCCCTATCCATCTTGCAAGTGCAAAACATGTATGTACGTTATAAATAATCAAGGACGGAGGAAGTACCAGAGTTTATAGTTCCAACAGTTAAATTGTGTGATAGGCAAACTTCAACTACTTGGCTTTTTTTTTTTTTTTTTTTTTTTTTTTTTTCTTTTTTTTTTTTATCTACAAGAAATTGCTACAGAAAAAAGTTGTATAATTGCCTAAGAAAAGGGAATTCATTTTATCTGTATTCTTTAAAAATGGTTTAAATAAAATATAATAATAATAATAAAGAGCTATGTAAACCAGCTGTGGTCAAATGCTTTTCAGGATGAAGTTAACATTCCCCAACGCCAGAAATAAACAATAAGATGTAGCTTCAGGCAGAGAATCACATAAACGCGAATACACCACTATTCATTCAACACATCTACACTTTATTTTGGAAATCTCAAGTCGCAAATTAAGAAAACTGATGATTTCTTTAAATATGCAAACCCTTATATTAAACAGAGGACCTCTTCCGATACTGACGAAAACATTATGTTAAAACTTCACTCATGTGTTTCAAATCTGTAGTTATTTTCAGCAAGTAAAAGCAAATGGCTGGCTTTTCACAAGGATCTTATACCCATATCAGGTATGAATTAAAAAAGTCACTCAAGCAAGCTATTTGACTCCCTCATCAGTCTAAACCAATCCAGCATGATGATTGATCAGCAAGCTATATACGGAGACAAATAATGTTTCTGCAAGACTGGAACCCAAGTTTGAAAGACCAGTCTCCTCAACTTTGGCCCTTTTTTTTTCCCCATTTCATTCAATTTCTCTCTGGCATGGCATTGTCATATTCATTTGTCCACTCCCCTTAACTGAGGAATTTCAAGTTTCTTACAATTTTAATGGATTGAGAAAACACTCCCTCATATTACCAGTTACTGGAAGTTCTAATTTTGAGAATCCATCTTCCAACTAAAGCAACAACAAAAAAAGAGATTTTGAGAATCCAATAGAGAAATCAAGCATTTCTCAGGATTCAATAATAATAAAAATCAAACTCTTCCAAAGACCCAATATAGAAATTAAATCACACAAGTAAAGAAGAAAGAAGCTCTAAATCAAACAAAAAACAACAAAAGTGAACAACTGAGAAGAAGTTGATTAAACTCACCGCCCACAAAGGCAAGTCAGGCAATACACCTGCAACAACAAGCCAAACCAAGCCATACCCAACAAAGTTCTGCACCACCCCAATAAGCAAAATGACCCAGATGGGCAAAACCTCACACAAGCTCCCAGCCACAAATCCAATACTATCACCCAAATCCTTAGCCACACCCAAAAAAGCCACTTGCCTCTGGTTGTACCCCATGGCACTCTTTATTACAGGTGATATGCTCCCAAACAAGTACCCAATCCCTGCAAAAGCCTGCACCCACATTGCAGACACAAACACCAGCCATCTGTTGTTGATCAAAGCCCTGAACTTTTCATGCCACTGAAGCTGCATATTTCCTATCTGATCAAGACCACAATAACTACTGTTCAAAGAGCTTCAATTTGCATTCCCAGTTTGATTGGATTGAACAACTTTGAAGGTAAAACGTGTAGCTATTGCTTTTGTTTTTTTTATGTGTGAAAGGTTTGACTATAAATATTATATTAAAATCGTAGGTAGATTAGAGAGAGTGGACCATAAAGCACGTTATAAGGCAGCGTCATGCAGTCATGCTCTCTCTGGCCAACAGTAATTATTACTACAATTGTGGAGGGTGTACGCGTACCACTAATGAATTTATCAGTATCACCTACGTTGCCATATGCTATAACTTATCAACCTTTTGGTTTCTCCAACACTATAGCTTATTACTCTCCCCTCCAATGATTATTAACACCACCTATCATCTTCTTTTAGGGAAAGAAAGAATAAAGTTTTTAGAAGGAAAAAAGTGCTATAGTTACTTATTTCACCACAAATTCGTCGGTTTTTTTTTTTTTTTTTTTTTTTTTTATAGTACGCAGATTCCAGGAACATTAAAATCTCAACAACCTTCTTCTCGAAGTAGTAATGTATGAATAAGGTTTGGCTATAAATCAGGTTATAATTAACTTACTACAACCCATTATATGTCAACTAATAAGATCATTAATGTGTATTTTAGTCACATGACCTATTTAATGAGTCATGTAACTTATTTAAATAGTACATGTGAATGGTCTTATAAATTGCCTAGTTTGTAGCCAAACCTTGTCCTGTATGGATTTCTTTTGTTCCAAAATGAAGTAAGGTGGTATTTAAATAGGTGAGATCCATCATTTATGTGAACGTGTGAGGATGAGAGAGTACTTCTTGGGTTTTTTTTCTTTCTTTCTTTTTTTTTTAGTGAATTAGAAAATTTATTAAAGAGAGGAACCAGGGATAAACCGGCTCATCAGGCTCCTTAAATAAAACCCAAAAAGGGATGGAGGACCAAAATAGTTTTTTTTTTTTTTTTAATTGATGGAGGACCAAAATGGTTTAACCCATGACGTTGTATTCCCCTCCAAATCATGAGTGAGATAATTTATTAACATGAAATTAAATCAAATCACAATTATTCATTTACCAAGAATTTGGATTTGTTTAGTTGTTGAACTTAATGGATTTAACCAAGATGGACCCCAAACAAAGCCTTTAATATAGAAGGGTCTACATGAATTCACCAACTAATTTGAGTTTTGAGAGGGGGATTAGTATTGTAGTATTAGACTGGTTGGCCCCCATTTGAAAGATCTTCCAATTAATCAAGAAGTGGGTATTGGAATAAGTTGACACCTGGTGAACTTTAAGAAATGAAAAAAAATATCGTTCCAACAATAAGTCAATAACGTACTGATTCTGACTGGTAATGGATAGATATGCAGTGAATTTTATTTATTAGGATGATACATGTGCCGGCGTTGCTTGACGCTTGTGACTATTGTTTGGCATTAGTTTCTCTTCATTTTGGCAATTGAGTCATATAATAGGAAGGTGCTAGTCAAAGAAATACAGTTCAGAAAATATAAAATACTCGGCTGCCAATAGGCTGCCAATGCAATATGAAATTTGGACGTTAATCGGTGGCTATGACAACAAGACGATTAAGTTACAGTAGCAGGGACCCCACGATAATACTAATTATTGGGTTGATTGATTTTATTTTGGATTTGAATTGAAGGTCCTGACTTTAACCACTAAATTACACATTTAGGGAGCCTAATTCTGATTCCAATATTGCAAACTTTATTTTTTTTTTTTTATAAATACGGTACGATTTGAAATCTATGGTCGTTTTTATTTGAATATGGTATTTTATTTAATCACAAGAAAATTTATTAATTAAACTAACTGAAACTCACATTTGATTACAAACTTTGTTTTCTTTTGCTTATAATAAATGAGAGAGACAAATTCGAACCCAAGAACAATTTCAACTCTACAGCTTTTGGTTTCATTGCAAACTTCAGCTTAAATTATCCACTTAAAAACCCTAGATTAATTTAGCGGGGAAAAAAATCCTTTAGATTGCCAAGAAATAAGATCTAAGCAACTACGTCCGAGTCATATCTCAGTGTCTCAGATGCCTAAAATAGGCACCAGACTTCAGAAGCAAATTACAACTTTTCAATTATTAAAGGATATGGTTTGGCTATAAACCACTACGTGGCAACTTATAAGATTATCCACATGTATTATTTAAAAAAGTCACATGACTCATTAAATAGGTCATGTAACTAAAGTACACGTGGATAATTTTATTAGTTACCACATATTGGGTTGTAGCAAACTGGCTATATACTAGTTTGTAGCCAAACTCTATCCATAAATTAAATGCTAAGTTGTTATCATGTCCAAAAATTAAATAATATAAAATTTTCTTTCTGGTTGCAAAACGTGTTTGATGAATATCATAGAGGCAGAAGCAAATTACAACTTTTCAAAAAATTAAATACTAAGTTGTTATCATGTCCAAAAATTAAATAATATAAAATTTTCTTTCTGGTTGAAAACGTGTTTGATGAATATCATAGAGGCACATGCGATTAGTTTCTTTTGTCTCTTTTCTTTATTGATTTAATTTATTGAAAAATTTCCAGTCGGTATCAGTGACCATAATTTCCCCTAGACCTCTTGGATCAGCCTTTTTTTAAAAGGCCATAATAATGCCATACATATATAATAATCCCAAATGATAGCGCAGTGGCCAACAATTCTATTAGTCAAGCCGGCATGATAGATCATAGATCACCTTTAAACAATTAGAACATGCAATGGGACCATAGTATCACAGATAATCCAAGTACATGTCAACTTCAAACGAGCAAGTTGTCTCTTGATTTCTAAATTTTTTTTTTCCTTGTCCATGCAAAATGAGTGTTTTTTTTAGGTAAGATAGAATTTGAATTTATGATATCCATCTATGATGATTACTCTTTATCATTATCAAGATATCGAGATTCGAATCCAAATTCTTTATATAATAATAGAAAACTTTATCATATGAGTTAATTGGAACCCACAATGAACATATTTTTTAATCTGCTTTTGATTGGTTTATTTTCTTATATGTTAGACAAAATGTGGCTTTAAAAAAACAAATTAACTTCAAGTAAATAAATTACTTATTTATTTGCTTGAAACCATTTTTTATCTCACCATTAACCAAATAAATTAGCAGGAAATAAGTATTGCCACACAAATATCATTTGGATAGCTCACCACAAAAATTGGGAAAAACTAATAATAAATAAATATATATATATATATATATATATATATATATAGATACACACGTATGTGTGTGTGTTTTAGTCTCGTGTCTTTTTCCAAGATAGAATTTATTCTCATTCTCATAACTCAGAAAGGTACTTTATCAACATCTTCTTAAGGTGATAGATGATTAGATGTTTTGATTATCCAAAAACAAAAAAAAGATGATTAGATGTTTTGCATCACCCAAAATGAAAAATCAAAAATAACTAAAAGAGTGTTTTGAACGTTCAGTTGGCTTTGATAATAATAAAAGGGGGAATTGAAATTACTTGATATATAAAGGGGGAAAAGTGTAATTTGCCCTAAGTTTTATATAGAATTATTGGATTAAATTAATGTAGAATTAGTCTCTTCAATGCCAAAATAATAATAAATGAAACAAAGTGTATTACAAGATTTATTTCAAAAACAGTTTTGGCGGGTTTTATCCATAATACCCTCTTATGGTTACCCTTATTTTTCACGGGCTATGTGGGATTCACACATTATTGGAGAGAGGATGCATACATCCAATACATAAGATTCTTTTATTTTTTTATTTTTTATAATATACATAAGCTAATTATTGCTTCATAAGATACTTTATAGGACTCAATGACTGATTATTTATTTTTAAGAGAGAAGGAAAAGTATAACCCAATATATGGCTTAACAACTGGCAGAGCACATGGCGGTCCATTTTTTTTGTAAGTTTAATGAAAAATTACACTGTAGAATGTTTTCTTAAGGATATAATTGTAATAGCAACCTATGGATTATGTTTATCCTTTCCATCATTTTTACTTTATATCAAACTCTATAAGAAGTTTTATTATCCTTTCCAATCCAGTTGGGGGATGGAGACCCAAATATTATTCATCAAACCATTGCGAATGTGTGATGCCTGATGGCATTGCTATATTTAAAATAATAATCAAATTTAATCATTTATATACTTCTCTTTTTGAGAAATTTAAAAATTTTGTGCATAATTATAGAGGAAGCTTTCTGTTATTTATTTATTTATTTATATATATATATATATATATATATTTTTTTTATGATTAGATAGTTGGGAGAGGGGAATTGAATCTTGAATGTCTTCTTCGAAGACACCAAAAAATAACAATTGAATTACAAGACTCTTAACTATTATAAATGAGTTTAACACGTAAGAATTAGACAATTATTTTTTAACCATTATCAGAACCGTCCAGCCCCTTTGCCTTGGACCTTAGCTTTTATTTTAAAATAATAAGACACTTTTCCCTCCCTCTATTTCTTTCTTTTGAAAAGTTTCGTTCTTCTATCAATCATAGGATATCATTAGATAAATAAGTGCTTGACCATGTATATTCATCATGTTCTTGTAATGGAATTAGGTATTGACCATTAGGGCCAATTCTTATTTGTGAAAAAGATCATCAAATAAGTGAACCGATTCTAGTTTCTTGATATTAAAAAAAGAAAAAAGGAAAACATAAGTTAAATTGCATTTAGGTTTATTTAATTTTAGAAGTCAATTGTATCTTATTTACACTAGTTAGGTTATTAGTATTTTTTATTTTATTTCCTAGAATTAATGCTCTTTTCGTGATTCAATAATTGGACTTAATGTTGATCATCAAATTAGATTTTACACTAAGATCATCACCTTAGAATTCAATTCTAGTACTCTTTATAAACATTTTGTTCTGCTTCCATGGAGACAAGTTTATGATGAATATATATATATATATATATATTTTTCCTTCTCAAAATTATATATTTTCCAATGGTTTGATACTGATTATGATCAACCATAAGTGCTGATTCCTAAATTTATATTATTTTTCTTAAAAAAAAAAAAAAAAAAATTCTTTACCAAGTTGTTTTTAGATGACTTTTCAATTTGGCAATAACAAGAAATTCAGAACTGCTCTATCCACCGCAGAATAGATAAAAATTCTGACAAAGTCAAATTTGATTGTGAATGTGGGAAAAGGCTTGGGTCCAGTGCATAGGAGCACTAGACTCGTTGAGATGCTGTCACGTGTCCAAAAACTGTACAAAACTCGTTGAATGTGTAACTCGAATAACATTGAAATCTGCCAATTAAGAATACAGTGGAGGGTCCACCGACAGATCACTTGGGTCCATGATACCAAAAAAAAAAACAGGTCACTTGGGTCTCCTATTCAATGTCGTGAACCGAAGGTATGATATTTCCAACTACTTGCGGGACCATGCAAATTTGTCTTCTTACATACTCAAACACACACGATACGTGCATCATATAATGTCCCTCTCTCATTTGGTGGGTAAATGTCATCGTCACAATCATTTTGACATTACATTTATATGTAATTTTGTTTGAACACGTAACTAGTATACTACTTATCAATTTACTTCTTCTAGAATATGCATGTCTATTATGTTTAGTTAGAATTTAGGATAATGAAAGTTCATTAACGTATAAACAAAAAATAAAAACATCCCAATCCACACACAAAACAAAACTATCGACCAACAACTACAATCACAATCCAATTTCAATGATATAGATTACAACCATTCTCATCAAACCTCACAATCAAACTAACACACTCTCATAAACAACACTCATAAATCTCACAAACACAATCAAAATGTCTCACAATCACAAACCAACCTAAATTTTTTTACACCCGAAACAAACTCTCAAAGGCAACTAACCAACTCACTAATGAGATACTTCAAGTTACAATCCCAAAACCCCAATACATTTAATGGTGCGCTCTAACTCAAATAATAGACAAACACTCAAACTACTCTTTGAATAAACCTACTCTTGTACTCCATATTCTTGTAAGAGTCATCTCATCTCCCTATGTGAAAGGATATATTGGGCTAAAAGCCACTAATCCCTGTACAACACAATCTTTATATAATACTTCAATTCCTATTCTTTGGTGACTTTGAATACATTCCGTTGTGAACAAGAAATAGCAAATTACTTCTTTAATAAGGAATAGACTTTTCTTATACTTCAAGAAAATTATTCAAATCAAATCAAATTAAGAATTTGAGACAACTTCTAGCATTTATATCTTCATTCCTCCTAAGTTATCAATATTCATGATTTCCAAAGTCAGATCAATTTCGTCTCAAGTTTTGCATGAAACTTTGAGATCAGGTTGTACAACCTTTGCCTATGATTTCCCTTTATAGGAGAAGTAAACCATATAAGCAGGCCAATCAAAAGGCGGATTATTTAGGTACTGTACTCTACTGCATGTAAAAGTTCAGTTTTCTGGAGCAGAAAATTGCCAAGATTTCAACTCTCCTGCAAACAAATATTAACCACCCTTATAATAAAGTTGTCAATCTCTTTCAAATTGACACATCTACTTAAATATGATTATTGCATCCCTTCAGGTTGCTCCACCTCAAGCCAAAAGACTCATGAATGCACCCTTATTTTTTCCAAGTATCAGTCACAAGATTTCATGAATAATCTCAAACGCATACGCTATTATTCTACATCAAATAAGCACCTAGATGGCTAGACCCAAAAATATCATACTATAATAATGCACATATGTAACATGGCTTCAGTTAAGGATTTTTATGTGAAACAGAATTAAGAAAAATGTTGATACTTTAAAAGAAATGAGAATTTTGTTAAACAGAAACAAGAAGCATACACATTGACCCAGGCTTAAATTGTATCAGTACATGGAGGTAGAGCCTAAGCCTACTGCCTCCACCAAGTGAAACCAGAATTTAACAAGAAAACCTATAATATAAGCCCAAATGTCTAACTACCAGACAGACAAGAATAAGAAAAATGAGAGACATAAATACCAGATCTTTCTAAAATTACTGCTTCTTAATGGTACACTAATTATCCATTTCATAAAATCTCTTGGACCTATTTCCTAGACACTCATCAACATAAGGCTTAATCAACTCAATACTTCTGTTCGATCAATTGCCATGTTCTATGACAAGAAACTCTAAACCCTTGTCTTGACTTATCAATAATATTTATAAACTAAGTGTATGCATAGCAATTCAATTCACCAAAAATTTCACCGTGCTATTAAAAATTATACCCTCATGAACATGATTAATCAAAAAGCTTCAAGTAGAAAAATATGAATGATAAATACACAAGAAAATCTGATTCTCTGCTATCATATCCTACGGAAATGAGCAGTAGAAAGAGATGACATTTTAACAATACTATCCAATGACTAAATTAGGGTAAACATGGTCTAGTGGGAAGCACTTTGTTACTTGTATTGAGAAAATGAAATGATACTAATCCATGGAATCAAAACTTGGAGCATACCAGCCCAACTGATCAATAATCTTCTTCATTCTTTCTTCTTGTCCCTTTGAATCCCCTAAAGCCGTTGTGAAGGGGTACACATACGTTACTTTTGTGGCCATAGACCTAAATGTAACTACATCCCCTTTCACCAAAAATTCAAGCACATCCTGGCCAAACCCTCCATCAATCTCAGCTTGTAAATATTGGCCTGCGTTTATCCTTATTATTAGTAGTGTCTCATACAAGAAGAAAATAAGGAAAAGATGATAAATAAAATACAAACACATGGAAAATAACAATAAAATACACCAACAACAAAAAAAAAACCCCCTCCCCCACTCAAATACTCCTACTAGTGCTTTTAGGTAGGAGAGAAGAGTTTTAAAAATAAGAATAGAGAAGGCCTAATCTGATAGAAAATTTTCCCCATTTAATGCCCATCGTTTGAACATGATTAATACTATTCACAAACTCCTACGGGTGCTTTACACAGGAGGAGTGAGTTTAAGAACTAAGAACTTTGGCCCAAACTGGTTGAAATTTATCGTCTTATGCTCATCTAATGACCATGGTTTGAATATGATTGATTCTGTTCATAACACAACAAATGCACATCTCTTATGTGTGGCAGTGTGGGTGTGTGAGCACATGTAGAAATAGGATAGGAAAGGCCTAAACTTTTAAAACAATCATCTTCTGCTTCCTGTCTAATAGCCTTTGCTTTCAATATAATCTCTACTATTCATAACACTTAGACATCAACTTGTTTGGTGTATGTGGAATACACGTATGTACAGGAATGAGAGAAGCCTGGACTGGTTCATATTTTCTCTTCCCCTCCCTATTTTAAGCATTATTTTGTATGTCATCAATATGTTATGAGTGAAACCATTTATTTTGGTTGAGCTCAGTCTAGTTACCATTTGGTGTATCTTCGACAACCTGAATTTTTGCATTTTTCTGTGTTTTCAGGATTGCTTCTTGCAATTTCTGCAAAATATTTAGAACAAAGAAAGCTTCAGATCATGCACAGCTGTTACTCAAAACGCAAAAGAATTTGTAAACAAAAAGATTTTCACCCAAGCAAGTTTCAGATGATGCAACATTGGAATGTTCAATTCAAAATGCCTGTAAATGTTATGGTGAATATGAAGTTTGGTCAGAGCCTTTATGATATTAAGGTAATGTATCACCCTTCCATGGGTTGTTTCTATACAGGGAGCAACAAGATAGAAGAAAGGAGTTATGTGGTCAGGAAGTTAGATAGAAGAAAGGAGTTATGTAGTCAGAAAGTTAGATAGGGTCATGAAGAATATGATCTTCTGGTCAAGCTACCGTGGAGTTTCTATTTCCAGGAGTATCTGATCATTTGCCAGCTCTAATATCCATAAATGATAACAAAAACTTCAGTCCCAAGCCCTTTAAAATTTTCAATTTTTGGGCTGACCACAAGGGTTTTCTGGTTTGGATAAAAAAAGCTTGGGATACAGAGGTACAAGGCACCCCTATGTACAGATAGTATGTGAAGCTGAAATCTGTGAAGAGTGAAGACAATATTAACAAAGGTTAACAAAGAGATGTATGGGAGTATCCCTCAACAAGTACAGCAAGCATGGTTGAGCCTAGAGACTCTTCAGATGGGCTTGCTGCAGAATCCTGGTAATCCAGCTCTAATGCTTAAGGAGAAGGAGGAGAGTTTGCATGAGTATATATCAATAAGAAATGCTGGAAATGCTTTTATGAACCAAAAACAAAGAAACAAGTGGTTAAACCTAAGGGATAAAAAATACTGACTATTTACATAAGGTGGTGAAAATAAGAATTGCAAAGAACTTTATCAAGTGTTTGTATGATTCAGAAGGGAATAAAGTGGACGACTAACTAAAAATAATGGCTGTGGAGTTTTATCAGAACTTCTTGGGTTTCTCAGAGAAGTGCATTATTGAAGAGGAGATCTATAGAAAGTTCAATTCAGAGTCTGATGACCTTGTGTCAATTCAGAGTAAACTTTGGATGGCAGACCTTCAGGAGAGGGATCAAACTATATGGACTCTTTCCAAATCTGGGCAGTTACAGTGTGCAGAAATCTGGAATGAAATCAGAAAAAAATAAAGTCTGAGGTTAGATGATGGAAGTTGAACTAGTTTCCATTATCTATCACAAAGCATGCTTTTATTGGTTGGGTAGCATTCAAAAGATAGACTGACCACCCAGGACAGATTGATACGGCGGGGTTTTATAGGGGACTCAGATTGTAATTTCTGCATAAATGGAGTAGAGAACAGAAGCCACTTGTTTTTTAAATGCTCATTTACAAGAAGAATTTGGAAGGAAGTAATGGAATTTCGTCTTGTAATCAATCCGAAAATGAGATGGAAGGAAATTATGGAATGTGGATTAAGGTGGTTGAGAGCTAAAAGTTTAAGAGTTGTTAACAGCAAGCTATCCTTGGAAGGCTTCCATTTATCATGTCTGGCTTCAAAGGAATGCCAGAATTCATAGAGGGCATGTTACAGATCATTAGATGGGAGCTGAGATCTCAAGTGGAGGGAAAGGAAAATTTAGTAATTCTATTCTTAATAGAGTGTTGTGTTGTAATGGGGTATGCCCTCTCCGAAATTAGTAAGAAAAATTAGTAATTCTGTCTTAATAGAGTGTTTTTGTTCTTTAATAATATTACTGATTTATCCAAGAAAAAACAAGCCTATGAGTGAATGCATATATCTTTAGAACCTGAATTGCATTGTTTGAAGAATTTTCAGGAATGCTCCAGGGGAATGCAAATGATGAGGATTTCGGATTTGTTGATACACAACCCGGATTTATTGACGGGCAAGGTCTGATTTTCCTGCAAGAAAATAACATTTTCTAAAATGGTTGCAGCAAACCAAGAAATTTAGACACATAAGAATCATATTTTTGAACTATGGAGCAAAAAGAGTATAGCCATTGAAGAGAAAAATGAAAATCAGTAAAAGCCATTTTCTAATTCTATTGGCAAATTCTTAAAAATATGAACAAGTTATAAAAGTTAGGCACATATTTACAAGTGAACAAAAATAGCAAAATCTTTTTTTATAAAAATGTACAACATAGTATGTACCAATTTCTAATATCATGTGCAATTTTCAATATGCGAATTCATTTGGTTCTTATATTTAACCAAAAAAAAAAGTGGTTAGCTCAACTATTAAAGACTTGGGTTTACTTAAAATAAACTCATTAGTATCTTAGTCCAAATATAAAGAACAATTATCATAGAGTGTTCACACTGTAACTTCAAAACATATCTTATCTATTAAAATAAAAATATTTAACAAAAAGAACCATGCCCTTTAGAGAAAAGTAAATTCAATGCCTACCCATTTTCGAGTCCAGTCTCCAAATTCTTGGACTGAGAGAATGGAGTGGTAGGAGGGAGTTGAAAGGACTTAGAGTTGATAGAAGGGATTGCTAGAGAAGGTAATGGAGAGCTTAAAGTTACAGCCAGAGCTAAAGAGAGTAGATTTGATAGGATAATGGGTTTTGGGTTTGGATTTTGTGAAGTAGTTTCTGGGATTTGAAGGCAAAGAGAGGTCTTGCAGTTGGTGGTTGAAGGCTTGGAAGTTGAAGGAAATGGAGGGAGAAGATGACCAATCAAATTCATGTTTGTCCACTCTGTTATCCTTTCCAGACACTCAGCTATCTTGATTTTATGTCATCTAAGAAACGGTGCCGTTTTCTAGCCTTTAATTTATTTATTTATCTTTAGGCAAATTACATTTTAAACATACTTACTATTAAATTAAACTGTATAATTTTTAAAGTTTCAAATTAAGTTCTGAAATTTACATATAATTTCGTTTGTATCAAATAAAAACATGGACTTTTAAAATCATATCAATTTAACCACCAATCAACCACAAAAATTATGATTTTAAAAGTTTAAGGTTCAATATAAAAACTAACGAAAATAAAGGTTTTAATTTGTAAAAACCTTAAAATTTAAGGTTTAACTCGAAACTAGTAGTGATTATTTACAGAAAAAATTATGTTTGAGTCTAAAAATCTTTTTGCACAAACAACAAAACATGAACACATTTATTTGTTTCTTTCTATCTTGTTTGTTTATATGTGCATAAAAAACAGGAAATGTAAAACAAGAAAACCTTGTCAACTAAATGCCAGTTTGCTTTACAATTAGTAACACAATCTCTTTTATAATTTTGTTCACAATTTGTTGCATAATTTCCCTGTTTGGAAATTAAAAATAAAATAAAAAAATAAATGTGAAACTTTTGTATCATTAAGATTTCTGAATCTTTTCATAGGACAATAGCGTCGATATGTCCGAGTGGTTAAGGAGACAGACTTGAAATCTGTTGGGCTTCGCCCGCGCAGGTTCGAACCCTGCTGTCGACGTTTTCGTCAATTTTTTAAAATCAGTAAATTCAAAATTAGGGCTTTGCGAATTGCGAAGTAACCTTCACTCTTCATTTCCCTGTTTGGGAGCTGGGAAAACGTTTTGGGAGATTGGAATTTAAGCATCAGCTTTCTTTTTTGCTCGCGAAACTTTCTCAGCAACCAAACAGAGTCCTCAAAACCTACCGAAGCAGATTCCAAACATGGAAGACAAAACCGGGACTGCGATAACGAGCCCTAAGACCACGCAAGAGCTGGCAATGGAAGGCCAGAAGCTTCTAGAAGAAACCATAGAGTCCGCCTTCCAAATCCTTAGCTCCATGAACGACGAGCTCTGCAACCCGGCCTTATGGTCCACCACTCCTTCATCATTATCTACTACTACGATCGCTAATGCTCCTTCTTCACAATCCTCAAACGGCGACCCGGCTTCTTCTGATAATTCTACGCTTCACTTAGAGAGTGGCGGTGCTGGTAGTGGAGGAGCCCTCGAAGACGCTCGGTTTCGGTATAAGAACTCGGTCAACTCGCTTCGTACCATTCTCGCCGCAATTCCTAACTCTCACAAGGTCAAAATCTTCTCGAAAAACCTAGCTCACTGTTTCGCTAATTGGTTGATAATTTCGGTTTCTGAGTTTTTGTTTTTCTGGAAAAATTTATCAGTAAGTTTAAAGTGAGGAGCTCAAAACCCTAGCTCACTGTTTATCTATTTGATTTTGTTGGTATTTTTTGGAGTTTTTGTTTTGATGGGAAATTTTATTAGAATTTATAATGTGAACAAATGTTTGGGGACTTATGATAGAATGATGTTAAATTTGAGGTAATGTGATAAATGTTTTGGGAGATTGGAATCAATTGGAGGGGTAAAAAGGTTAAATGGGAAAATTAATTATAAATTCGATAATTTATAATGGACATAACTTGCTAGATTTGCTTATGAGATTTTAGACAAATAAGAAGTTTTGTAGGTTGGTTTTGTTGATTTTTCTGCTAAAAGTTTGGCACAAATTAATTGTAAGCGACAAAGATAAAATGCCTGTAGTGAGAAGCTATGCTTGACTGGAGTGTTGGTCCTTTGTAATCCTAATTTTTTGAATAATGAGATAAAGGTACTTATCAAAAAATAATGAGATAAAGGAAATTAAGTATGTCCATTGTTGTATTACTGCCATTTTCTTTCCACTGCTAGTTTTGTTTCTTGGTAATAAAGTTAATGAATTGTATTCTGAAGTTATTTTCCTACATAATGAGATGTTTTGTCTGCAATAGATATGTAGATTTTGCTTTGTATAAGTTTTAACTTGAGCTAACTAAATTTTAGCTGTGTTAAAAACAGTCAAAAGCGTTTGAGATTGGTTCCACCCCAGGCGGTCCGGTATCCCCAGAGACTGACATTGAGAAGTTGGAAGAGCGTGCCTCTAATCTAAGAAAGGTAGTTTGCATTGAGTTGTATATCAATATTGGTGAATCTTATGGTATTTTAGGCAACTAGCATCTCCCAGTAGTGCGGCATGCTTCTTCTGAGATTGTTGACCTTTTAAGAGCTCATTTTCTCTTACCCAGTTTTTAAATTTAATTCCAATTGTTGTGTTTTTAAATGTAGGAGCTTTCAAACAAGAACAGGTATCTCAAGGTTCTCATAGATCAGCTACGAGATCTTATTACTGACATATCTACATGGCAAAGTCCATGTTCTGTTTGAAGTTCTAAATAATGGTGCAGGAGGAGAGAGACTTTAGCTCATATTTCCACATATATTCATTGTAAAAGTTCAAAGGAGGGTGATCAGGTTTCACAGAAGGATAGGATTATTTCAGAGAAATTTTGAATGAGAACTAGAGTAGTAAAGGATTTTGTATATCCTGATACATCTAACATTATAGATGAAGTGTTTGTTGTAAAGGATATCAGATATGAGTAGTCTAGTTCATTCTTGATAGTCATTCATGTGATGAGATTCTTCATTTTATTTATGTATGAAATCAGCCAAATCTTAATTTGTAATTTGAAGAATAAGGTTCTGGAGTTTGAGCCGTAAGGGCTGCAACTTGTGGATTGAGCTGTTCCTCAAGACAGAAGCTTCTGAAAATGATCTAAACACAAGCACTGATATGTTTTTTTGTGAATAAGCAAGTGTTTAGTTTAGCACTTCAGCATCGCATCATTTTGCGGCCAGCTCTGTACACACAGAGCTAAATGAAGGTGGCAATGCTGTTGAGACATTGATTTATGTTTTTTTAGCTGATTGCCCCTGATCTTAAAATTACATGCTATTCTGACTTGCATGGGCAGCAGGGTGGTTCTCTCTCTCTCTCTACTAGATATTTCATTCTTGACAGGGGTGGGGATGTCTTTTAGCCTATTGTGTATAAAATTACACCATTGATTAACTAAATGGAACTGTGTTGTTTTCTTATAGTTGGCAGGCAGTGAGGACTGCATCAAGGTTGAGTATTTCTGCATTAAATGGGAGTCAAGTTTTAAGAATCAATCTGGCTGTGCAAATTAGAAGCCACGGATATTGTCGAATGTACACCAAATCCATTTGGCTGCCATGAATGCTAGGAATTCCAGTCTTCCAGGGGCTGGCACATCTTTTTCCCTGCAAATTTGCCTCCCTATTCTGCCTAATCTTGCTTGCTAACTATTAGACGACGCAAAAAGAAAAGAACAAGAAAAAACTGAAGAAGTTGAAGCCCATTTGCATTCCTTACCCCTGCAATCCAACTCCCAACCGATGTTTGGTACCATAATATTCACAATCAGTTGAGTTGGTGTTAAATGATTCCTTAGTCCTCATAGGAAGTGTAAAATTGCAGAGGGCAGTTCGTAAAGAATTCTATTCAAGCGCATGTTTAACGTACTCGGCCCTTACAAGTTCAACTTAAAAGGCCTCTTTTCATTGTAATTTTTGGTGGAAGTCTCAAAATGAGCCATATATGAAACACTGGGGTCGGTGAAGCTGTTCTATTCTTACTTTTAAGTTGCTTAATTAAGAGACTATTTTAACAGGTGGTTTTGATTGCCAACATGACCGCACAACGCAGTTGAGACAATGGGAATAGCCTAATCACTCTAGAAAAATACTGCTTCCCCTTGTTTTCATTGCATTCTACTTTGACAAAATTAATAAGAATAGACACTTTACTGGATATATTTCTAAGCAAGACATGGACACACAATATATGACATAGGAGGATTGATTAATTATGAATTGAGGATCTGGTAGTGAGGGATGATCTCATATCTACAATGGCAGACTGATCAGCACCTAACTTGATGGCTTCTTTGCTTGCAGTTATGAATCTCGCAACAGCGCCCTGCACATACTCATGAGCTTCTTTCACATTCATCTTCTTGCTCATTTCATCTGGGAAGCTGCTCAAGAAGTGGTCGCCATTAAGAACGGCCGCTAGTTGAACTACCTCACCCTGAAACTCGGATAGACCGTTATCTTCCTTTGCTTCTGTGGTCCTCAATGGTGCCACATCTGGCAGGGTCTCTGCAATAAATGCATTTTACACTAGCTAAGATTTCTTCCAGTAATAGCTTGAAACTTAAAAAAGAAAAATAACTCTCAAAATGTAATAATGGGCCTGGAATACTAGGAGAATGATGGATACCTGGGCAATCAGTTCTAGGAGAGGTTAATTCCCCAACAACCTGCTCAAATGTTCCAGCCCATGCATCCCTATGAGTCAAGAAGTTAGAGGAGAGGTTGAAGATCTTCTTTATGGTGGCAGGGATTGAAGAGTGTTCGAACTCGGAGTTTGGAGTAGGCCCTTTTGGACCAGTTATCACTGTGAGAACAGATTTAGATCAGTACAATAAAAATTGAGAGTGAGACAACAAAACGTGTAAACTCAATTTGAAGCTTCAAACGCTCAATTATATGCACCAAGGTATTAGGCAGTAAACCAAACCACTTGTAACAACCAAATCACTAATAACCTCCCATTTCTGGTGGTATTCAAGAATCAATTTCCAACTTGTAATATAAATTTGACTTCAACCCAAATCCACAAATGTGTACAGAAGAGATGCACTTGTATAAAATAACCACCACCTAATGTCATTTCTAACAACCACACAAAACAACCTTAATGTCATCAATAACAAAATGGAATTGTAACCTTACCAACCACAAAAGCCTAGTATCTATGATAAAATTATATGGTTCAAAAGCAATTCAATACCAAACACAATTCTATGTATCTCAAAGCATTTCTAACAACTACACAAAACAACCTTAACTGGACTGAGAAACTAACAAATGTTTTTATTTTTTATAATTCGATAATTTGAACCATGAATCTCCTCGTAAAAAAGAATAGACAATATCAGTTGAGCCACAGATGTTAAAACAAGAAAATTTGAGCTTACCAGTCCCTTTCTTGATCCAAGGAGAGACCATAATTGTTGGCACACGAACACCTAGCCTATCAAACTTGAAGAAATAAGGAGCAGGACCCGTGTTCCCATCTGGGTTAGGAACATTAACATAAGGAGTTTTGACATGATCATAGAACCCACCATGTTCATCATAGGTAATCACCAAAAGGGTCTCATTCCACTGAGGACTAGCTCTCAATGCCTCATACACCTCTTTAACTAGTTTTTGCCCATTAGCAACATCATGAGAAGGGTGGTCATCATTTGCAGGCACTCCTTTGAGATCAAAATACCTTGGCTCAATCACTGTCAAGCTTGGAAGCTTACCATTTCTAGCATCTTTCTTGAATTTCAAATCAAACTGATGGAACTTGAAAATGTACTTCAACTTTCTCATATTCCTGTAGAAAAAAGTTGTGGGTATGTTTTGGAAGTAAACTCCAAAGTCCATACCATTCTCATGAATTGAATCAAAGATTGTTTTTTGAGGGTAGCCTTGAGCTAATTGCTTCTTGACATGGCTAGTTGAACCATGAGAAGTTGCTGAGTACACAAACAACCTATTGGGTTGTGTTGGACCAGGAATTGAAGAGAACCATCTGTCAAAGACAGCAAATTCTCGTACTAAAGCTGC
This sequence comes from Fagus sylvatica, assembly GCA_907173295.1. Classification (NCBI taxonomy): domain Eukaryota; kingdom Viridiplantae; phylum Streptophyta; class Magnoliopsida; order Fagales; family Fagaceae; genus Fagus; species Fagus sylvatica. Next base: position 14,590,335 of record OU015770.1, on the reverse strand, counting down.
ATAGATTGGCACAGATTCTGGTCTAAAACCTTTCATGACAGTTTCTGAGAGATTTGGTGACATGGACCGTGCTTGTTGTACAAAACCAGACATTGAGGGAATGGAACCGTTAAACCCAAATACTTGTTGCTCCACTGCTTCAAATGAATGACCCGGATCCGGATCCACAAACTCAGCATCATCAGTGAAGCAAATGGATTCTTGTGGGGTTGTGTGATTGGTGGATAAAGGGTTGCATTCTTCACCTGTGACTCCATTGATTAATGGGTTAATGGCTTTTTTCATCCACCCAAGCATGTGGTCAAAGGACCTGTTTTCCAAGACCAAAACCACAATGGTTTTGATGGGTTGGTTTGGTGCTGGGATTGCTGAGACAACATGTGAGAGTGTGAGAAAGAGCAAGAAGATTGAGGCAAATGAAGGTGGACTTGTTGGCTTGGTTTTGGAACCACCTCTCATACTTGGCTTTGTGAAAAGAGACTAGAGTTTTGGCTAAATGGGGATTGCTTGGTTTTGCTTTTGCTATGGCTATGTGGATTCAATGTGGAGGAGAATCTAACCAAAGTATTATATAACACTGTTTTTGTCAGATATTTCTCAGGGAGAGAGAGAGAGAGTTACAGTGTAGTTAATTTGGGGGGTAAAGTACAGGCCAAAGAAATGAGAAGCTTCTGGTGTTTGTGCTCTTGCTTTAAAATGGTGCTTTTGAAAAAAAAAAAAAAAAAAAAGTAAAAAAGAGAAAGCAATAAAGGAAAAGGAAGATATTATTTGTCTTCTTTTGGTAAGTAAAAGTATTGAACTGTTGCAATGCTGTCACATTGGTCATTGTCTTCTTTTTTTCTTTTGGGTTGTGAATTTTGATAGTCTCTCACTATAGTTTGAGAATGTATCATTATCAATTCGGTGGGTGATTTGAGTTAAAAAGAGGTCAAAACAGCCCGTCTCTTTCGCGGTTTCAGTTACCAGTACAGATTACACACCATGATTACATAATTTTGGGATCATGAATGCAAAATGGGTTAGTGGAGGGATTAAATGATGCTAATTTAACGGCCAAGATACTAATATGTGTTTGGTTTGGTTTATTACTTTATTTGCTAATTTTATTTATTTATATAACATTTTTTTAAGATACAATTGTACTTTTACTTTATTTAAGGAAATCTAAATCCACAACGATACATGGATTGGGACTATAACGAACGTACTCTGTATGGAATAAGAGGCAAAAATGTCAATGGTATTTGACTTTGGAGTAACTGTTTGTTGCAAATTTTCAACAATGAAGCTACACTATTGTTTGGCAAGAAAATCAAGGCATTTGACTGACACAGTATCTGCTGGCTGTTCTTATTTCCTCTTTGTTATTAAATAACCTCCACTTTGATAGAATATAAGATCGAAATAATATGTAACGTGTTTGTGTGTTGCGTCTAATATAATTAAGTCTTTTTATTGGGAACTGCTATAAAAATATTGCTACCTCTCAGGCTCTCACCAATGGCGGCTCTAGGAATTTTTTTGACGGTATTCATTACAAAACTTATATATAATATCATAAAAAAAAAAATTAATAATAATAATACATTAATCTTGCAGTATAAAAAAATTTGGTTTGCTATTATAATTATTATGTTTATCTTTAGTAGAAAATGAATCTTTCGGTATAAGTAGTTTCTTTATCAGAAATTTCTCCATAGTATTAGCAAAAGAATAAAAAAAATAAACTATAAAACATTCAACACGTGATATGCAAATAAATAGACAAAAAGACTTTAATTTAATTAAGTTATATAATTAATTAAACACTATTATTTCAGTTGTTAATATTAATTACAAAGCCACAAAGTGACAAAACTACAAACAACTAAATAAATAAACCACAAATCAAAGCAGAAATTCACACAATGAACAAAGTAAAACTGTGAATTGAAACAAACAAAACCATCACAAGTTGTTATTATTTGGGCTTATTTTGTTATTATGGTTGTTGTTTGAGTTAATTTTTTGTTGTTATTTGGGCATTTTTTTTTTCCTGGGTTAAGTGGATTGAGTTTATTAGGATAAGGGTGTTCAACAATTTATTTATGTTCAACACTTATATAAATTTTTTTTTTATTTTTCCTTTGCTTTTAACAATTCAGATATGCAATTAGTAGTATGTGGCGCCGCCATTGCCTCTCACTCGCACTACTCCCATCCTCTCAAAGATGAAGAAAAAAAAAAAACTTGCCATCTGGGGTGCGGTAGCCTTCACGTGCCCCCACCCCCTTTTTTTTTATTTTTTATTTTCCTTCCTTCTCTTTCTTTTATCTTTTCAAAGGATTCTCCTCCCTCCTTTCGATACTTCCTTTTGGGTAGCTCATAGAAGTGAAGGTTTCTCTCCCCTCTTGTAGGGGTTGTTTGTCCCCCTTTTGTGGGGGTTTTTTATTCATTTTGTGTGGTTTTTTTTTTCTTTTGCAGGTTGTTGATGTTCTAGATCTGGAGCTGTTGACTCAGATCTAGACTCTTGGTGTTTTTTTCGGGTTAGATCTAGTATGTCCTGTTCAAGATCTAGCCTTTTTGTTTCTTGGGTTCCAGATCTACTGTTTTTTTTACTCAGATCCGGACCTTGTGCTGCTCTGGTGTGGTTCCTCTAGCAATGTTAGGACTGTTCCAAACTTGACCAAATATTGTCGTCTCCCTGACTCAAGCATGATATTAATCCAGATGCTGTATTCAGATTGCTGTTTATCGGCCCATGACCCTTGCCACCGCCAGTTGCTACTCTAGCTGCTATGTCGAGTCTGTTTTCTTTATTTGTTCTAAGCTCCGTGGTTTGGTTATGTAATATCTTTTTCTTGTTCTTGCTTGTATTCTTTTGGTCTGTAGCTGGACTTGTATACAAGTTGTCATCTTTACATCTGTAATCTTAGCTTCATAATATTAATAAATCTCTATTGTTTTATTAAAAAAAAAGGTATTTTCATTGATAACTCTGAATTAAAAAAAGTTAAATTAAATTATAATTATTATAGTCACCCGATGATAAATAAAATAATATTGTGAGTCAAAAAAGGGTAATATAATTCATTAACGGGTTATCCATAGGACAAAGAGTACAATTATTAGTTACAACTTACAAGCAATGAAGCAAGTCATGAACGAGAGGGAACCATCATGTACGCGTAGACGACAGAACAAACTGGCTATTTTTTTGGGTTAAAAACTGGCTTTTTGTACGCATTGGGTTTTCTTTCTAGATTTTATCCGTTTAAAAAAAAAAAGAAAAAAAGGCAAGTGACTTTATATTCTTAGATCCTTCAACATCTAAATATCTAATACTAAATTCCTATAACAAACTGGATATATTTTTTAATAGTTTATTGCCACTAATAATAAAAGTTGATGGCCAAGATTTAGGCAATTGAATTATTCCATAATACAAGCCTTTTAAGTATATAAAACCCAAGTCACTATATCTTTTACTTAACAATATTTAGATGATGGTATTGAAAGTTGTGAAATAATTTTAATTTTTTTTTAATAACAATTAGTAATTACTGATAAATAAATATATTGATTAAACAAAGATATTTGTCAATTGAATTATACTTAGCTTAACCTATACAACTCGAACTAACAAGTTGGGATTATTTTTTAACTTATTCCCTTAGAATATTCATTAATCGGACCATATATAAAATAATTTTTTTCCTCAAAATCATCCCCTATTGGAATTTATTGGAGAACCACACGGATTAGATGTTAGAACAGTTCCAAATAATCAAATTAACAGCAGCAGCTTTTGCACCTTTAATAATGTTGTCATCACTGTCAACCTCTTAGTCGGTCCACTATATCATGCACTGCTTTATCCACAGTCCTTTCATGTGGACCTCCATTCTAGACTTTGCATCTAGCACTAGCCCTAAGAATACTTTAATTTAATAGCAACAACTTAGACGCGGTTCCGCGGGCGATAGCGGGTGGCAGTGCCATTAATTATGCCCCAGTATTGCGCCTCCATGTAACAATGCTGCTATGTGAATCCTAATGGAATGCACGTGAAGCATGTAAAATATGTTATTCATTTTGGAATTTGGATCATTAGAGATTTCATGTCATAGACGGTACAGTGCTGTGCTTTTTTATAAGATAAAAATAACAAAACATTAGAAGGAATCAATATAGTATTCAAAGTGCAATGTTTACGCAAGACTGTAACAGATCTTTTATTCTTTGACATATACTTAATGAGGGGAATCCGGAGTTAAGAATAGAAACATGTTAGGAATTTAACCATTTTCATAATTTGTTAAGATTGTAATTACAAAAAAATTATAATTAAAGTAATATCATTTTTTTACATGAACCTATTATTGATATTATTTTAGGAAAATTGTATTTCCACACTATTAGTGTGGAAATAATAAAAATTGGAGTGATTGGTGTGGAAATAACACCACCTTTATTTTATCATGTACCAATTACAATATACTATTTTAATAATTATGATTTTTTTTTTTTTCAATAGACTTATTGTCATGCATCCCCAAAGATAATCATGTTTATGGGTGATTATGTTCTAACAAAATAAAGGCATGGAGTATTAAGGTCTTGAATCTCTTTATGGTCTTCAAAACTTAAGGAGTAAGATATATGACTGCCATATAGTGGGGAACAAGAAAGTAAGTAACATGGAATAAGTAAATATGGCCATGGGCCTACACACCGACAATGTTTTCTCAAAAAGCATTGGAATCACAACTCAACTCTGATGGGCCGGCTAGAGTGGCTGTGTGCTGCAACCTGAACTCATTAAGGTAAAAGGAAATAATTTGTAGATTTTTTTTTTTGATAATTTGTAGATTTGGAGTCATAATAGAACTAAGATAATATTTCATGAAATTAGTTTATGCAAACAGGAAAATTCAATATGCAATTCATGTATGGCACTAGCTGATGTAGAAATGTTAAATTCGAGCAAAATTGTATATATTTTTGTGATTGATGCAATAACTCTTCAATTTTTTTCCCAAAAGAATAAATATGATAAGATTTAAATTTATGGTATCTAGTTGATAATAATGACTATATACCATTAAGCCAAAATATAAATAAATTTTTTTGTTAAGTGTCCTATATGAAAATAAGAAACTTTATTAGTTGAGCTAGCTAAAACTTATTAAATATCTCTCTTTATTTGTAATACATACATTTGAAATGTTAACTTGGATTTAAAACCGGAACTCTGTAGTTAAAAAAAAAAAAATTGTGTTTCCTTCCCTCCCTCCTTTCCCATCTTTGTTCGGTTTCCCACTTTGTAAAATCTTTCCAAAAAAAAAAAAAAAAACCCTTTGATGTGAACGCCTTCCAATTGGATAATACGGACAAGACCTGCCCAAGAAAGTCTTCAAACAAAAAGATAAGTATGACATATAGGCTGGGGCTTCCAGCTTTAACAAATTATAAAAAGTTATCCTCTCCAGATATTCTTTGCGTAGGTTTTCACACACTGCTCAAATATAATTTCATTAATTTGATTCTATTTGCATATATTCTGTCCAAAAGAAAAAGTAGTACATAAAAGAAGCAAGTGATAGAAAGATGATTTTGGATAAGATAGTGTAACAAATAAATATACATGTGAATTACTCGATTAGTCTGTGAGGATCCATAACAACCCCATAGTTTTGAGACTAGAGTTTGTTGTTGGATACCCTATTGGTAATTCGGTAAAGAGTGATATAGAATCTATAGATTTCAAACAGACGTTTTGAAAGAAGGCTGTAAGTCAACAGAGGGACTAGTGAAATTCTACTACCCCACCACGAGAGAGAGAGATGCTTCATTTATATTTTAGGAATTTAGAATATCATAAATATTTATATTTTAGGAATTTAGAATATCTAAATCTAAAACACAATGTATTTTTATAAAGACAAGGTTTGGCTACAAACCAGTTTGTACCCCATTTGTTACAACCCACTATGTGACAGCTTATAAGACCATCCACATGTATTATTTAAAAAGTCACATGACTCATTAAATAGGTCATGTGACTAAAGTACAAGTGGATAATCTTATTAATTGACACGTAGTAGATTGTAGTGAGCTGACTACAAACTAGTTTGTAAGAAAGTCCTTTTTATAAACAATCTCCAAAGTAAGCAAAGCTGCAATATCTTAGTGGACAAGAATACAAACCACCAAAGTGTCACGCATGTTACCAATGCAATAGCCAGTACACAAAATTGATTTTCCTCGTGTATATAGTTCTACAAGAATGGATCTCAAGCACAAGACATGCCCTCACAGCCAATTCCAATTTGGCCCTCTAGTCTAGGATCAAATCAGCCATGATAATGTTGAAAACTCATTTATAGACTGAATATTTCGCAATATTTATGACCCGGCTCTCTTCAAGTATGCTAATACGCCTAACCCAGCAACAAGTGCTGCTCCTGCTGCAACAGCATTATATGCGGAAGCCCATGCATCTGTATCAGCATAATTCAAATCTCCTGAACTGGAAGCTCTCCCACGACTGCGTTTTCCTGAGTAGTCCAGATGTAATCTTAAAACCTGCAAAGTTCAAATTACTTAAATGTCAAACTTTGTTGAGCAGCTATAATAAACAAAAGTCCTTTTCTATGGAGAAAAGGTCCATTGTGCTTGGAATGCAAAATGTTGCACAAAGAAAATTAGATCAGAATCCTTCCGATTTAGTTTGAAATAGAGAAAATCTATTTTATGGTAAAGATTTAGTATTTTACGAACCTAAAAGTGCATATGTTGTCACATCATTTAAACTCGGTTATCATTCCTCATTTGATGGAAAGAAATTTTAAATGACCTGCCACTATGAACACCATAGATTTATAAGAAAATAAATCTTCACCATAAAATGGATAATGTCCATTTCAAACCAAACGGAAAGGATCAACTTTTGAAAAAGATCATGAAAAAGGATCTTTTGTTCAGAAATGAAATATTCCAAATGTTCCTGAAAATTCTTGCTCTCCTCCCCCCCTCCAAAAAAAAAAGGGTACAGAATACATTTCCAAACAAAATTGGGTATCTATATTTCAAACTGTCCTCTAATGTTCCAGGAAAATCTGTACTTTCATTCTATAGGATAATATCATAATACCCAAAGGTTCCTCTTCTGAAATAAACATTAAGGACCAACAGACAAATCAATCATACCTTCCAACCAGCTGACCTTGCATGGTCCAAAGCAGTTGCAAGATCTCCATCCGATGCTAGTACAATTTTATCATGGTCTTCATCTTCGTACTACAGAATGCAGCTAACAATTAGCATTAAATTGGGAGCAGGGAAAATCAAGAATCTAACCAAATGAAAATGAAATATTGATAATCATAAACCATACCTCTATCTGAGGTAGGTTGTTGGGGTCAATGTCATCCCCCACCCTCTGAAGGATTGCAGCTATAAGATCTCTCAAACTCTGGATCTCTGAAGTCAAGCAACAGGACATAACCCAGTCAACTACCAATATAAGTGCATTGCTATATTGGATACTGAGAATGAATACCAGATATAAAAATGGCAGATAATCTCCTAAACAAAAAGGTTTATCCATTGTTAAAAAAATAAAGTAGAAGTTACCAGAGTCCTTTCTCCAGACTACTATAGTTCTACCAGTGTAGCTTACTAGCTTTACGATCACAATATATATAATAGTGGACAGCTAAGTTCAGAACTCAGGACCAAGAAAGAGCCATTTATTTGAGCAAGTCACTCAGATGGACCAAATGGAGACAAGGATCAGATCCATAAGCAACGTGTGTCACATGGAAAATGGAATACCACATATTATGGCCATTTCATGGAATACCACAAATATGATCAACAAAACAAGTAGCATACCGCAAGTAAACCTATGCATTCTGCCCTTCTTATCTTGGATTTTAAAAGCAAATGCATTAGGCGGGTTTGACAAAGGATAGGGAAGTGATCTCCCCATATCTGTTCCCTCTGAAGCCAATTTTAAGGAACCATCACTGAGACATAAAAAATATGTGTCAGTACATATCAATGGCCAATTCAGAATAATACCATTATAATAAAAACATTGCATGTAAACAACCTTCGTGTATCCTCCTCATCTTCATTAGAAGTTAAGGCCATGGCGGAATCCCAGAACTTTTGCATCATAGTGCTTGTTGTTTCATTACTTATGCCAGCAGTACCCCCAACCTAGTTAGTGAACAAAATGTTAAAACCATATTATCATCCACAGCACTCAGATTTTCAAGGTCCGAGAAGGGGAAAAAATCATATGCTTCTTCAAAATGAGAATCCATACCACAACTTTGGTATTTGTTTTTGACCAAGTAATTTTCTACATGTGCATAACTGAACATTAATTGAATTTCCAAAAATTTCAATTCAACAAAATCAAGGATTCTCATGGAGGAAAACAGGCGTTTTATTTATCATTTCCTTATGAAAATTTTGAACCACCCAAGTCTGAAATTAGATGGGCAACAAAAGAACGTACTAGAAAAAGTGGAGCCTGAAGTAAATAGAAAATTAGTTTCCAAAATACAAACACATGGTTTTAGTGAAAGCGGAATATAAGATGAGAGCATAAATTGGCAACTAGTGCCATAATATTCTTTTGATTAAGGGAAGAAATATAGATTGCCAACTTTGTGAATAGCATAAGATGCCAACTTTCCTTTCTTCTCTTCCTGCTAAAGTGAATATAAATAAATATGCACGTATTGGTTGGCTTGCAGAATAGTTTTATACTAATCAACCATCATGCATTCAGTAGTGGTGAGTCCCCTTGTTTCTCACAACAGAGTACTTAAAATTAAATAGTGAAGACAACTTGTTCGAGGTTCAGGACAAACATGTAGAGGCATGGCACTGTAGGAAAATAGAAAGCAATAATAGTAGAGCGTAGAGAGAACGGAAACAAAGAGATACCGTGGTTCGGTCATGAAGACCTACATCCACACACAAAAGCCCTTGACGGCTACATTTCTACTATATAATATTGTGTTTACAATGAACTCCTTAACAACGTATTTATAGAAGACTAACCCTAGTCTAACCCTAAATTAACACCAAGTATTGGACTTGGGTCTAGACTAAAAATGGGCCTTTATATATTCCAACATCCCCCCTCAAACTCAAGGTGTAGCATGACATAAGCTTGAGTTTGAAATTTCATGAAGATCCACAAAGAAAAGTCTAAAAAAGAGATCACCCCAAAGAACAATGCTACCGATCCGGCAGCCCAAACACCAACAAACAATTGTTGGAAAAGAAAGAAGGTTGAATAAGCCTTGAACCTACAAAAGCATAAAAAATCTACCGATCCGGTAGCCCAAACACCAACAAACAATTGTTGGAGAAGAAAGAAGGTTGAATAAGCCTTGAACCTACAAAGGCATAAAAAATCTACCCACCCGGTAGCCCAAACACCAACAAATAATTGTTGGAGAAGAAGAAAGGTTGAATAAGCCTTGAACCTACAGAGGCTTTAAGAATCTACCGAACACACGGCAGCCCAAAAGAGGAATAAACATCTCCCCTTAGAATCAAAATATCTTCAATAAAAAATACCCAATCACCACCGAAACAACGAGAACAACTGAAATACAACAGCCAAGATGAAATCAAATGCCCAGTAATTAGGCTCTGATACCATGTAGGAAAATAGAAAGCAATAATAGTAGAGAGTAGAGAGAGCGGAAACAAAAAGATACCGTGGTTCGGTCATGAAGACCTACATCCACACATAAAAGCCCTTGACGGCTACATTTTTACTATATAATATTGTGTTTACAATAAGCTCCTTAACAACGTATTTATAGCAGACTAACCCTAGTCTAACCCTAAATTAACACCAAGTATTAGACTTGGGCCTAGACTAAGAATAAGCCTTTATATATTCCAATAGGCACCTAGTCAGGCATCATAATTATTTTTTTAATTGGTAAGTTACACATGAACCCACGACCTCACCCTCCCTCTATTATAAGGGGACGAGGTGCCAGTTGAGCTAAAGCTCATTGGCCCTAGTCAGGCATCATAATGCATCCTAGACAGCTAAACATGCTGAAAACTTGTAAATCTTTTATTTTCAGGATAACATTGAAACCTATATTATTATGCCAATTGGCACGCCTACCCCATTGTGCAGGAAATGTCAGGGAGTCCAATCCCCCCAATCCCTTTACCTAGCCAAAAAAAAAAATGAAACCTATATTTTTATAAAAGTTATCAATACTCAGATGCCTTTGAGAGAACCGGGGGGCCTCTTACACGGTCATGGTGCTCGTGTTCCACTGCGGCCATATAGAAATCTCAATTCCTTTCTTTCATATACTTTGCAAGTTATATCTCTTGCAACTATATAAGAAAGGTCTTGTACAAGCCCATTTTTACTTTTCATTTTTATTTATCAAAAATAAACAAAAGTAGTAAATTGAAGAATAAGAAAAAAGTAAAGTGATGTTTCCCCCAAAAGACTTGCAATTCCATTAAGGCATGAGTGCTGCTAAGGGTTTGGTTATCTCTTGAAAATGCTGAATTGTGATTGTATGCATATAGTGGGACTTTTATCCTATAAAATTCATGAAATATTAATATAAAAGGTGTGAACTTAATAATAATTGAGCATTATATAGTCTGAGAAAGGAACAAACTTCACTTACTGTGGCCACAGCAGCATGAGTGATATGTATTACATCCACAATAGCAACTACATCTCCATCTGTATCCATCAATTACAACTTATCAGAAACTAAACTGGTTTTATACAACATTGTTGTCTAAACCCATAGAAGTGTATTACCTCTATCTACAACAGGAAGGTGCAAAAACTTCCCATCATGCATAGTATGCAGTGCATCAACAATTGGTGTATCTAAAGTCGCACATTCTGGATTTGGAGTCATGACCTAATCAATCAAAAGCATCAAGAATCAAGTTATTTTCTTTTAATTATACAAGCAAAACTGAGGTGCCCCTTTGCAGTAGTTGATATTCCAACTTTCTAACAATGAAAAAGGCCCACAAGAAAAAAGTTCCTTGTTTTTTCTGAGACAGTGGCCCAAATCAGATGAAAAAAAAAAAAAAAAAACATTACCTTCTCTACTAAAGTGGACTCTGAAGGAAGATTTTGTGCTACAACCCGCATCAAGATATCCTTTGAACTGACAAGATTATGATGCAAAAATTATGAAATGTATTAATTATAAAACTACTAAGATGCATCACAATGATCAACATTACAAATTGTTCTCTAAGAAACAGAAAAGTGATGGGCGATGTGAACTTTTTTCTTGGGGGTTTGAGGCTGCTCAAGGGTGGAGTGCAGCTTTGTCAATAAGAAACTTACGTTAGAATTCCCCGTGGTTTGTCATCAACTATCACAACTGCAGAGCTCATTCGAAGCTCAAGCATCTTCTTTGTTGTCACTAAAACTGTTTCTGTTGGGGAAACTGTTACAATCCTGAAAGACAACACCATTTGTTTAATAAAGCAACTAAACATATTTAACAAAATAAAATGTATAACCAAATAACAGTATGATATACCACATAAATTAAAGAAATATTACCTACTTTGAATTCTCTGGAATGATTGTCGACAAAGACGGCCTAAACATCCGCTCTCGAATTGTCTCAATGAAGGTATTGGGACCTGCACATCAACCAAAAGAGCATAGAATAAATTTTGTTTTCTGGAGAATATCTAAATAAATTTCACAAAACCATATAATAAGGTATTCTAGATAACTCCACCAACCAGAAATTGACGTCCCCCAGTGTTTTTCAACACCTTCAACAGCTGCAGCAATAGCCTTCCCCTTTTCAGCCGCCCTTTCCAAACGAGCAATAGCATCATATAAACACTTTGCTATATCAAGCAAAGCAATGACCTCTCCATTCTCCACCACAGGCAAATGTCTGAAATTTCCTGTAGAGACAGACATAAGGCCCATGTTCAAAGCGCAAGACATAAAATAGTATTTATTATGTCAAGAAAAAAAAAAAAAAAGGATCTGCCTCTCAAATTGCTATCAACCTTGCACCATCTTCTGGAGGGCTTCCACAGCAAGAGTGTTAGAAAGAACAAATATTGGGTTCCTTGTCATTACTTTGGAAACAGGAGTGTCCTCAAGGTTTACCTCACAGGCAATAACCCTAGTTGCTATATCCTTCAACCACAAAGAGTAGTTACATGAAACATATCACTACAATTGTCAAAATCCAGGTAAATGTAGCATTTAAGACACTTCTTGTCTTGGCAAATTGGTCACACAAGGAATTCAAGTCATACCTTGTCTGTAAGGATTCCAGAAAGTAATGCATTGGAATCAGTTAGCAACAAAGCATCAACTCTACGAGCAGCCATCCGGCGGCAAGCCTCAAGAATGGTTGTACTTTCAGGTACTGTTAGGGCTTTTGACAGCCGCAGTCGTTTCACAGTACGCTCTCCAGTTGGCCCCCTGTTCCAGATGCAATGAAAATTTTGTTACTAGAATTTCATTTTATAAAAGTTAAATTGAGTTAGCCTACTAGCCATCTGCATTTTATGGTGGTATAGAGTTTGTGTGGATATAGCTATGTGTCTTTCTGTATGCTTATGATAATGCTTTGTAAGTTTCAGAAAGCTTCTTGTTTGACACATGAATGTGTATGCTCCATTATTTTAAGCTGTTAGAGAACAAGTTATTCAACTCTCGAGGCCAAAATTAAAGTAAAAATAATAGTAAAAGCCTTAGGACATGAAGTGTTTAGCAAACAAAAAGGAAGGCGGGAGAGGGGGGGGGGGGGGGGGGTGGCGAAATTCCCCATCCTGCCAAAAACAAAATGGTAAAGAAGCAAAATCTATGATTGGTAACCCAAATGTACAGGTATTTGTAAGAAATGGAGGCATATGAGATGCCAGGCAATAAGTTTCTAATTCAGAATTTTAGATACACTCGCTGTGATGCCTCTTTAAACCCCTGCATCCCCTGCAAAAGTAGCTAAGACGAACTCAACGACTCATAAGTCATAACTTAAACGCAGCAACAGGACTATGTCCTAGATATCCTGGTACTTAGCCAAAACATCTCTGAAGTAACATCTCCCAGTTAAGAAAGAACTCAGAATAACATCTCCAACTCGAAAACAACAGGACTACAAGAACATAACCATCACTAACTTCACACACATAGGCAAAACACAATTATAGTCAGAATCCTCCATTATATAACCTACTAAATTCAACTATCACTTCTCAATCAATTCACATTCATCACGAGGTATCTGATATTTAACCATCCAAATTTGACCCATAATATAAAACTGGCTATTCACCTCCATTCCTTAAGAACATTTTTTAGAAGCCCCATTCAATAGCTAAAATTCATCATAGGTAAAGTATTATTATTGCAAGTGCTTTCATAACATTTCAAATAACCAATAATTTAATAAAACTGAATCTCTAGCACCAAAGATTAAAACTCTTTGACAAAGAACAAATAAGTTTCCAACAAATAGAAAATATGAAATCTAGAGGACTCGAACATACATTAAACGCGAAGATGAGAGAGATTTTCGCAAAGGATCAGTGCCTCCATTATCCGAAGTTTTCTTCTTGTTTTGCATCGAACCCAACGATAAACTTCTCCTTGAAGAACTGCCTTGACTCGTCATCTACCACTTCAAAATACCTGCAATAAAAATCAACACCAGTTATCATGCAAAATCCAATTTATAACATCTAATGCCTCTGTTTGGTTGCTGAGAAAATTTAATGAAAAGCAAAAAGAAAAAATCTAAGAGTTTCATTTCCGGTTATTTTGTTTAAATCTTCCTCAGTTTTCTCAGCAATCAAACAGAGCGTTAAATTTTGAATTTGAAAGATTCGGCAATACAAAAGTAACTTACCGGAGCTAAAATCCTCCTCCGCAACAAGAAAATTTTTGTTGATTATCAGAGTCGGAGATTTTAATCCAGAATTGAAATCCGATAAGTTATAAACAAATCATGATAATAATAAAAAATAATAATAATAATCAACGGTAATTAATGAATAATCGAAGATTCGTTGCGAAGGGCTTGAGATTTCTATTTTTTCTCAGGAAATGGAGTAATCTCAATCGGTCGGATAATCTTATCGGAAACTTTTGAATTACCGGGAAATTACACCGACCGGAGAGAGAGATCGGACTTTGGATTTGAAACAGTAAGAAATGGGAGGATGAGAAATTCAATACAATTCGTGGACGTCAACGAGCTTTTAGCAAAAAATGGCTCCAATTTCACAGGACGCTTTGAATAGTAAATTTTTTAGGCCTCCAAAATTCGCGTAGGAAATAAAATGGACGATTACTTTTTTAGCCTTTGGACAACAAGATAGGATATTTAGTAGTAAGAGATTTTGAGTTTTATTTCAAGAAACCTGGTTATCCTTATCCATAATTTACACACACACACACACAAACAATCTTAACTCTTTAAGGGGATTCGAAGTTATTTTGAGAAAGTTTCTTAAAAGTTCTTAAAGAAGCCAAGTTTTATGTTTAGAAGAAATAGTTTACCATGCATTTAAACATACAAAAAGATATTGTTCTCATTTGTGCATAATAAAAATTATGTAAATAGTTGGTTCATGTAAAATTTATATTACACTAATCATAATTTGTTATCTTATCAAATGGTGAAATAAATTGTGAAAAAAGTTGTGACCTTAAACATTTCTTACTCATTTATCTAGAGTTTTAGAATTACTCTATCATAAAGTTTGATTTTTATTATTAAATAAATTATCTACATTTTCATCTTAAAACAAATGTTTTGATATGTAATTATTTTGTTAATAACGAGACAAAATGGTTCTGATTTTAATAACTTTATTATTTACTTATTCAAATAACTTTAAATAAATCTTAATCTTTCATCCCAAAAATAAAACACTAAATAAACATTCTTCGATGACTTAAGTTTTTTGATGTACCAAGCACTAGAAAATATATAAAATGCTTTCGGTTGAAAAAATGGAACGTTCACTTCACTAAATGAATGAGTGTTGCTTAGCAAAAAAAATAAAATGAATGAGTGTTGCTTAGCAAAAAAAATAAAATGAATGAGTGTTCGTTTAACTTTTGAAATAAAATGCTTAAGAAGAAATAAAAATCAAAAGATATATATATATATTTTTTTTAAGCTTAGGAACAATTCATTGAGGTGTGATATATTAGATTCTTTAATCATATTCAAACATATTGTTGTATTACTTTCTCATTTTTTTTTTTTGGATCATTCAATAATTGGGAAAATAGGGGTTTGAACCCTGGAGACCTTCTTTAGAAAATTATGAGATGTCAGCAAGTTAAGTTACAAGATTCTTGGTTAGTTGCAATTTATTTAATTGTCCTTAAAAAATATAACATTGTTTAAACTTCATTATTCAATACAATTATACCTAATTATACCTTTTTATACTCCTTTCTTTTCTCCTTCCCTCCCTGTTTCCAAACATATGGGGGGGAAATATCTTTTTTTTCTTTTCATTATCTTTTCCTTTCTCTTAATTTTTTTCTTTTACTTTCCTAAACAAAATACAGCATACAGTGTAAATTATATGCATATTTGTGGAAAATACTGAATCAGCATGGACATGCAAAGATTGTAGTGGAACTTTTCTGTTGTTAACGTGGGGGACTGTCTAGTCATTTCACATGGAATTGAAAATAGATTTGTCTAAAAGCCAAAGACTTTCTGATATTCTGTGATATAAATTGCTGGCTTTGTACACCGTCCATGTAATTTCAAAGGAAACACGAGGATAATGCAAGTCAAATGCCTCAATTTTGTACAAGTGTGAGGCTAAGACAAGCCCCTGGTCCACTTTAATACGGTCCCACGTTGAGTCACCACTTTTCTGCGTGTGTTTATTGTGGGAATAATACTATTATTATTCTGAATAAGTCTTGGCCATTGCGTGGTCATTTTAAATTTTTAAGTGCTTTTATTTTTTGAAAATTAGTACTGAAGTTCCCCACATCAGGGTGGGCAAAAAACCGTGGAACCCAATCCGGCCGATCCGCTCGCCCGTCCGCCCGCCCGCTCGCATATATACGGACGGATACGGATATTTTAAATATCCGGATAACGGACGGATAACGGTTTTTGGAATTTTGGTCGGATGGATACCCGCCCGCCCGACAATATTTAATTAAATAATATATATATATATATAAACCTATAACTACCCATAATCCCATAATATGAAATTGATTTTTTGTTTTTGTATTTGTATTTGTATGTGCTTAGGAATTGTTGCATACTTGCATTTATGTTTGGTTTTTTATATATAAGAATGGTTTAAAAAGTTAGCAAATAAGAAATAGTAAAAAAATGGCTAAAAAAACTAAATTAGTAGGCCTAATTAGTTGCTGATTTGGCTTTAAAATGGCCCCAAAAAGCCCAAAAAAATCCAAAACAATGATATGGACTGAATTTTTAAAGTCCACTTGCAAGCCCATTAAACCCGACCACCCGCCCGCCAAACCCGCTCAACCGACCCACCCTCCCGAACCTATCAACGGACAGTTAGCGGACGGATTATTCGTGAATTTATTTTCTACGGACGGACAACGGATTTGCCCAATACCCGACCCGAACCCACCCCTACGGCCACATGTATGGGTCAGAACTCAAAATGCAATCTGCGCGTGTACATACTGTATATCTTTTTTGGGAGCGACTTGGGTCAGTGTTCCTGTTGAGATTTTGATACTTGTATAAAAACTGGACAAAATTGAACATGTGTCAAAATCTCAATGGGTCCAATACTCTTGTACACTGGACCCAAACATTTTCCATATTTTTTTATTATTCTTTTTTTAAGAAAAGAAACACAATGTCCTTTTAAAAATATATATATATATTATATACACCCTAATTGATGGGGTTTATTTGAAGGGTTCACATTAAAATTAACATTGTAATTCGTCATTAATATGTAATGTGCACCTACTACCCAACCTTTGAATTAACAAATGAGTGAGATGAGATGAGATGAGATAGACGTACTAATATGTTAATTACACTCTATCATCTAACTTCCATACTAATATTTTGCACAAATTATAACAATGGGTAGAATTAAACTTGAACTAAGGTGATTATAAAAAACTTATGACAGATAGTGGAGATCGAACTTTGGTGCAACAACACCGTTTAAGGGATGTGTTACATATTCGAGTTTGGGAATTTATCTTTTCAACATTTGGTAATAAGATTATCCATCAATCATCTCTTCTATACTGAGTAAAATCGGAGCTACAATGACCTCATCTTCTCTCAACATTCTTAAGGATGCAAAACACTCTATGCTCATG
>OU015770.1:14447383-14572919 GCA_907173295.1 Fagus sylvatica | reverse complement strand
GGTTGAGGCAAACTTTTTCGATTTAAATGCGGAATTAAAAACTATCTTCAAATAGCAAATGTTGATTTAGCAAATGTTTGATCACAATTCAATTGCAATATAGATATGATATGAAATCAAGCACAAGTATATATATAAGCAATTAAATATGTAAGAGATAGAGAGAGAGAAAATCAAACACGATGATTGTTATCGAGGTTCGACTTCCGTGCCTACGTCCCCGCCTCAAGAACACTTCTTGAGGATTCCCAAATCCACTATTTGATAATCTTCTTTCGGGTGAAGATCAAACCGTTACAAATCTTTCTTACACAGTGAAAAGTAACCACCGAGTGAAAAATCATTTTCACTCCTTAGGATTTATACCAAAACCCTAACAAAATACTCACAGGTTTCAACAAAGTATTTGTTGTACAAGATAAGGCTCTCTCAAAGAGTAATTGTACACAATATGCTCACTCTAATAGTATATCAAGGATTTGATCAATATGGCTCAAAAAGTGTTTAGAGAAATTTGATTTTTCAATCAAGGATTTTGAATGATATGAAAATATAAGCTTGAGAATGATGGATTGATGTATAAGATGTTATCTTTTCTATCTTTGATTTCTCTTGTATGCTTGATGTTTAGAAATGAAGAAAGGGTAGTATTATAGCCATAATTGTTTTCTTCCCATTATCATGTTGTCTTGCATTCTTCTTGATTTTCAATCAATCAAGTTGCTTTCTTTGAAAACTTTTCTTCTTAAGAGATTTTTCAACCATGATTGATATGGTTGTCTTGCATTTGAATTTCAATCAAGTTGTTTTCTTTGAAAACTTTTCTTCTTAAGAGATTTTTCAACCATGATTGATATGGTTGTCTTGCATTTGAATTTCAATCAAGTTGCTTTCTTTGAAAACTTTTCTTCTTAAGAGATTTTTCAACCATGATTGATATGGTTGTCTTGCATTTGAATTTCAATCAAGTTGTTTTCTTTGAAAACTTTTCTTCTTAAGAGATTTTTCAACCATAATTGATATGGTTGTCTTGCATTTGAATTTCAATCAAGTTGTTTTCTTTGAAAACTTTTCTTCTTAAGAAATTTATCAACCATGATTGATATGGTTGTCTTGCATTTGAATTTCAATCAAGTTGTTTTCTTTGAAAACTTTTCTTCTTAAGAGATTTTTCAACCATGATTGATATGGTTGTCTTGCATTTGAATTTCAATCAAGTTGTTTTCTTTGAAAACTTTTCTTCTTAAGAGATTTTTCAACCATGATTGATATGGTTGTCTTGCATTTGAATTTCAATCAAGTTGCTTTCTTTGAAAACTTTTCAAAATCAATTTAAGTTGGTTTTAAAGTTGAGCCTTAAAGATCAAATCTTAATAAACTTTACACAACCTAACTCTTACTTCTCATATGTCTCGGAGCATGCTTCTTGAGTTTTGATTTCTTTGTCTTGAGATTTGATGACTTTGCTCTTCAATGGATTTGCAACTTGTCAACTTTGCATTTGCTTGATATTTGAATTAGCCAATGTTGGTCCAATTAAATCAATAGTCAACATTAAGCTTTAAAACATAAATCATTAGTTCATATGAAAATATCATTAATGAACAACTTAAAATCATGGTTATCATCAAAACTACATGAATGTTCTTGGATTAATTAGCCAATTAATAGGTATTGAAACCTTGAGGCTAACAAAATCAATTTTTTTTTTTTTGATAACAATGGGATCATTTTATAATACCTACTTTTTATTTATTATTATTATTATTTTTTGGGTATAAAGTTACATTTAATGATGACAATCTCACATATGATAATAATTATATTAAAGTTGATGGCACCTACCATTATATGCTTAGTATTCTAATTTTTTTTTTTTCAAATATATAAAAAAATTGGATAGTAATAACATCATATATGATGATAGCAACATTATATTTAATGGTAACAATTATTAAAATTTAAGTGAGTACCATATGCATAAAAAATTGTGAATATTGTAAAATGACCCATCTGATTTATTGAATTGGTTATGTCTGAGTTTGTTCATTCATATAATTATTGGGGATGTTTTCAGTATTTGAGTACACACGTATGTAACCCAAGTAATAAGGCTATATGGTTATTAACCCTCCTAAAAACTGCAGCAACCTTGTAGACATGTCTCAGTTTTGGATGAATCGCGTAAATATGAGTTTTTAGGTGTATAGGTTGAACTTTTATGTTCTCTATTTTCTTTTTATTTGATATTCTTACATATAAAACTAATGCACTGCACTTAGCAAAGGCTGATAAGAAAGACTTTTATTCCTTAGTGATTGGTTAAAGCTTTCAACAAGGGTAACCACAAAATGGTTATGTATGAATGCAATGAAATCATATTCGTAGTAAAGGAAGAATCAAGAGATGCAAAACCCAACAACTGGGGCACCTACTGATTCATTTCTTTAATGGAAAGAAAGAGTCATTTGCGTAAGAATTTTGTTCAATAAATGCAGGAATCCAAATCTATGAACCAGAGGTGGTGTTGTTCAGTGTTCGGAATCTATATGAATTGTGACATAACATGTAAAAAGGTAGAGATGCTCAAATTGGTTTAGCAGCGTTAGATGCCTGCTGGGATACATTACTTCAACAAAAAGAATGCAAACTTTAAAAGCAAATTGTAAAATTTGAAGAAATTCAATGTTAGGGAGGATCATAACACTAAATGGCTCTTATATGCAACTTTAGTTAGCTTCTAGTTTGTTCCAGTGCTTGCACTCATAGAAAGCTTGGTTTTGTCTAGGAATAAAATTTGAAATAACCTCTTCTTTTCAATCTTGGAACCATAATGAAAATACAAACTAGGGAATTTATAGGCCATCCAAAAAGCCCATGATTGTAGGTGATCAAAACTAACAAACAAATAAAAGGGGTTTATACAATATACACAATACAATTAAAGAACATATAAAGCAATTGAACTTTAAAAGTTAAAATTATGCTGTGGAATCAACTTTTCTCTAGTTTTCTTCAACAAATGTTCTATAAAATTCCTAAGCATTGTTGATTGATTGGTCTGTTCAATCACATACCACCAAATCCAAAGCCAGCAATGGTGGACTGGGCACCCATTTTAATTGGGTTACTGCTATACATACTGCTCTCCCCTGGCCTCCTATTCCAGGTACCTGGGAACACCAGGCACATTGAATTTGGCAGCTTCACCACCAATGGCAAGGCTATACTCGTCCACACTCTCCTTTTCTTTGTCATCTACACTATCCTCATTATGGCTGTTGGCATCCACATTTACACTGGCTGATTTCATATTTTATACATTGCAAAACAGTCTTACATATGATAGTTTGCAAATGTTGCTTCATGTACAAATTACAATGTAATTTTGCCCCATTAGTGTTTTATTTTATTTTATTGATCCTTTGTCTTTAGAGACTTTGTCACTGTTTCTTTGTAATGGCGTGGTTGGTTTGCATTTTTTACTTATTGCAATATAATAGCAAAAAGAAAGTGATATAATTGCTCTATTCTTGACAAATTGAAGATCTTCCTTTAATATACGGCCAATTCATAGTCCAAACCAAATCCAGATTTGTTGGGATTATGAACTTCTAAATCTTGAAATTTGCTAAGGGGATCCTCTCTCCCCACAAGCTTTATTCACCCATCTCGGGGTCTTCGCCAAGGGAATCCTCTCTCCCCATATTTATTTCTCTTATGTGCAGAGGGTTTGACCTCACTGATTAAACTAGCTGAATTGGATGGTTACATCTTCGGGGTTGCAACCTATCGCAGAGGGCCTAAGGTGTCCCATCACCTCTTTGCGGATGACAGTCTGCTCTTTTGCAAAGCCACTATCTCAGACAGCACCAAAATAATGGAGATCCTTTCTTTGTATGAACATAGCTCGGGTCAGAAAATAAATAGAGAGAAGTCTGCTATCTTCTTTAGTAGTAACACTCCCCAGCCTACCAAGGATGTCATATATCAATTTTGGGGTACTCATGCCTCAAATGAATTCGGGAAATATTTAGGCCTTCCTGCCTTAGTGGGGTGTGGCGAAAGAGCAATGTTTTCTGAGATCAAAGAAAGGCCATTGTACAAGCTGTTCCCACTTATTCCATGAATTGCTTCTTGTTACCCAAATCTTGGTGTAGTGATGTTGATGGGCTCATAGCTAAATACTGGTGGGGTCAAACCAAGAATGAGAGAAAAATTCATTCGTTGAAATGAGACAAATTATGCCGAAGAAAGTTTGAGGGTGGTTTAGGCTTTAAAAACCTCCATTTGTTCAACCTTGCCCTCCTAGCTGAGCAAAGGTGGTGGTTACTTCAAGCTCCACAGTCACTCTACTGCCGCATTTTCAAAGCTAAATATTTTCCCACATGCTCCTTTCTTGATGCCACTCTGGGTCCTAATCCCTCTTATATTTGGAGAAGCATTTTGGTGGGTCGGAAGGTTTTGGTCAATCGGGTTATATGGAAGCCAAGTGTCACAGGTACTACTCGTGCTATTTGGAATTTTACCCCCTCGGGTACGTACTCTATGCAGTCGGGATATACTTGCTTGGAAGTAGACCTTCGAACTTTGGTAGAGGGAGAAAGCTCTTGCAGCCAGTCCCGCCACCGGGTCTGGAGGAAATTTTGGAAGCTCTAGCTCCCTGGTAAAGTTAAACACTTTCTCTAGAGAGCCTATCATGAAACTTTGCCCACACATTTCAATCTTTACCAGAGGAAGATTAGAGACTCGCCGTTGTGTACTATCTCCCTTCAAGATGCTGAAACAGTCCCACACATCTTATGGCAATGTCCTTTAGCTCAAAAATACTTGGGCAACTACTCGGGGACCCTTCCATAAAATGAAGAACGAAGTGGACAACTTTGCTCACTTGCTCACCAACATCTTCTCTCATCTACAGTCGGAAGCAGTGATGGAATGGGCTGTGATCTCATGGGCAATTTGGAGTGCACGGAACCAGTTTATTTTTAAGAAACGGCAAAAACCTCAAGACCTGATCCGTGATACGGGGACGGATTTGCTGCATCATTATCACTACGCTTCTACTGTTACTGGGCTATAATGCTCGGTTTCTTTGTCTTTACTTAGGTACTAGCTGTTTATCATTCCCAAGTGTTTTGTCTTCTTATTACTTGTTGCTACCTGTCAGTGTGAATGGGGATCCCATACCTGGTCTGATGCCTCTGCGATTTACTTTCTCTATTCTCGCATTATTTACTTGTATTCTCTTCTCAAGTTTTTAATAAAATTCTCTATCTTTGATATTAAAAAAAAAAAAAACACACTCAAATTCTGAACAACCATATTCAGCCAAATATAATATATGCTCTGACTTCATACATCCCCTATATATTTTTTTAATTAATTTGAATCTGCTACATTCAAAATCTAGCATCCGATCCAAACCCAGAAATCAGAATTGAAACTGAAGGTTGCATGTAACCAAATATCTCAAAATGTACACTTTTTCTTCTTCTTCTTCCTATGTGTTTTCTCAAATTTGAAATATTACATAATAGTCGAAAGTTATGAAGAATAGATAACATTGCAATCAAATCACAGACCATTGATTACACAACTTTAACTAAATAGCAGAACCATCAAACTTAGATTTATCTTGTATTGTGAAAATTAGTATCAATCAATTTTTATAGATCGACGACTATTCTTTAATTAAAGGCAAAAATATACTTTTGGTCCTTATATTATGGGGGTGTTTTCAATTTGGTCCCTATATTTTAAAACTTTTCAATTGAGTCCCTGTGTTTTAAAATCGCTTTCAACTTAGCCCTTGACGTCATCTCATTAACGGAATTGATGACTAGGCAGACGGAAATTGTTGAAGTGACTAATTATGTCATTTAATATAATAAAAATTATTTAATAAAGCCATGGCTGCCACATTTTTTTTTTTTCTCTCTCCTCTGTTCTTATCGTTCACCAGATTTCTTTCCTCTCTCCTCTGTTCTTATCTTTTTTCATTTTCTCTAAATCTCTCTCTCCACCACTAAGCTTGGACATTGAACCGTTCACCACCCAACGAAGGTGAGATTGAGATCGGAGAGGTGAGCTCGGCGAGGTGAGATTGAAGACAAAGCCAAGCTCACCATCCAACAAAGACAACAACATAATGGAAATCCTAGGCTCAGATCTACCAGCAAGCCGTTTAAGAAGCCCTCAATTCTGCCATCGAAGCCTCCATTTCCTCCGCTCATTCCCACCAATCCATCGTAAATGTCCTCAACTCTTATTTCCTTTTCTTTATTTTTTCGGGTTTGGTTGTCTAGAAAATAAAGGAAATGAAAATAAAACATTCAATATTTTCTGGAATTTATGATTGAGGCTGTTGGATACCAAACAAATGAAAATAGAAGAGATGAAAAAAAAAAAAAAAAATTGGGATTTTTGTTGACATTCTATGTGGTTGATGTGTAATCTGATCTTGCTGTGTAAATGTGGGTTTTGATTTTCCTAGAATTTGAGAGTTGGGTATGATGCTTGAGGTGGGTTTTGCGTGGGTTCCAGGTGTTTTCTTTTTGGGTTTGGCTATGATTTAGGCCACCGTGGACAGTGGGGGAAGTGTTTGGTTGCTGGGAAAGTGGCTGGAAAGTGGGTGAAATGTTTGGTTCCAGGTGGTTTTTTTTGGGTTTGGCCGTGTTTCAAGCCACCGTGCACAATGGATGAAGTGTTTGGTTGATGGGAAAATGGCTGGAAAGTGGAAGAAAAAACGAATTGGTTTTTTTTTAATTAATTTAATTTTTTGTCTTTTTAAATTTATAAAATGAAATTTGGTTTTTTGTTTTTATCTGAATTTTTTATTAAGATGATTAAGTGTCATTTTTTAGTACTAATTTAATATTTTTTTTAATTATTTTATTAGCCACGTCAATTTTTAGTGTAACACATTAGCATTCCGTCTGCCACGTCATCAATTCTGTTAATGAGATGATGTCAAGGGCTCAATTGAAAGCGGTTTTAAAATACAGGGACTCAATTGAAAAGTTTTAAAATATAAGGACCAAATTAAAAACACCCTCATAATATAAGGACCAAAAATGTATTTTTGCCTTAATTAAAATTCAATGTAGCCTTGTTATATTCATCCACGCTGATTTTGGCATAAGCTAGTTTGTAATCGACCTACGTTGGGCCAGCCCAGCCCAACTTCCAAGTCCTTCAGAACAAAGAGAATCTTAATCACACTCAGAGTTAGATTAGGGGGTTTGTTAGTCACTGACTCACTGTACAACCAGTCAACCATATTATAAATATAATAAATATTTAATTACAATAAATTTTAAACTTTATAATTTAAGGCCAAAAATGCAACAAATTAAATCAATTTCAAAAATAATAAAATAGATCCAAATATTTTCAAAAGTAATAAATTACTTTGAATCTATATTATATTCCAAATACAATATCGTATTATCTCAACGAATTGAAATTTAACTTATTTCTTTTTAAAATCTCAAAATTTAATGTTATTTTTGAAATTATAAGTTTTAATTTTTTATTATATTATTAACAATAGGTTTTAAAATATAATTTTTTCAAATTATGATACACACACTTTTTGAAATAAATAAAAATTATTTATTAATAATTTATTTATATTTTAAATCACACACCTAAACTAATTATGATTAATTATTCATTAAAAAATGATTCTTAATTAATCAATATTATCCCATCTTTATCCCAAGAAGATCACAGCCGTAGAAAGCACAAAAAACAAAAGTGCCGGCTGGCACCTTAATTTAACGGTGCACTCATTCATCTGAGTCTCTCACCGTTCACGAGAGGCATCCATATCAATGCACTTGTCTTTTTGTGTTCCCTTACTCAATTTCCTTTTTCCCCAGACCCCAGTAGAACCCCACTGCTTTTTCTCAGAACTTGCCTGCCTACCTAATTTACCAAAGGATTTCTTCACCAAGTTTTCAACACCTTTTTTACTTTTTGTACCTTTCTGTTTTGCAATTTCTCTTTATAGCTTTCACAAAAGTTTCTTCTTTTCTTTGCACAAGAGATAATAAGGCAGGCATGGCTGACTGGGGGCCAGTGATAATAGCAGTGGTTGCTGTTTGTGCTGTTGAGTCCAGGGCTTCTGTTTCAGATACCAGCAGGAGGCAAGGTGGTTGAGTTTGGGAACATGCAGACAAGTGGTGCTGCTATTTTGGTCCATGCTCTCATTTACTTTGGCCTTATTACTATCTTTCTTATTGCCATTGGTGTTCACATCTACACTGGCTAATTATTAATTGATTAAGCACTTTGTAATTTTATGGTTTGTTTGTTATATGTATAGATCTGTTCGGTTTTGTTGAAGGAGGTGCATAGAATGAAACTTTTTGATGCTTCTGGCTTTGTAATTCATCTATTTGATCTTATTATTATTGACAGTGTTTATCAAATGCCTCTCCTTTTAATGATTTGATTCTATGATCTAGTATGCGTCTCACTGTGTATCTAGTAACTTTTATGAGTGGATAAGTAAATTATGATCAAATTAAATAGGAAAACAAAATTATAGTGCTCGAGTTGATTTGGTGATGCACTCATGTGAATGTGATGATGTTTTTGCTAATTTAATTTTAAAGATAGGACAAGCCAGTGATGTATCCCTCCCCAATTTTTGTAAGGAAAAAAAAAAAGACAAATGAATTTTGGTTCTGTAATATGAAAAATGTAAACTTGAAGTTCTTGCTTTTGAATATGGTCCAATTTATAGGGCAAGTGTTTTTTTTTTTTTTAATCTCTTTTGGAGTTGTAAAAGATAGGAATTGCAAGAGATTTTTTGTTTTTGTTCTGTAATTATATTTGTGTTCTTAGAAAACCAAATCTCTTTGTTAGAAAGATGATTAAGAATGTTAATTCAACTAATATCCCTTTGTACAATGCGAAAAAGGATGGGCCTAGTATAATTGGCAATAGAAGAAGGAACTTCTTCTAGCAAAATTTTGGTAGACCCATAGTTTTGTGCGTATAAATTCTAATGGTGTGTTTGGAAGTGGAGGAGACCAGAGAGTACAGGGGGGAAGGAGATGAGATGGGGGAAGAGGGAAGGAGAATGGTTACCCGTTACTCTTGGTTGAATGTTTTAAAAATTAAGTAAGAGAAAAGGGGAATGAATAATTGAATATCCTCTTTTTATTTGGATGTTGGATGTTGTAGAGAGGAGTGACATAATTATATAAATTGATCATTATTTTATTTTTATTTTTATAACCTTGAGTGTTCGGTCAGCGTTCCGTAGATATGCATACCTCGAATAATGTCAGGGGAATATGTAACACCTTACTAGCACGTGTATCACAATAGACGCTTGAAGACTCGAACTAGTGACCATTGGAGAGCACACTCAAAACCGGACCAATTGAGTTACTCTCAGGTTATTAATTATTATAGTTCTCATTTATTAATTTTAAAGAAATAGATATAAATTGACATTATTAGAGTAAACTTGACTATTTAAATCTCTTTAAAATAAGTGAAATCACTCCACTCCTTTCCTTTTTAAATGATCTCAATTTAAAAAATTAAAAATAAGGGATTTGAAGGGATATTTTATCCTCTTTAATTCCTTCAAATCTTTCTTCCACCCCAAAAAACCTCTTCAAATCTTTCTTACACCCATAAAAAACTCTTAAAAGGGTTAATTAATATTTCAAAGTTTTTGAAGGGTTTGTCGCCAAAACATTGACTGACTTCCCAGACGTTTACAAGGACAAATAGGAACACGATACAAAGCCTGTGTTATCTTGTCTGCCACATCGTTACATATCTTGCACATGTAAGATGCCATGAAAAGCACGCAAGAACAATATCTTGATTTTTTTCTATGGATAACAGTATCTTGATTTTATTTGGTACCTCTTGCATGCACTATATAATATATATTAACCCCACACGTTTTGTCCATGACCATTGATCATATCTCGAGCTTTTCCCCTATAATTTTTTTCCAGAGTTCTTCCATAAGCAAGAAATACGCACTTATAACATATGGTATCATGCAGTGCAATAAGGCACGTGATTGTTTGGATTATTATTGAGTTATAACATATATAGTCCCAATTGGATCATCTGTTAAGGAATAGAATCCTACATTATTATTTAAAAGTGTTAATGAATGCTTACTGTTATCCTATAAATAGGATCTCACAAAATACATTATAACACACTCAATAAATAAAGATGTAGCTTATTAATTCATTAAAAAAAAAAAAATGTAATTCATTAGGTTTCATCCTATGGACGTAGACCATAATGTCAAATCACGTTAAAACCCTACTATTCTTTTTAAATCTCTTCCATTTTATATTCTTTAGATTATTATTGTTTATGATTTTCTACATCCTCTACTTTGAGAATACATTCCAACGCTAGAATGCATTCGTTCTCTAAAGTGGATGAGCCTGAGTTTGGATTTGGGCTGGGTATGTTTATGAGTATGGGCTTGGCTAATTTTGCATCTTTGATTAAAACTTTTGTACTTTGGATTTAAATGGACAACTGACCAACTTGACTAATGTAACATTTGACTTGAACCTGCCATGGTCACATTAGACATGAGGGTGGTTTAAGGCACATATTTAAAATTGAGTGTATGGGCCTTGTTGCCAAATGTTAAAAAAAAATGTTTTAAGTGTAGTTTTCTCTATGTATATATTCGGGGAAGCTATGGCCCCTTACTCTAATGTGACTCATACATTAATTAATTCTAATAGAGGTGATTGATAAGTAACTTTATTCCTAATTTTGAGAGACTTTTTTTTTAACTTTAATGTATATGATCGCTTAGACGAAAGACACTACATCACACCAAAGTCACAATGTATATTTATACATAAGGACAAATCCATTCATGGGCCACCCCTAAAATTTTGAAACAAATTAAATTAAATTATATATATATATATGATTTTAAATTTTGGATATTTAAAGTTGGCCCCAAAAAATAAAATGGTCATCTGATCCATTTCTATGAGTCGTCAGGGATGGCAATTTGCATCCGACCTGTGGGTACCCACTCTGTCCCACCCCTAATGGGGTGGGTTTTACCCGATCTGCTGTTATAATAGGGTGAGGGTGGTGGATATTTTAAAAACCTGTGCGGGTTTGGGGCGAGGTCGGGGGAGGCATCCCCCACCCCGTACCCGACCCGTTTATAATAAATTAATAAAAACATGGTTTAATCTTTTAACTCTATTTAGTTTCCCCACATATAAATACTCACAGTAATTAGATATTCATGTAAATTGATGCAGGTAAATAGATTATGAGATTATTAATATTATTTTGGAATATTAGTAGTGATATTTTGGAACATTTAGTCATAATATTATTAAGAGATTATTATCTTTTTAAACATTCAAGCGTGGATTGTTATTTCATGTAAATTGATGCTAGTAAATAGATTAGTAGCAAATTGATTAGCTAGTAAATCGATTGTTGTCATACTAATAGAATTTTTTTGTTTCATGTAATTTAGCCAAAAAGAGTGAAACAAAAAAAAAAAAAATTCATATTGGGGCGGGGCGGGTACCCGCGAGTACCCTATGGGGCGGGGATGGAGGGAAGAAAGTTCCCCGAGAACGGGGCGGGGCGGGAATGGGGGATGGGGCAGGGATAACGGGGCGGAGGCAGGGGATAGGATCCCCGCCCCATTGCCATCCCTAAGGCGTGACCCCTCTAAAAAAAAAAATCACATTTACATAACATGTACTAAGTGTTATCAGTATCAAGTTATTTGTTAACTTGTTCGACTTTTTTTTTTTTTTCTTCTTCTAATAGTCAAATCATTGTGTTTGGATTTTGGCTGTACATGCGTTTTAACACTTTGGCTATTGTCGGTTTGGAATGACAACACTAATTAGTTCGTAGTTAGAAGGAATATTGAATATGTAATGAGATCATTGGAAATGAGTTTTGCTGAGATCATTGTTGAGGGGCCACCTTTTCACCCTGTGGAAACATTAAAAAATAGGCCTTCAGGGCCTACCATTGGGGATTCATGGTTGGAGGAGATTTGGGAGTTAATTCAAAAATTTAGAAGATGCTCTTTGTCTTCCGTTTCACCAGAGATCAATAAGAGTGCTTGGATGCTAGCAAAATTTGGTTCAACAATTAAAGAGTCGAGAATTTGGATAGAGGAAGTTCCTGAGATATTACAGGATGTCTTGTAGTTTTTGCTTCCTTGTAACTCTCTTTTATTTCATCAATAAAATTCTACTATTTTAATAATAAAAAAAAAGAATATGTAATGAGATAATAAATATGATTTTTATTTTATTATTAGTAGATGATGAGAAAACCAATTACAATATTTACTTTTTCTAGTCATGAATATTGTCAAAGTTAATATTCACAACAAAATGAAAGATGTTTTTCTAACGGATTCTTTAATTTTGTACATTAAAAAAGAAATATATTGCTGCAAAATTTTGTAACAAACAAATCATAGATGATTTCCAGTATTTAAAAAAACATTGAGTTCTATTTTACTAGATGATTGAGTTGAAATATATTGATTTACAACTATTTTGTATCTATGTATAATGTCTAGTTTGTTTATATATTAATTTATTTTTAAATATTATTATATTTATTATTGTTATATAGTAAATCTTTTTTTTCATACTTTATCTTCCAAAGATGAAATCATGGTTCCGTCATTTCACACACACTACTTTGGAGATACAAATGCTACTAATGCTCCTTGTCAACGTCACGGGATTGAAGGATCATAGGACTTCAACACTTCGATGTCCTAGGTTTGGGGCCTTTAAGGTATGACCGTATGATGGCATAGGAGGTGTTTTTGTTTCTCCTTCAACTTTGGCTTATGCCTTAATCCTTATGGCATTCTGGAGAGTCAAGAGTATCCCCAAACTCAAATGAAATTTCAACACCTGTCTGCCCATTTACCATACAAAGCTCGACAACACTTTTGTTTTTTTTTGATAAACCTCGACAACACTTATCATGTCCCTATATTTTCTCCCAAGTCGAATCATATTTGATACCTTTCAACCCCCATTTTCTCATAAAGCTCAACCAAGTCTTTCTAACATTCATTTTTCATTATTCAAAACGACATGATCACATGATGCGATTTCTCAACCTTTCGATTTTTGCAACCAAACTAAGTCAAAATTCTAATTCACTAATATACTAGAGCAATCAAATCTACGAGACACGTGTTAATTTCTCGTAGGATCTTAGAGTCCCTTTTTCTGGTACTATTTTTCTGCGTGTCGACTCCTCGTGAATGTAATTTGAATTTCTAAATCATGGTACGTACTAATTCGAATATATATATATATTGCTTTCTAATTCTAATTGTTAAAAATAATGACCTATTTGAAAATCTATTTTCTCATTCATAGAGAGAACATAAAAATAGAATTTGTAATGACTAATGAGAGAGTTGCATAAAAACAAAGAAAGATTAATCCACTACCAAAAGTTTGCATCCAGGTGTCCAAAATGAAGGGTATCGAATAATTAGGAGTGTAGGGGGGGTTTTGAATTTGTTTGGAAGAGCTGATTAAGTTGAAAATTGGAAATTATGTTTCTCTTGATCCAGTAGATTATCTACCTTGAAGCAATAGAATAATAACTCCTAGAGTTTCTTAGTCAACCCAGTGTTTCTTCGATGATTTTGTTAGTAAATGCTCAAGAACAAACCTTACACCAAAAAAATAATCAAACCTTGGAGAGAGTTGTCTTTTTGTGTTTATGTTACTTACCTCTTTAATGCCCTTTTTTCTCTCATTTTATATCCTTTCTGCTTTCTCAATGTGAAGATATTTTTGCTAGCTTTATCTCATCCTCCCCCTCACTATCTGTCATTAATGATCATTGTATAACAGCTCACTTTTTCTCTTTTCTCAGTATTCAAGTTTACATTAATGACTCTGCCATTCAATAAATATTTCTCTAGCATTAAATGCAGCGTTCCAGACTAACCCTCGACTATTTTAATAATCCCTTGAACAGTCCAGACAAACTTTCATAAATATATTATTTGTTCGGTCCGTCCCGAACACGTGTTGAAACGAGACTCCCCTATGTTTCTTTTAATATTTTTTTCTCCTCCAAGGAGGATGGCTATTGGAGTATAAGCTAGATGAGACCTGAAATATATATGGTATAAAAGATCGATTCAAAGTACATTAAATTTCAGCGTAATATATTCTAATTTTCATTAGAAACCGTTCATGTAATACAATGAATTTAATAGGGTCTTCGTAATAATAATGGAAGGATAGGATGATTTGAGCAAGAGATTGGGTAGTGCTGTCGTGTCACATCAGCGCGCGTTTCCTGCACTAAACTGTAAGCCAGTCTCCCCTACGTTTTTCATTCATTTAAGAATTTGAGCACATTTGCCTGCATGCCCATGTAAGTAGTAGCTAGCTAGCCTTCTCTTTAGCGAAAAAAAAAAAAAAAAAAAAGCTAGCTAACTTTCTCAAAGACAAACCACTATATATATAGATCAGTGTTTACTCAGAAAGCATTGTGACATATATTTATGTTGTGTAGCTTATCATAGCTAGCTAGTATATTACAAAGGTTTTGCTTAGTTTTGTTGGGCCGGGTTGAAAAAATGGGGAGAGGAAAAGTAGAGCTGAAGAGAATTGAGAACCCAACAAGCAGGCAAGTGACCTTCTCAAAGAGAAGAAATGGGCTTTTGAAGAAGGCTTTTGAGTTGTCCATTCTGTGTGATGCTGAAGTTGCACTTGTAATCTTTTCTGCCTCTGGAAAGGGTTACCAATTTGCTAGCCATGATCAGTTAGCCTCTCTCTCTCTCTCTCTTTGTTATTATATATTATATATTTCTTGAATTACTTTTTGAATATATTATATGTAATATGCAACGTGCATACACAAGAAGTATAATTATATTTTTGTTTGTGATGATGTTAATGGATGCAGCATAAACAGGACTATAGCGAGGTATCGCAGTGAAGTAGGACTGGCTCAATCAATTGACCAACGCTCTAGATCAGTGGAGGTATTATATTTTACATATATAATTGCTTTTCTCAAACTACTTGTACTTGTTATGTTTTTATGTGTACAGTTGTTCTTTGGAGACACTATATATGTAGATGTAGGAAAATTATCTCAAGGTGAATAGGTGATTGAATGAAGGCTGTGTTGTTAGAACTGAGATTACCTCTTGCTGTTCCTATTTCTTATGATGATGACTACTTTTCTTTCTTTTTATTCTCTGAAATAACGTGATCTCCTATTTTCCATATAAAGAAAATGGACCCGACTTTGTGGCTTTTTAATGTGCACACAAAAAATAACCTTATTCTCTCCATTCTCCATTCCAAACGTAACCTAACTTATATCTTCAACTAAAATTAATCCACAGCCTCACTTCTCGGTGTCATAGTCCCCTTCACATAATATTGTAAAATCATTTCGTCACTTAGCCACTAGACTCTAAACCTTCTATATTCTTGTATAAATAAAAATGATGTTACACAAATTAAGTCACTGCTTCATGAATAACCCTTCGAAAAGCTGATGATATCAGATGCTTTTATATATATATATATATATGACGTTAATTTTTTTCCAGAAGTTCAACCATTTGATTAGTGATT
The DNA here is from genome assembly GCA_907173295.1 of Fagus sylvatica. Classification (NCBI taxonomy): domain Eukaryota; kingdom Viridiplantae; phylum Streptophyta; class Magnoliopsida; order Fagales; family Fagaceae; genus Fagus; species Fagus sylvatica. The sequence goes on along the minus strand of OU015770.1, from coordinate 14,557,269 downwards.
GATGTCAATTCTAAATTAGCTGCTTCTAATATTTGGTATTAACAGTTTTGGGGGACTGAAATTGAAGAGTTAAAGAGAACAATAGACATATTGGAGGCAAGACTTAAGTAAGTTAATTCTATGGCTGCAATTATTTTAATTATCCGCTTGATCAAATCCATCTTCATCATCACTACTTATAATATAACTTCAATATTCTTAATTATGCTGTGTAGGCACTCAGCTGGAGACGATCTATCAACGTTGGGATTGAAAGAGTTAAAACAGCTAGAGCGACAGACAAGGACTGCGGTTGAACGTGTCCGCTCTAAAATGGTAACGATTGATATTGTTATTGAAGGAAAGAAAAATAATCAAATCAAGCAAAAAATACCAAGAAGAAAGCATATAAGTTTTGTTGATATTCCATTCCCGTTAGTCTTTGGTGCACATTCTAGCTAATTAATTAGAAGCAAAAAATTGTGATGTTTTAGGTTATGTTGACTAATTTTTGTGTCAAAATAAGTGTTTATGAGGGTTGTATTTAAATAATTTGGTTATGTATTGAGCTGCGTCAAATAGTAGCTTGGAGAAATCAAGTTTAGAAGATTTGCTCAAATGACTTTATTTTCACTAGAGCAAATTCAAAACAGAAAGTTCCTTCAACTCTCGCTCGACTTTCAATTGATTGAAACTTAAATGCCAAGTTCGCTTGAATGAAATTGTGATAAACATTATACGTACTGACTTTGCTAAACTCACGTTTTGATCCTTTTTCGTGACTAATATTTGGTTCTGATTTCTCAACAGAGACGCATTATTTCAGAGAACATCAACTTGCTGAAAAGGAAGGTGAGATAGTAACCTAATCTGGAACCAGTCTACTAGTCTAGGCCTAAAACTTCTTTGGACTCAAATATGCTGCCAATATGTTATAAAGACCCTAAAATTTTATTAAGCTATGCCAATGAAAGGGATATTTTGTTGTGTTGATTCAAGAAAATTAGTTTGAATTAGGTTCTGATTTGTTTTGTTGATAAATTCTAGGAAGTTTATGTTTTTTTATCTAAATGAAAGTTCATATATAAATTTTGATGTAGACAATGAATAAAAATAATCATGATTTTCCAAATTGCAAATTGTTAGCTAGTCTAATTTGAAGGTCTAAGTTAATTTCCTTCGGAATCGGAAAATAGAAAAAGTAAGAAGATAATAGCTCAAAAAAATAATCCACTAACCAGCAAACCAATCAATTAGAATTGATTTGGTACGCATGCTTGTAACATTATCCGAGATGTCACTCTTCATTTTATTCAAAATCAAATTTATGGAAAAATAATCATTTTTTTTTTTTTTGTCTTGTTTAAATGCAGCATAGAGGCCTGCAAGAGGAAAACTCTCGTCTGCAGAAAAGAGTGAGATTTCAAAGACTTATTGTCTTATATATATACATACAGAGTTTTTAATTAGGATAAATTACATTGACACTTCATTTTTTTGGAGAAACTAGACAGGGCCGGTTGGGGGGTAAGCCTCACAAGTCCCTGGGCTTGGGCAACCCCCCTTAGGGGCAACCAAATGAAAAAAAAAAAAAAATGTATAGTATACATAGAAAAGAAAAAAAAAAAAATATTATTATACATAAAAGAAAATTTTCTATTAGTATATATATATATATATATATATAAATTATTCATTTGGACTTACCAACAAATTTAGATATAGACCAATAGATAACAAACTATTAAACTGTTACGTGCATGAAACAAAGTTCATGCATACTTCATTTGTGGCAGGTGGCGTGTAGGAGTAGGAAGTAGGATTATTGAGTTTGTTTCCTATTTTAATGTTATGTTGTTACTGCTTAAAATTATCCGGTGTCTTTCATGTTACTCTTTGATTGTGAAGGTATTAATCTTAGAAGTCAGGATTTCTTCAATTAAATACATCACCTTTTTTTAATTATGTTGTTCAACAATTAATTCTATTTCTTTATTCCTCCAAAAATTGTGAAACAAATTTTGACTAATCCGGCAACACAATGTCACAAACAGTCTCAACAAAACAAAATGTCACTAACTACCAAAAGTACAAGGACAAATCTCTAATCTTTAATCCCAATATCCAGAAATCACCCTGTAATGAAAAGCTATTTCTTTGAGCCGAATCATGCTAATTATAAAGCATCATAATCGGGGTTACATTTTACTTCATTTTATTTTATTTTTATGTAATTCATGCTAAAAACACAATATATCCTTGATTTTGCATTAAAAAAAATTTAAAAATTAGACCTTTATTTTTTTTTTAATATTTAATAGTAGGTGGGCAACCAAAATTGGGACGGGTTTTGGGCAACCCAAAACTCGGAACCGGTCCCTAAAACTAGACTTGCTACACCCTATTTGAAGGTGTAACGAGTCTAACTTTTTCAAAAGAATGAGGTGTTAATATAATTTACTTTTTTTATTATCCGGAAATCAACATAGTTATATAGCTTGAATATATATTAGAGTTGACATGTTTTTTCATGTTTTCTTTGTGGTGAAGCTGCATGAGCTGAATGATGCTAACGTCAGCTCTTATATTTCGGGACAAACTGTGTGCAACTCATACCCAGGGTAATCACTTTGATTTATTTAGCCATGTAGAAATATTCATATGCATGTTGATTGTTGAGTATTATACACTGGATATTGAATTGCAGGATTGTTCAGGATGAAGTTGATGACCACCAGTACCATTAAAGGAGACTCAATTATACTTGAATAATTAAGTGCTGTGATCATATAATAGTTCAGCACCACAAATTGCTTTTGTTTAGTTTTCTATCTCCTTTTTGTGTGCTTTTTTTTTTTTTTTTTTTTTGTACAACTTTAAGTTTATGAAGTAGTACTGTACTATAAAGTTTCTAGCTGCAGCCTGCAGTGGTTCACTTTTTCCATATACCAAGCACGTACAAGCAATTATAATTACTTGACTTATCCAAGAAGTGTTCCATCTAGCTAAAAGAAGAAACTATTAGAATTTTTGTTGAGATTGTGAGAGAGAGGAGAGAGAAATAAAGAGCAGAGATAAAGATTAACGCGATTAATTTGACCTCACGGCACATATATATTTTATATATATATATATATATATATATATATATATATTTGGTCAATAAATTGATCTTCTTTTATTTCTACATTTATTTAGACTGATTTAGATAAAAAAAAAAAAGACAAAATAAGAGACCACTCTCACTTCTTAACCAGGAGAGAACTAGCCAGCTAGTATGCTGGATCAGCTAATTTCATGCCTGAAACGCTCTTGAACGCATGAGATGTAACTTGTAGCTCTGGCATCAATGCTTTCATCACTGCTCTGTAGGTTACCAAGATGGTAATAATATGAATCAGAAGTAGTTGAAGCAAAGGGGCTGTGTTTCGTAGATGATGATAATGGCCTTGATGCTTGATACAAAGATGCCATCGGCTTGCCTTTGGTGGTGAGACATATCTGCTTATCACTTGAGTACTCCATTAGCTCTATTTTTTTATATATAAGGTTATAAGGTTTTGTGGTTGACAATGGTATGTGAAATTGTGAATTCTCTCTCTCTATATATATAGTGATTGCCGAGCTACTTTTTGTCAAAAAGTATTAAGATAAGCACAAATCTTATATTGTCCTTACAAAAATATCATGTAAGATCAGTACATCAAGATAGAGATTGGAGAAATCTAATCCCATTCATATCTTTAGCATGAATATGGATTCTTTGAAGCATAAAGTGGACAAAATACCCCATGAGATCCCAAGTAGCTTTGAAGGTATATATGGGGTACCACTTGTACTCCAGATATATCCATAAGTTCATATCCTTTTACTGGGAGCTCTGGAATAATGTATCAAAGATGCGATGCTTCCATATATCTTAGAAGGTTTAAGAGTACTTTCCAAATGCATAATGCTTAATTATCAAACCAAAAAGGGTGAGGATGGAGATTCTTTCGATTTGAAATGGATTCGTTTTATATTTTAATTTAAATATTATAAATTAAAATATGTATCTAATACTGGATCATTTAAAATTGTACCCTATGAAAATTTATTAAGACAATAAAATCTTAACTAGTGCAAGTGAAATAGACTCTCTTGATTCTGTTCTAAAAAGTTGGAGCCTAGGATTTACATTCCTTGGTGATAAAATTTACTGCAGTTTGTTCTTGTGCAAAAGCCAATAAATTATAATGGGATTTTTATCATGTTATACAATTAATTCAAGTTCATTAAGTAAAATGAGTCGGTAAGTGTAGTGTCCTTTTCAATTATCCTTTTTCCAAGAATTGGAATATGCAAAAAAGAAAGCAAGAGCGTATTAGGTAAACTGGGCTGGCAAGAACTATTCAATGGTGATGAAATGACTTGCTCTGTGAGGTTGGCTCAGAAATTTCATTTCTTAGATAATGGGTTAAATCGTAATTGGACATCCTGAATCCGCTTTATTCTCACATAAAAAAGGGATATGATGCTCCACTAAATCTTTAGACTCTTTATTATCAAAAAAAAAAAAAAAAAAATCTTTTAGACTCTTTAGTCTTTTTTACCTTTGACTGGTATAATGATCTACTTATAAAAATCTTCTTGATCCATTTGTTTGTGAAATTGAATTACAAGAACAAGAATTAATCATGGGTAAGATGACTTGCTCTCTCAAGTTAGCTTAGAGAATTCTTAGTTAGCGGAACAAATGGTAAATACACAATCCACTTTATTTTCATAGAAAAACAAGAAGATGTCCTTATAATTATAAATGGATATGATGCTTCTATACTAAAGTCTTGAACTTTTGACTGGTGTAGTCCTACTGATAAAAATCTCCTTCCATTTTTTGTGTGAAATTGACAGAGATCTTTTCGGGACGAATATTTAAGTACCACAATTTTTTAATCTGGACGAATATTTAAGTATTACAAACCTTTTTTATATTCTTTTTTGCTAAAAACGCAATTCAAGCTATCCCTTTGTTAATAACGAAAAATTTACAAAAATGTACAACAGAGAACAAATACAAAATGATAAGAAGAGGATGTCATTCAAATCATATCAATCTCCACCTTTTTTAGATTCTATGTGATGTGACAATTGACAACATAATCTTCATTTTTGTTTAAGTTATATTTTAATCATGAAACAATCTCTTCACTTATCTTCAACTTTTTGAAACTTCAATTGTTTTAAATACATTTGTAAATACATCCAAACACATTCTAAAGCAAAAATGGAAAACGATATGAAATTGCTACTCCAAAATAAGGGTGTGCATGAGTCGGATTTGAGAACCCCAAACCCACAAGATTAGATTGAGAAATTCTCAGTCCAACCCGACCCAACCACATGAATTGAGTTGGGTTGGGGTGGATTGGTGGGTTAGGCTTAAATGTTTCATGCCTTGTAAAAAAATAGATATTTATAAATTATTTAAGTTATTTTTCTCAATAAATTATTACAATTCACATAATATGCCTAAATTATATTCTAAAGTTCCAAATTCAACCAAACTAATTTCTCAAAATACCAATATAAATCAAACTAAAAAAATTAAAAATAAGATAATAATAAAATAAAATATATATATATGTCGGGTTGGATTAGATTGCATTAGATAGATTGAAAAACTATCAACTCGATTCCGACTCAACCCAAAACAAAAAAATTACTCAAGAAAAACCAATCCAAAGTGTCAAGTAGGGTTGGGTTGGATCGGTTTCTTCAGGATAGTGGATTGGATGCACACCCATACTCCAAACTCCAAAGTCTATTCATAAAATAGGAATATACTGTTGGGTTTGGATAAAAAATATATATATATTGTTAAAGCCTCAGCCTTTTCAAGGCCCAATTCAAATCCATTCAAACAGATTAGTGTTAAAGCAGCCCAATAAACCAACCCAAAGCCCACTTTCCGGCCCAAACATACATTTCCATTTCCACTTTCCACACTCTCTCTCGCTCTCTCTCTCTTGGCTCTTCCATTTCCAAACTCCAGCTAGTCATCGAAGCCACATCCAAGGCGAGGTCTTCCACACCATGGCGGCTGCGGCGGCGGCTCTAGCTCGCTTCTCTAGAAAATCCCTAACCTCCTCCACCAATCTCAAGCTCCTCCAACGCACGCTCGCCACGCAAGCAGCATCACCATCGTCAACATCGTCACCGAAGAGTGTGATCACGCCATCGGCGGATCGCGTGAGTTGGGACTACAGAGGGCAGAGGAGGATCATACCATTGGGGCAGTGGCTCCCCAAGATCGCAGTGGACGCTTACGTGGCACCCAACGTGGTCCTCGCTGGCCAGGTCACCGTCTGCGACGGAGCCTCCGTTTGGGCCGGGTCGGTTCTTCGGGGTGATCTCAATAAAATCACCGTTGGATTCTGCTCCAGCGTCCAGGAACGCTGTGTTATCCACGCTGCTTGGTCCTCTCCCACAGGTTTATAATCTCTCTTTCTCTCTCTGAGCCTAGTGCTTTGTTTGGTTGCTGAGAAAAATATGAGGAAAATCATCGAGTTATTCTTGGTTATTTTGTGTGGAATTCGAGGTTTTATAGGCTAATTTCAATTCTTAAGCTGTTTATACTTTGACTTCACATTTTGAGAACCAGTCATAGCATAGATTTGTGGATTTTATTGGTTAATGTGAAAAAAAAAAAACACCATAAGAGGTTGTTTCCTGTGGAAATTGAAGTTTTAGGCTCGAATCTCTGTTGTGTTCCTTTTTGTTTGTTTGCTGAGAAAATGGGAGGGGGAAAAACGGTTCTAGGTTAGTTCGTGTGGAAATTGAGGTTCGATTCTCTGTTGAGTATAATTGTTTGTGTTTTTTTATTTTTTATTTTGAGCTTAATGCTGTGTTTGGTTGCAGGGAAAATGTGAGGGAAAAACGAGAGAGAGAGATTCTAGTTTATTTTGTGTTAAAATTGGGGTTTATGGACTAATCAATTTCTTAGAGCGGTTTGTCCTTCGAATATTATATTTGTTGAGTTTTGAGGCATTTTGTGAATGTTTCAATAGCATAGATTTATGAACTGACTAAGGCTATAGCTGAATATGATTTATAATTTCATATCTTGCTCACAATATGTTAGGGTTTATAATATATGAAATTTAAATTTATTCGTAGAATTTTTAATTTAGAAGCTTGGTCAAATTATAAATTTGAAGCCTATATATATACACGTTTTAAGTGGGGAAGAAGCATTTGAATCCTAGACATCAACGTAAAAAACACTAGAAATATCGTTTGACCTAAATTTTATCAACAACATTATGACCTAGTTAGTAGCCTTGTTTCATTCATCAAATTTAAATATATTTAGCACAAGTCTCTTGAATACAAATATGTGAGATGACTTCGTAGACCATTAAGCATCCCAAGGAATAACAAGCCAATTAAAGCTTGAAAATGATCCACCTCCTACTGAGGAGACTCTCAATGATATGAAATGGATTTAGCGGATGAAAATGGAGCTGAGAAGATAAATGCCATTAATGCATATCTCATTTAAGGGATCTTCCACACATTCTACCTGATAGGAAGACTCAAGGATCGAGCATTGATATGGAGAAGGCATGGGATGGAAGTGGCAAGTTCCCATTCATAGAGCATTCAATTCACAAAAACCCATTCACCAACTCCATCACAAAAACCCATTCACAAAATGTGAAAACTTCTTTCAAACCCAACCTCAAACACTTTTCCCGCAACACACAAATCCATAGCAAGACAGATCCATCTCCAAGATTCACAAATCAACCAATTTTATCAATCTCATCCTAACCTCAAACATGAACTGCACAATACTTCATTGTGGTCAGAGTCAAAAACAAGCTGCACCCAAACTTTGAGGTGCTGAAAATAGAGAGAGAGAGCTGGAGTTGGCCCTTTGGTGGGGCAGAAGCTGCGTCGCTGGCTGAGCTCGGAGGTGCATGTCAGTGCTCCGACCTGCATGGCGGAGCTTGGCGATGGAGGGTGATCCAACAGTTCAGTCTTTTGGTTCAGGGTTAGGAATTTCCCATATATGATCCTTTCAATGCAGATTTTTTTTTTTTGAGTTGGTATGACACGTCAAAATTTATCAATATTTTAAAAAGTCTGTTAGTAATGTCAGCATTTTCCATCCACCACTTAACGACAAGGACCAAAATGACACAATAATAAAAGGTTAAGGACTAAAATGACACATTTGAAATGTTGAGGACCATTTTGACACAAAGGGCATAGGTTGAGGACCTGAAGTGTAATTAAATCTTGATTTTTTTTTTTTTAATTTCTAAATAGCTGGAAGTTTAAGAGGAAATAGTAGTGATTACACATAGCTAAGTAGTGGGATTATTATTTGACAGGTATAGGATAGCCATGTGACTTTGTATTGAAGTGGTTATTTGGCCTCATAAGGGGTCTTTAGTGTATGCTTAAACTTGTAGGTAGGAATGGCCTCAGTCGGGATGATTATGATTAAGTTTGTATTTAGCATTTTGGGAGCTGAAGCAGGGGTTCTTTGTGATGTGATGGTTTTTAGAGTTGGAAGATGACTTGATTTTTTTTTTTTGATAGTTAAAAGATATGTTTTATTAGAGAAAAGAAAACTTTGTGTGCATAAAGCATGAACACTAGAGAGTCAAATAATGACATGATTTGACTTCATATTCTCTAGTGTATTCTGTAACATAAATTGAATGTTGGTGAATCCAACAGAACAGTGATTATAAAGGTCAAATAAGCACAAAAACACTTTTTAGTTTTGACAATGAGTTCTAGCTCAATGGCCCTTCCCCTCTCCCTTAAGAATGGAGGAGGGTGAAGCTGTAGGTTCAAGATTCTTTTTGAACAACTTACTGACCAAAAAAAAAAAATCTTATTAGCTGCATCAATGTATCGAAGTTGAACTTTCACTATTTATCTATTAAAATCTAAAGTCAGCTAAACTGCATACTTACCTATGCCAAAGGTATAAGGCCTAAAGATATTTTTGATAGGTAAAAATGGTTGTCTGTTTCATGTCCAGTGAGCATAGCAATGTCCAACAATCACAAAGATTAAAATTCAACTTTCAGGTTGTGATAAATTGATAATACAAGAATGAATTTTATGTTGTTGTGAACTTACCAATCTATACAGAATAGTATTCTTGCTCCTTTCTTTTGAATTGAATTAATGAGATGCAGCTGGTAGCTTGGTTATTGAATGGGACATTTTGTCATAGGGTTGGTATTTTTTTTTTTTTTTTTGATAAGTATCATGGGATCATGGGGTTGGTATTAAGAAATGTATATTTTGTGAAACATGTAGTGGAACCCTTGTTACTTATAAAAAAAAAAATAGTGGAACCCTTGTTGAGCCATCTGCTAATTCATTATCCCTCCTTGGCCTCTTTGACTTTCTTAGTCAACTTTCAGACCTATTGGGGGATGCTTGGTATACTGCTTGTACTATGAACAGAGGGATATGCTAAGTATTGGTTTCATACGACATATAGTGCTGAATTTTTTTCTTCATGATGCCTATAAAACAATCAGAATTAGTTGATATTTTGGGTCATGGATGGAGGTCCATTGTCAATAGATATATATTTTTTTTATAAATAGTCCATTGTCAATATATTAGTCTTTTGATCTTTTTTAGATTATCATACAGATTTGATCTCTTCAGTGATTCGATGAGTCCCATCATCAATTTCTTCTATTTTTCCTCTCTTTTCTTTTTTGGTTTTTCTCTTTTTAAATGGAAATTCTATTACAAATACATTTCTGTTGGGGATACCTTTTCATGCATGATACACTAGAATGTTATTCATTGTTATCATAATATAGTTAGTAGGTAGTGTTTTCATTGAAGTGGGTTGATTAGTTCAGCTTGTTCAAAGATCTGACACCCAAAGCAGTATAGTTTATAAAATATGGATGTGATGGATGTTTGAATAAATTAATCAATCCTCCTCCTCCTTTCTTTTCTCTCTCCCACTACCCTTGATGAATTTGTCACTTGTTTCCTTTCACCTAGCATTGATGTAGATTTTTCAATATATAGCCAGGGGTGTGGATTTTTGAAATTATATACATATTTGGAACTTTCAAATATAAATATATATATATATTTTTGCTTTTTCACCATGTGTGTTGAGTGTCTTACTTTTGTTGTGTTCTTTGTGCTATTCATATACTACCAATGGTTTTTTTTTCATTTTATTTCCTGAAATAGTGAGATAACATGATCCATAGTAATGAGTTGAGTCTGGTTTGTAAATAATCACTATGACCAGTTTGATTCTGGGTTTTTAGATAGAAATAGACAATATCATAATGTAATAATTTTTTTTTGATAGGTAATAGATGAAATTATATTATAAAGTGCAGTGTGCATAAAATATGAACACTAACACATCAAAGATATACATCATTAAGAGACAAAAGTAAAGAAGACATGAAAACAGAAATAGAAGCGCTAGTAGTAAAACCCCAAACTCTAGACCAATCAAAAAGAGTTTGGATAAAGCCCTCCAGGAGTTGACTGTCCAATCGAGAAACGTCCTCAAAAGTACGTTGGTTACGCTCCTTCCAAATCGTCCACATCAAGCAAATCAGGACCATGTTCCAAATATCCGAAGAATGATGGCCTAACCCATTCCACCAACTAGATAACAAATCAACAACGGTCCCAGATAAGACCCATTGGATCCCAAAAGCCTTGAAGCTCCAACTCCATAGGACATTCGCCACAGGACAATGTAAAAGAAGGTGATCAACAGTTTCATCCATTAGAGCAACACATGCAACACCAATTAGGTAAATGGTAGCCTCTGTCCAAACAAAGAAACATGCCCTACGAGGGGCTTTCTTATGCCAAATACTCTTCCAAGGAAAGTCAACATTAGGAAGAACCCGTAAAGCAGTATAAAAGGAACGAACATCAAAAATGCCGTTTTGCTTTAGGTTCCACCTTAAACCATCATCCGCCCCCCGAGATGGAATGTGAGATTGCAGCAGGCCCAAGAAAGAAGTAACGCTATCAAGCTCCCAATCATTAAAATTTCGAGCAAAAGACACATTCCAAACCATCATAATGTAATAATGAGCGATCTCTTTTACTTGTTTAGGCCATCTTGTGTTTTGTATTGATCATGAGGCAGTTTCACCGCCTAGAGGCGAGTCCAAAGGGCCCTTCTTTAGAAAGGTTCCCTACGTTATCAAAAAAAAAATCTTTTACTTATCAAAAAATAAAATAAAATAATGAGATGTAATAAAACTTGCCTGGTAACATGGACTCTTTTATGTGACATTGTTATTGTGTTATTGATTTTTGTACTAATATGTATTACAGTTTTTCCAATTGGACTTTGAACTGTAAAGATATGCAATACCTATCAAAAAAAAAAAACTGTAAAGATATGCAAACAGTAAATATCATTGATTTGCCTATTCCTTTGATCTTATACTATGTGCAACTCTTTTCCTTCTTTCAGGACTGCCAGCAGAGACATCCATTGAGAGATATGTGACAATTGGTGCATACAGTCTCTTGCGATCCTGCACAATTGAGCCAGAGTGCATTATTGGGCAGCACTCGATTCTTATGGAAGGTTCCTTGGTGGAGACCCACTCTATCCTTGAAGCTGGATCTGTGGTTCCCCCGGGGAGAAGAATTCCAACTGGTGAACTTTGGGCAGGAAACCCAGCAAGGTTTGTCAGGACTCTCACTCATGAAGAGACCTTAGAAATCCCTAAACTTGCCGTTGCAATCAATGATCTGAGCAAAGAACACTTCTCAGAGTTCCTTCCCTACTCTACAGTGTATTTGGAGGTTGAGAAGTTTAAGAAGTCCTCGGGGATATCTATTTGATTTTCCTTGTTTTCATTTTTTTTTTTCCATGTATCGCATAGTTGGAGGTTATCCCTGTAAGGAAAATAAGAAGTCCAGGACATGAAGCAAAGATTTTGCATTCCTTGCCTTTGTATTCGGTTTTGTTGGCTATTCAAAAAGAATTGTTTGGAAGTGTATTAGTCAAAATATGTTGTAGTAATGACTGAAGGCACTTTTCAAATTCTATTATTTGCTGTGTCCATTATTTACTGGTATGATTGAAGATATTCATTTTGTGTAGTTGAAAACTTGAAATGCCATGCTAGGATTGATATTAAATACAAAAATCCAAACTGATCTGGGACTTCATCTTCAGAGGTTGTAAGGAAACCCAGGTTCTTTGTTTCTGTAAGAGGAATGTCAGATTAAAGGTCAATGTAGCTATATTTTGTACCCTTTGACTCGATAAAATTATCATGGGCCATGGCAACATGGTGTTGAATCAACTCGCCCCCGCCCAATCCGATCCAAAACTCTCCCATTTGCCACCCTTAGCGTTGATTTTGGTTGAACTGTTTTGCATGTGTTCGGATTTTGTATTGGAAGAGAAGCATTTTGCCTCTGCAAAAGAATGAAAGATGATTCCGATAATCCTAGAATGTGAAACAAACGTCTTTTTGGGATTTGACTTTCCAGAAGCAAACATGGGGTGCGCTGGCTACATCGCTTTGCACTTGGATTATGGACATGATTGATTCCAAGTGTTGTCGAAAGATTGTCAATGTTGCATCCACTATCAAGCCTAATCGTGTCGAAAGTACATAGTCATGTACGAGCTATTCGATAGAGGTACGAATATTCATAGCATTTTTTTTTTTTTTTTAGTCATGTTTAATTTACGCCACCCTTGGACCACGCCCAATATCAAATTATCTATTATAGTTTTTTTTTTTTATTTTATAAGTATTGTATAATATTTTAAAAATAATACTATTAACGCCACCCTCCCATCACCCCCAATATTTTTTTTTGATACTTGGTAAAAAAAAAAAAAAAGGAAATTACATATTAAAGTCTGAAGAGCTACTGTAAACATTTACAAAATGATTGCAAGCTACTGAAATCAGTGCTTTGGTGTCTGCCAGAATCGGTTTTGGGACTGATTTTATAGACAAAATAATGCCTCTGTGAAGCTTGAGATGGAGAAGATCTTCAAAAATGGGTTATAACTTATAACTGCCAGTTGGGAAGTGAGCTGCTCTTCCACATAGTTTCCAGCTCCTTACTGTCAACCAGAATGATAATGTTTATGAACCCAGTAACATTGCTTTGGATGCTGCTTCATACACTGCAGTAATCTCTGTTACTTTATTATCCTTCAGCCTTGTGCTTTGGCAGCCAACTAATGAGGTTTGGCCAGAGCGATTCTTTCTCTATTATAGCTTTTCTTTTTAAGTAGTTTTTTATTATTATTATGAAATTATACATTACTTATATTAAAAAAAAAAAAGAAGATAAAATAAAAGATGAATAAAGAAATAATACTTTCATTATATGGAATCAAGAGTAGAGAATCTGACAATTGATGTTTACACGTTTTGTAAAATGATTAGTCAAAATAGAAAAAGTAGAGTCTTAAGTAAAAAATTGGTTTTAAATTTGACTAATTCAATGTAAACTCAGCTAAAAAGAAAAAGTGGAAAAAGTATAGGAGAAACTTAGCTAAAAAGTCCAAAAAAGAAAAAGTGGAAAAGGTATAAGACTTAGAGCTCCACTCATTGAGTACTCTCAGAAAAGAGAATTTAAGTTCAGAAAATGATAATTTTGTTCCTTCAAAAGTATGTCGATTCCTCGTTTTCCAGATGCACCACATCAGGCAAAGTGTGGCCATAAGCATCACACCCCTATGTATACCTTTACCTATTATACCTCGCCAGGGTTCCAACATATCATAGACAAAATAGGGCACAACCCAAGAAACCCCTAAAAGGCAAAGTAGGTTACTATTTTTTCACAACCCCTCCTCAACCCAATTTATTTATTTATTAGAAAACGAGAGAGGAAGAGGTCATTAGTCATTACATGCAACTATGCAAGAAGACCAGTCATAGTGATTCAACGCTAACAGATTTCAAGCCTCATGTGATTCACATCGCCTTTAGATTTACGTCTCTTAACCAATACCTTGGGATTATCCTTAACGAATTGCTCCTTGTAATGGGAAGGGACAAATGACTATACTCACTCAAAGATTAATTAGGTCTTTCTAAGAGCTCTTGAAACTCACATTAAGAAAAAAATAATAATAAGAACTTGCCCAAGCAGTAAGGGAATGAGCTAAAAGATTACACTCTCTTGAGGAGAATACCAAAAAAACCCCAACAGGGATGAGTTTTGAGAAATGAAGATATAGTCTACAACTAGGCACTTATCCCATAACTCAATAGCAGACTTGCTTTTGATAGCATCTATCATCAAAAGGGCATCACCCTCAAAAATAACAAAATTACTGTGACCTGTGTGAGTGTGAAAAAGCAGTAAAATATACATTACACTTTCAGCATAAAGATACATGTGTATCCAAGTGCAACAAGAAGGAAATGACAAAAATAAGGAGGGTTAAATTTTTGGGGTGTTGTGGGTCAACTTTGTTATTTACGTATGTAAATTGAGTTGGTTATTTTGGCAGTTGATGGCAAAATGTACGGCTGAGCTTTTACTCATTAAGGATCAAACCTAATTTCATTTTCAAGATCATATAGATTCATTTTCTTAATAAAGTATGAACACTATATGGTGAGAAGACAGGACAAGAGATTAGGTACGTGCTCATAGGTTGGCAAATTGTTCTTTGTGTCTTTAGTGGAGAGAATGGGTGAACCATTAAGTAGCCTCCCCACCTAAAAAAATCAGAAATAATTTTAATATAATTCTACAATTTCCACCATATTAGTTATTGGATTTCTTGTCAAACGCATTTAATGACTAAATTATATGATATTATTAAACACTTTTCAACAACCCTCTTGGTATATGACACCAACCACAAGATGATCCTTCTAATCAATTTGGACAAAAAATCTTAAGGACAGTATAGAGGCAATGTAATAGCCTATTATTATTGTTGTGGTTATTACTATGGGACCCCTCCACCACAATATGATGTGGAGAATGCAATCATCCCACTCTCAAGCATCATTGTCAAGTGGCAAACTACTAAATATTGGCCAGTTCATGCCTTCATGGGTTGGTAGTTCAACCTCTCAGTGGTCTGCTACATTATGTAATTAACACCAATAGGCCATACAGATTTATGCATTTAAATACAAATAATTTTTAAATATTTTTATTACTCTTATGTGTAAGTCAATATAAAAAATAATTATTGGCATGCCCCATTATTGTCCGAGTTTAAGTGAGTTGGGATTGTGACCACACCAGCGAACTCCTTTTTTAGTTAAACAAAAAATATATATAAAAAATAGGTCAAAATATTGTTTTCATCCCTAAACTATACATGAGTTTCGTTTTTCATCCCTGAACTTTGAAAAGTTCGTTTTTCGTCCTTGAAGTTTGAAAAAGTTCATTTTTACACATGAATTTCATTATTTTATAAAAAAAGTCCAGGGACAAAATTTATGTGTAAAAATAAACTTTTTCAAAGTTTAGGGACGAAAAATGAAATTCATATATAGTTTAGAAACGAAAACGATAGTTTAACCTAAAAAATAATTAAATATTTGTCAAGCAATCAAGTAATAGGTATATATATTTTTAATTATATTAATCTTAACAATTTACATTTCTTCTATTTTTAATGACAAACAATATAATGGGACTAATTTCCAAAATATTATAAAACATAATAAGTATTCTATATAAACCATAAAATATTTCAAAATGAACTTAACATATCGTTTTAGTCAATATATAAAAACCTATTCTAATTTTTCTACTTAAGTAATAACAGTTTGACACACCATTAAAAACACTAGGAGAAATGAAATTGGTGAGAGAAGTGAAGAAAGGAACTTTCTTGTGCATTTGACATTGTCATCAACCACTGTGCTTGGTGGAAGACCTAATCGGAAATTTTTATATAAATTTAAGCTCTTCTAAATGAAGCAAAGACTCTGACATCTCAACCATCCAAAATTTTCTTGCCAACCCCTTTTATATTGCTCTCACCTTCTTCTTCTTCTTTCTCTTATGTTGCATTCATCCATCATACCCGGTTGCTGCCAATAGTTGCTAGTAGGTTTAACTTTCCTTTTTCCCTTCCAATTTATTGTCATGCCTATGGAACAGGAATAAATTTGAACATCAAGTTCAAATTACTCAACAATATGATAGAGGTGTTTATTGTTTCATCCTTTACTAGTATCAACTTCTCGTACGGGTAAGTAATTAAGGAGAAAAATTGGGATGTTGGAACGGCTCAATCAAATCAAATCTCCCAAGGGTTTGGGTCCTTTAATTTGATTGAGCCGTGCCAATATCATATTTACTTATACTATGATCCCTTCCCCTCCTATCTGTTTTTGTATGCTTGGGATAAACCTTATTTATATATATATATATATTTTGTGGTGTATAAACTTTCATGCCCTGTTGATTTCTTTAATAACTCTTTAACATGTGGTGATGGCATCTAGAATGTGTCATATGAATTTATGAGTCATCATTATCATTCACCAAATGGAATATTTGAATATTTGGATATTATGGTTTAGCATGATTTGTAGGAAAAGATTGCTGATTCTTTTAGAGCAAATTAAGCTGGTTTAAACATTATGTTTAATTATGTTGTTTGCAGCTCAGCTGCTTTCTTTGTTGCATTGGTTTTGTTGGCAACAAGGCTGCTTCTTTGTAAGATGTTGTATCACTCAGTTTTGATGAAATAAAATTCCCATTCATAAATAAAATAAAATAAAATTGGAGGATACATTCAAGGAACCAGAAGTAATTAAAATACGTTTTTGTGAAAGGATACAATCAAATGCTATCAAGTGTAATCGAATTCTAAATTGGACTCGTGAAAGTAGTGCAATTAATTTACTGAAAAAATGGAAACTATTGCAATTCTCCAATGCATTTACTACTCTTTCTGTCTTCCCCACTCCCCCCAGTTTTTGCACGTACAAAAGAATACCAATTCATAAAATTGCACACTGTTGTCATAGAAGAATTGAAAATATACAAATCTGAATGTTGCATGACTGAAATTTTCAAGGTATGATATATCGGTTTAGGAAAAAAAGAAAAATAAAAAAGGGTATGAAATATTGAGTTCCAATAGGGTATGTGTGTCTTATTTAGGGAAGGCTCAACCTAGCCTGCCCGCTATGCTCGCATTGGTTTTTCCAATCCCAAAGAGGGGAGAGACAGGAATGAGTTTTGCTCTTCCTATTTGATCTGTTTTTGTCTCGTCCTACACTGTCCTGAATATGTATATATATTTAAATTATTTATAAAAATAATTTCACATTTTTATATCTATCATATTTATAATTTATTTCTCTATACATATTTTATTCTCATCCTCTCTCTCTCGTCTATCCCATCCTTTTTCTCTTATCTCTATCTCTCACTTCCATCCCATCCTTTTACTCTCATCTCTATCTCACATGTGCTAGAACCACCTCATTAGAGATGATAAAATACCTCCAACTCATTTCTATTCCGCGTGATTTTCACCATTCCAAAGAGGAGTGGGGCACCCATAATCCTACCCCATCCTAATCCTGCTCTATTGCTATTCATAATCTCATTTTAATAGACTTTAAAAGTCATTCTTCTTTTGAAATTGCTTAAACAGCTCCACATGACATTGGATTTCCCCCTTCCCTCATTTTTGTTTATTTCGTAGAACATTTGAAGTATACTACAAGTAGTACTTCTTTCTCATCTTACCTATTTTGTAGATCTGTGCATTCATTTATATAGTAAGTGATACTCTTTTCTTAATTCCTACCATAAACTTGCAATGTTTTGGGCAGTTGTGAGGAGAAGGTGTTTCGTTTATCAGATATGCATCATTCTTCTCACAACATGAGTCTCACACAGCCATGAGACAATCACACTGTGAGAGGGAAACGCATATATACAATGCATGAAATAATTATTGGCTTAAGAGACCCTCAATGCTATGTTCCTAATTCCCACTATATATATTTTTTGGTATTGCATAATTTCTCTCCAATGAGAGAGGGAAGCAGTTTCCTCACTTTTCAACTTGTTAAACTTGCTTTGTTGGTATCTTTCCAAGTTTATCACATGAAGGGAAGAACTCAGCCTCACGATCAATAAGGCCAAAAGAAGACATTTTGCAGCAGCACTTGCAACAGAAAAAATATAATAAAATTGAAAACAAACACGAAAGTCATGTAGAAAGTCTAAAAAAGAAGTAATTGGAGAGACTTTTGAGCCTATGCCATTTGAACCTTTTGACGGATTGGATCCAGGGGGGTGCCGTCCAATTGAGATGGGGGACAAGAGTCACAATTACAGGAGCATGACATTCTACATGATACTGATTTGTTTTTGGAAAAGAAGGTTGTCTAAGCAAAAAGGAAAATGATGACAAAATGGGAAGGCATCAATCACCAGAGGTTGCTACGCAGATTACTGCAATGTTTTGTATTCTCTGAACTCTCAAGATAGAAGAGATGCTTTCATTTTTGTCTCAAAGTAAATGGGAACTTCAAAAGCTGAAGGCATATCCATTTACCCCCTATAGCCCTTAAATTGGTACCCAGATTACGATTATATTATGTTGATTTTGTTCCATTACGATTTGTTACAGGAACTACATAATCCAGTAAAATTAAACCAAAATTGGTTTAAACTCCAAAATGACAGGTTCTTAATTTTCTAGACCTGTGTAGGACTTCAAAAGTAAATGTAAAGAATTTGTTTAACCAATAATTATCTTATACATCGAATATATACATCATTGTTCTCATAGTATGTGGACCCTAGAGCCGTGTGGAACCCCCCCGCTGTGAGAAATAACACATTTATCCAATGCGTGAGACACCTTCTTGTGTTCAATAGCAACAACAAAAGAGAACGGGACTGTGGCAACAGGCACCAAATAAATTTTGAAAGAGGAATATTAGAGTCCACATAGAACATATATTTGACCAATCAAACAGCCTGAAGTGTGTTTTTGTCAACAAAAAAGAAAATGATACATCTTATATGTAAACAAAGGAACAGTCAAAACAGATATAAGCAGTTCAGGCCCCATGATCAGCTTGGCTGCCACAAACACCTAGTGTGGTCGAGTCTCCACTTTTTGCAAGTCCAACAGAATATTAATTTTTGCCGTAGAGAAGGTAAAACTGCCACCAAAATGGATACTGCAACAATGATAGCTCTCCGTTGGCACATAATTTAAAAATCTGGACATGCTGAGGTATATGACATCACTAGATAAACAGTGCTAAAGACATGACAGCAGGGGGCAAACCTCTCCTTGTTGCTTTCTTCAATCAAACTTGAAGAGCAACGTCCAATTTCCCCACCGCAGAATAATCCTGCCAATGGAACCCCAGGAAAGTTCTCTGTGAATGGAGAGCTATCAACATTGCGGCGTCCAAAGAATGACTCACCACGCCCACAACATGAGAAAATAAACCCTCCAAAAACTTCCTTCTTAATACTAACTGCAACAGTTCTTGTGTCACTCCCATCTAGCTTCAAATTTTTCAGGTTTACAGAGGCATCACTACATGAGGATAACGCAATATTGGGATCTGAATGGTAGAATTGGAAGTAATCACCAGTTTTGATGTTAACACCAGCTACATAAAGGTACTCTTCATCTCCTCTGTTGATAGCCAAACTTCAGATATTATTTATTTTTATTTTCATTTTAAAAAAAAGAATAAAAAGAAGAATGCAACACAGAACTAGTTAACCATCAAGTGGCAGCAAAAGAAACCCCAATAAACAATTATTCATTCAAGAAGAAGTTTCGAATAGTTACTCTATAACTCCATGGAACACCAAGGATGTTATCCACCTCTTTTCCTTTGACTCAATACGGCATTTTCTTCGCTTTGTAACACCAATATACAGATCAGGAGACTCGATATCATTTTCCAACTGTAACATATTTTACTGTATAAGAAGCAATCATATAGAAAGAGGAAAACTGACATAACACAAGTCTACACATAAATTCTACATTAAACATTCTTGAATTTTATAATCTGTGTCTGTGTGCGTTCACGCGGGGGCATGCAGGTCTTTGCACCATGAAACACACATGCTTCTATTATCACCAGAATAAATGAATAGTTGAAGAAAACCAGTAATATCCAGCAGAATGAGCAGATGATCTATCACAAAGAGACTCTCTAGTAAATCCTTTTCTTAAGTATTTGAGTGCATCTAAAGCATCAAAATAGTTTCCATGTTTATTTGAATACCAAAACAGATAAATAAGAGAAGCAATTGACGGTTATCATCTCCTGGTCCCATGATTTCAAACGAAAAGAATCCATAGGAAGCAAAACTATGATTCAACCACAAATTTATTGTTTGAAAACAATAGGGTACCTCATCATTGATATCATCTAGAATAATTTCACCATCAAGAATATCCCGATCTCCTTCCCTTCTAGCAGTAAGCCACGTATTATGATCATGTTTGTTCACTCTAACAGAAGCTGCCTTGTATATGGGACCTACTGCTGATACCCCATTTGACAATGCAACATGGAATTGAATATCCCCTATACCTTATCGTTTACAGAACACCCAAGGGAAAAAATAAAAAGGAATATAAGTGATAAAAAATAATAACTTCAGGCAAAAAGAAAGTTAGTACATAGAATACGAACATGTTTACAATGTGAAGCAATGAATTGGAAACAAAAGATTTACAGCAATGCTATATAATAAGAGTAATAGAAACCTAAAAACAAAAGAAAGGGCAGATATTGATGGGACAGGGGTAAGCTTCAAGAAGCACTCCTATCTTCTCTTAACTGTACATATGTTTTTAATTCTATTTCCCCAGACTATCGATAGATCTATTCATTCATATTAACAGAAAAGGTGTGCATGTTAGCAAATGTGTCATAACAAAAGAGTACAATCTATACAGAAAATGTGTGCATATTAATTCATATTGGACACATAAGAAAACAAAGAGTACCACATAAATAAACACAAAAATAAATACCATTAGACTTGTCTCTATCCCTTGTGAAAATTAGACCTACAGCAACTGATGAGTATTTTTTACTCCCACAGACATTTCTAGTTTCATTCCCACTTCTGTATAGAAAGCAGCCTCTCTCATCACCCACAATGACAGTTTCCCTTGGCAAGGCATGATCTGCAATACATGAGTTGTCATCAACTAAAGTCAATCAAGCACGAGCTTGCCACATAACAGTTGACCAAAAGTCACTCGCAGTAGTAAAAAATCTTTCAAGGATTCCGTTACCTAACTTTTCTCAAACACCAAACAAAGATCCCTTTTCCTCTAAAAGAAAATTTAATACAAGAAAAAACAAATTTGAAAATTGTATAGGCAGCTAAATACTCACCCAACGAATCAATAAAGGGATTCATGTCCACAAGTCCTCCCTATAACAACACTCACATCACACGTTAGCAACTCAACCAAGTATGTACTGTTCTAAAAATATAGAAGGATGAACTTACTCCAAACATTATAATCCCAACTGGGGATGTACAAACCGAAACAGAGGCTGTGTAATCCTTGACATCCTTCACAAACTTGTCAATCAATGGCACTTGACGTTCCTAATAACCAAATATTTCTTAATGTCAATGCCATCAAACTGCTCAAGAGCTCATAAAAAATATAACACTTTCCTTAAAAAATAGTGAATGACAAAAAGTTTACAAGTCCACATATCTTAATCAAATCTAAACAGACACACTTGCTGAATTTTCCAATTTTCTCTCAAAATGAATGTCATACACTCATTATCTTGAGCACCCTGCCACATCATCTAAGATGGGCATTTTGAGATACATTCATTATTTTAACATAATATCAATATTTCCATAATAAATCCCCTATTAGAGATAATCAGCGTTCATGTTTCAGTGCCAAATTTGTTACCTTTACTGTTGACAGAAGTGGGATAGCATCAACTTTTAATCCTGGTACAAAACCAACAGTCAAAACAATGCCATGTTCTTCTATGTACCCGCCAACTTCATCTTCTGAAACACCACCAAAATCTCCCCACTTGACCTACATTAATAATTTAAAAAAAAAAAAAAACACAGAGTAAAATCATTATTCTTCTGTGACAGCTTCCCCCAAAAATGACAATTTACCAATAAAAAGTACCCAAAAAAAAGAAGAAGAAAGAAAGATATAAACCTCTCTAAATTCATTGTTAAGAGCATCCCTTCCAATTATTCCATTAGCAATAGAAATAATAAACGGAGTACTCGACCCCAATCTTTTTGTTATCTGCATTATAAGCATTAACAATCAATTAAGTCACAATTTAAAAAGGCTAAATTACAAATTTTGTCCCACAAATTTGCTTCAACTTTAATTTTAATCCCTTAAATTTAAAAAATAAAAAATGCAATTCAGTCCACAAAAAATTCAAAAAGTATCAATTTCTTACTTCTATGATTCTATCTATTTACCATTAAATTAATTGCATCTATGGCAAACGAAGTGCTGACATGGCACGTTTAAAAAGTTGATGTGGCCTGAAATAAATTTAACATAAAGGAAAATCCTAAAGCTACTACAAGTTGTACTACAAAAATGTTTCCAAATTGTGGTAACAATTGTGATCGGTGCCACATCAACAATATAATAAATAAATTTCTTAACTTTTTTTTATTTGTTGTGTTTAAAAATTGACACATAAGTTTGTAAGACTAAAAGTATAATTTTGAACAGAAAATATATGGATTTCAATGATATAAAAAAGTATAATTTTCTAAATTTGATGAACAAAAATCGAACTAAGCCGAAACAACAAGAAGTAATAATAATAATAATATGATCAAAAGTAAGATTAAGTTAAATCATACAAGCTGATAAGCCTCAATCAAGCCGAATCCGTTGCCAATGGTTGCGATAACGAAATGCGGTCGAATCGGCTCGCGGAGCACCTTATCAAGAACCTCTTCTACAGCAATCTGTCAATTTTTGAACAGAAATCCATAATTAAAGAGCAATTACCAAAACAAAATGTACTTGAAACCCTAATTGAACCATTTTAGGCTTAATCGCAATCAATTCCAATAAATTGTGTGTGAAGAGAGAAAGAGAGGGGTAGAATGGTAAATTACAGGGGTGGAGGGGTTGAGAGAGAGAGCAGAAGCGAGCTTAGGGCGAGAGAGGATGCGATTGCAGACTTGGTTCCATGATTTGCTAACGCAAGCCGCTGATGCGAAGGATGAGGCTGGTAGCCTCGCTAGAATGTTGTGCAATGCGTCGTCGTTTATCAGTGTGAACTCTGTACGCTGCGTTTTGATTTTGACATCGCTCTTGGTTCTCGATGAAGACGATGCCTCTGCCTCTGCCTCTGCCTCACGCATCGTTGTGAATTTCACAAAAAAGAAAACGCTTTTTTCCCAGAAAATGTAATAAAGAGACGTCTCTTGCTCCACTGGTTTTACAAAGTAGTACCGCTTCTTTATGCAAATAACATAATCCCGCCACGTGTTTATTGGAACTTGCACCGTACGTGGTTGTGGTTGTCGTTGAGAAAGTCCAAAAAATAACTGTTATAATTTTTTTTTTTTGGCTAAAATAACTGTTATAATTTTAAGCTTGTGAAATATTAAATCTGATATTTTTTAAATGTGCTCCTTTAAATCTCATACTTTTTTTTATTGTGCTAAACAAAATTCCATCCATTACCATGTTATGTTTTAACTGTAAAACTTTAGTATATGATTTGATGAATAGAAAACAAGAAGGAAAAAAAAGAAATACGAGAAAGTAGGATGTTTTCTATCGTTTAATGAGTATTTTCTTCTTGGGCCCATATATGTTTATCCTCCCAATTTGGGAGGAAAATGGGAGAAGGAAGCATGAGGAGAAGTGAATTACAAATTTTCTCTTCTATACTTTTTGCAATGTTTGGTACTTATGCCTTGGTCATCCAGTAAATTGGTTACTAAAATAATAATAAAAATTGTGTATCTTCAAATTAATTTATTAGTATAATATTTAATAGAAAAGATTGTAAATGTCATAAGCTAGCCGCTATTTTACTTGTATTCATTTTTTTGGCTAAATAAATAATTTCATTAAACAGAAAGTGTAATTACGTCTTCGAAACAGAAGGAGGGAGAGATTCAAAATTACAACTAAAGTAAAGTAGTTCTGAGAAAAAAATTTAGCAAGATGAGTCACCAAATTTGCTTATCTAGTAACCTGAAAAGAGCAAATTACAAAAAGTCATTTTCCACCAAAATCTAGAATCATTAGTGCACTGCAAAGTTTGCAACCTTCAATACAAATCTTCGTATAATTCTCAACCTTAGCTAATTGTAAAAACCCAAAATAATGTTGTTGCTTCTGCAATAAGAGGATCAGATATTGGCTCAACATTGCTGCTTTCAAGACGCTCCCTTTATCATCTCTAGTTCACTGTAAGGCTCAGTTTGATCTGCCTCCGTGTTCAGTTTGATCACTCCACTGCTTAGGGAAGTTCACTTCATAGTTTTGCAGTTTGCTTCCTTCTCTTCTGACTCCAAGGCTTGAATTTGTTCCACTATTCTGCTCTCTAATCCTTTTATAGCTAGATGAATAGAATGTTGATTTACCTGTTTTGCTTGATGAACAACTTGGTTTTTGAAGTTCCAAATGCACTCTAAGGTGAGAGCCAATTTAAATGGAAGTCTGGATCTTTAGTACAAGGTCTGTTGTTTGATGTAAAGGGGGGTCAATAACTAGCTTGATTAGCTCTTCATGATTACGAAAATTAAGCATATCAGAGTGAGACCCCAGCATTGCCCAAACCAGAAAGCTCTAGCAACAGGGCAATGGCAAAATAAATGAATGGTTGATTCTTGATCTTCCTGACATTGTGGGCACTAGGTTTCCATCTCACCAATTCTACTGGCAACATTCTGCTTTGTAGGCAACACATTTGAAGCTATCCTCCATGCAAATATTTTACTTCTCTCATGGGCTTTCACCTTCCATAGTTACTGCCATGTGAACCCTACTCCTATTTACAATGCTAAAACCAAACTTATTTAACAACAATTTATTAGTCGTTTTGCACATCAGACATTCCCACCTTGATGACAGCTCAAACAGTCTTCCAGCCAAATGTGGTTTGAGTTAGCTTTAAAATTGAATTGCTCAAAGAGAATTTTTTTTTCCATTATCTATAGCATTAGTTGAGGAAAATTTTTAGGAAATTTTTCCAGGCAATATGCATATAAAAACTGACAATTTTCTTAGTAAAATATTAGTACTCCATACTCTTGTATCAGGCTTTTACTTGATAAATAAACTCAGATTACTAATTGTCAAAACTCAAAACCAAAATCCGCATACATTAATGAAGAGTAATTTTTCTCCCACTAGGTTCCAATCATTGTGGAGAACAACATGGACCAGATCCAGAGCTATGGAGGTGGAGGAACATATGACATCACTAAATAAACCGTGCTATAAACATGCAGGCAACAACGGCCAAAGTGCGGTTCTTGAACCTCCTTTTGCGTACTTGTGCCTGGAGAGTCACGCCCGATTTCCTCAGTACAAAATAATCCAGCTAGTGGTACGTTCGGGAAGTTCAAAAAGAACGGGGCACTATCAACATTTGGGCGTCCAAAATACGACTCACCACGAAGATAGCAAGAGAAGATGAAGCCTCCAAACACTTCTTTCTTCACACCATTATCAGCAACACCTCTTATGTCAGGGTGAGATTTGCAATTTGAACCTGTCTTTAAAGCTTCAAGATCTTCAAAGACATTGGCACAAGAAGATGATGCAGTTTCAGAATCAGAATGGTAGAATAGGAAGGAGTCGCCAGGTTGGATACCGACACCATCAACAACGAAGTACTGATTATCTCCTCTGTTGAGAACATTAAGAACCCAGAAATTAGTTGTTTTTTTTTTTTGTTAATCTTTTCTACCTTCCGTAGGGGCCCTAGGGGCAAAGGACAGGTATGAAAAGTTAATCAGTAAATCATTTGTCTCATTGAAAATACAAGTTCTCTCGGGAAGATGTTACCAATACTCTTTGAAATGATAATACCATATTACAATTATTCCGTTCACTCAATGAAAAGAATTCCTGAAATTATCATTTTATGGATGTGCATCACAGAAATTATTAGATAACCTCATCCAGAAATTATTGTTTATGGATGTGCACCACAGGCTATTCTTCCAACATTTTTGTTTGTTTTTTATAAAAACATATATGCCACAAGGCCAGAATCCATCCCAAAGCTTTAAACTTGTTTTCTCAAGCACTAAACCTAGTAAGTAAAAGTTATTTGGTTAGCACAAAGCAAGTGATAGTAATTTGTTCCCAGTGAACTTATCTAATCAGCCTAGTGATGTGCAACTAGGCATTGATTCAAGTGTTGTGACAGGCCTTGCTATACATGTTGGGACACAACATAAGCCACTAAGCTTTTAAGGCCCCACCATGTATATCAATTTCTCACTCTTATCAATACCACTTGATGTGGGACTCAAAAACTTACCACTCATGAAAAACTAGAACACAAGATAAGCAACTTGAGTCAATGGACGTGCCCAATGGGCAGTCCACATAGCATGAATGAAAAGGAACCACAAATGTAAATGAGGCAAACCACAAATGAAAAAGATTTGCTAACTTACCCTAAAACTTCATAAAATGACAAGGATGTTGCTGATCTCAATTTCTCTGGCCCAATGGAGCATTCTCTATGTTGTGTGACCCCGATGTACAAATCAGGAGACTCATCGTGATCCATCTGCAACAAAATCATTTGTCATTTGAGGAAAATAAAGATCTTTAAAAGGCAAAAAGTAATTAGAACCTGAGCAGTAACTCAAAAAAGAGTTTTAAGGGAGAATAAGATTGAACCTTAGAAAAATAGACCCTCTGAAAATCAAATTTTAGCTACCAACCCCAAGTCAAACCAACTGAATTTTAATATTGTAACAGATACTAAATGCTTTTCCACTTATTCTTCATTATCAACTTTCCAATATTACCGTTTTACAGTGAAATGTGAAAATACATTATATTATATGTAATAGATTTGATGGCAGTGGACATCCCAAAAAGAAAATGTGGACTATATATTTTAAGGATGGATGGAGTAAGAAGAATACTTTGAAAATCAAAACAATTATATTAAAAGTAAACACTCAATCAACATACCACATCATTAATATCATCTAAAAGATCCTGGCCATCAAGAATCTCATGACATCCTTCAATGCTGGCAGAGAGCCAACATTCTGAACCTTTCACTCTCACAGATTGTGCTGTGAGTTGAGGACCAAATGGCATTACTCCAGTTGACAATGTAACATGGAACTGAGTTTCCCCAATACCTGCTCATTGAAACAGAATCAAACATAAAATATTAGAACACAACATGCAACGGACCATGAGAAACACGAAAGGTATATAATCATATAATACTAGAGAAATTGTGATAAAATATAAAGTTTCTTAATGTAGCTAATGATCCGGAAAATGAAAATGGGAAAAAACTACACAAAATCTAATTGCCAGAGCAAGTACAAAAAAGTTTGGGGCTTAATTTATTAACGTGGGGAAGACACAAAATCTAATTGCCAAAGCAAGTATTGGAAGCTTGGGGCTTAAGTTATTAACATAGTGAAATACCATGAGACTTTTCTCTGTCCCTTGCAAATACAAGAGCAACAGCATCAAACGAGTACAAATCCCCGTTGTAGTTGTGAGAGCCATCCCCACTTCTGAACAAGAAGCAACCACTTGCATCACCCACGATGGCTGTTTCCTCAGGCATGGCATGATCTGCAATTAGAAATGTTCAAATATTATCATTTGGAAGCTATGTGAATAGCATCTATTACAATTCACAAGAAAAACTAAATATCTAAGACTACATTCCTAATTACTAACTAAAATATAAACCCAATACAGCCTATGGGCTCTAGCTGAAATGGCATCTACTCCCCTTATAAAAACAAGGTAGAGGGTGAGCTCGTGAATTCAAGACCCACCAAGTGCGTGAGTAATATATATACCTACAACTCTGTAAGAAAACTGCTTATCGACACGAATAGACTGCACAAAATGTTCAATGCAATCCATGTCAAATATTAACAAATAAACCAAGGAATAAAGAAGGGAGTGGTTCTCACCCATCTTTGCAATGACAGGTTTCATGTCAATATTTTGATCCTAAAACATCAACCAGATCACATGTTAGCAATGCAAAACAACTAAACCCCACTTAAGAATTGAAAATCACATACTTTCTTTCAAAGTGAACAAACTAAAACCCCATTAAAACACACACTTACTCCAAACATTATTATGCCAGTTGGAGAAGTACAACCCGAAACAGAGGCTGTATAATGCATAATATCCATCACAAACTTGTCAACCATGCCCACTCGAGTTTCCTGGTGTTAGGAAAAGAAATGTCTAAGCCAATTTTCTTCATACATTCAAAAACCCACTAAATAACTTGTAAGACCCATAAATACTCCCTCTCAAAAATAGTGAGACATAAGTAAATCTCAGGTATAGTTCCTTAATTTTATTCAATCATAGAGCATTGGAAGTTATAGCTATACACAAAGAATTGCATTGGCCAATAAGCCACATTTACAATGCTTAAGTAATTGTTCCTAAGTTTTGCCCTTGTCACGTCATTTAAAATCTTATAGCATTAGATTAAAAATCATTCTTGATGTGACACCATTTACACCTGAAAACTCGTGAAAAATTAAATCTTAATCATGAAATACTCCTTTTTCATTTTAAAAACAAATTGTGAGCATCCTAATACATGGTACACATAAAATTACCATCAACCACATCTTTGTACCTTATTAGAATGAAAATTTATTTACCTTAGACCGTAAAAGCGGGACAGCAGCGACTTTGAGCCCGGGTACAAATCCAACAACCAAAACAATCCCTCGGTTCAAATTGTTAATCATATTATATCCTTCACAATTAGGACCATCCTCTAACTCCCACTTCACCTACATTTAAAGAATTAAAATTAAAAATTAATACCAATAATTTACTTTACTTAAAACAAATTAATAAACTAAACAAAATTACACAAACCTCTCTGAGCTCATTAGTTCGAGCATCAGTACCAATGATTCCACTGGCAGCATTAGTAATTATAGGAATCTCACGGCCTAGTTTTTCTGTGATCTACAAGTGCATTAAAAGCATAATATTAAAACTTTTTTTTTTTAATTTTTTTTAAAAAGATAAATATTTAATTGATGAACACAGAATTAATACAAGTTTGTGAGTCTCTTCCAAGCTAAATTGCACGCCAATGCAAGCGATCGCGAATTGTGGTCGAATCGGCTCCGCGAGAACCTTATCAAAAACCTCTTTCACAGCTCCCTAAAATAAAAAATTTAAAAACAGTGAGCCACATTTTTGAATTCTGAGGAATTGAAGGGTTTAAAAAAAAAAAAAAAAAAGCTATCTATAGTTCAACTTTTTTCATTTCAGTCCTTTAAATTTGATTTGTTTTCAATATAATCCTTCCAATTATAAGTTAAAATATTAAACTACTGAAATGAAAAACATGAAAACTATATAATACCAAAATTAATATTAAAGTGCGTAATTTGTATTTTAATAAAAAGAAGAAAGAAAAAAAAAATGGAAGTGAGGAATAGTTTATTTGGGGAGGAGATATTACGTGTAGAGAGGGGTTGAGAGAGAGCGCTGACGCGAGCTTAGGGCGCGTGAGGATCCGATTGCAGACGCGATTCCATGATTTGCTAACGCATGCTGCTGATGCGAAGGGTAAGGCTGGTAATCTCGCTAGAATGTTCTGTAGAACGTCGTCGTTTATTTGAGAAAACCCCAATCCTCCTCCTCCTACTACTACTCCTTCATTTTCGATACCAGTTGTACCGGTAAGACACATTTCGGGCGGTTCG
Source organism: Fagus sylvatica (assembly GCA_907173295.1). Classification (NCBI taxonomy): domain Eukaryota; kingdom Viridiplantae; phylum Streptophyta; class Magnoliopsida; order Fagales; family Fagaceae; genus Fagus; species Fagus sylvatica. Next base: position 14,527,320 of record OU015770.1, on the reverse strand, counting down.
GTCAGCTTCTTTGTTGAGTTTTCCTCCACTTTCCTAGTATAAACGAAAAGTAGTTTTGTTTTGTCTAAGTTTGATGGCCTGTGTTTGTGTTTGTGTTTGTGTTTGTGTTTGTGTGGGGGTAGTTTATAACAGCTGGGTGTTGGCCACGTCAGCAACTGTTGTCGTGCGCAAAGTAACAAAAAAAAACGTAATCCAATTTGGGTAGGAAATCAGTGATTTTTACAAGTTACAACACGAATTTATGACATGATCCAATTGTTAGAATCAGTCACCATCATTATGATACTATGAGATTACACAATTTGGTTACAAAATCAGATTATTATGACCTCTTCCAAATCTGATGACAGGGAGTATCTAATTCCATGAAATTTATAATAACTCCTCAACTTTACTAGATCTACTGCTTGATTACGTGTCCTTGATTCGCATTTAAGAAATGCATTTAAGATGAAACTCTAGAAGCACCTCTTTGATAGTATATTTTAAAATTGATTTAATTTTTTTTTTTTTTTTTTTTTTTTTTTTTTTTTAAGGTTGCTCCGCAAGGTGTTTAGAGTATTAGCACCAGCCACAGAAAAACCAACAATTTGGCTATAAATCCCCAAAATCCACCGACATCAACCTCATCATACCATATAAATTTTTTTGACTTTGCCACAATAGCTCGCTCGTTCGGTCGAGCTACATTTCATTAGCAAACCAAACCATTTGAGTTTTATATTATTCTCTCTCTCTCTCTCTCTCTCTCTCTCTCTCTCTCTCTCTCTCTCTCTCTCTCTCTCTCTCTCTCTCTCTCTCAATTTCGCACCAAATCTGGAAGAAACTCGCCAAGGATGGTCATAGCAAAGCCAATCAGAGCCGATCTGGAGCAAACTCGTGGGTTTTGAATGGGGTTTGATGCCAATCTAGTGCTGCGGAGGAGCCATGAGTTTTGATTGTGAGTTTTGAATGGGTTTGAATTTTGGGTTCTGATTGTGTTGGTGTTGTTGCCGTGGGTGTGGTGCTGTTGCTGGAGGAGCCGTGGGTGTTGGGTTGATTTTTGATTGCCATGAGTGAGAATTTGTGGGTAAGTGGTTGATTGGTTGATTTTTGGTTGTTGGAGGAGCTGTGTCGTGAGTGAGAATTTGTGGGTTGCCATGGGTGGGTGGGTTGTCAATGGAGGAGGTGGAGGTTTGTTTCTGTGAGGAGAATTGGGAAAGTTGGGGAAGAAAGGAAAAAAAAAAACGGGATGGAGAGGAGAGAGAAAATAATAATATTTTAATAAAATTGAGAAGAAATTAAAGAGACTGATGTAGTATAAGTTTGCTCAAATAGAAAAAATGTGGTGTTTTTTATGCCAAATTAGTTAAATTTATATTGAGACTAATGCGAATGCTCCTAATTCAGTGTTTTTAGTTTTCTAAATACACTGTTGAGATCAGAATTTTCAAAACATCAAAATAATGTTTTCAATTTGGGTTTTATGTTTTCTAAAGTTAGTGGTGGCATTCAACTTGTGGATTTGTTATCTAATAATTCAAATAGTCGATAAAAATAACTTGAATTTTGGCATTTCCTACGTAAAATCTTGTGAAGAGAGAAAGAAATGTTTGTGAGGCATCAATTGATCAAGTCCTAGTTATGCTCCCCATAAGTCATTAATTCGAGTCTTCACTTATTTGAGGATAGGTCTAAAGGATTCTCTTATGATGAGATTCCACATAAAACTAAAAATAAGAGATATGTATATATATATATATATATGGGCTGTGAGACTGATTCATGAAGTAAGAGAGAGTAGGACTGTAAGCCCAATCCGCGAGTGAGAGGAAAATCGAGTTGCAAAGCCCATGGCTTATGGAGATCATAATGTGAAGAAAAATCCATGGGTTGTGGGGGCCGGTCCGTGAAGTGAAGTAGATGGCTCCATGATAGACTTAGAGTATTCCCAACCGGTTAGGCAAAATACCGTTTAAGCCAAAATATGATTTATGAATCCCAAAACAGCTCACATTGGACTAGCAACATGTTAAGTAAAATAACTTTTAAGTTATAGTGCTTAGGCATTTTTGCCCAAGCATTATAGCTTAGGCAAAGCAATATTTTATTATATCATTTATTTTTAATTAGTTCTTTCCTTTTCTCTCTCTCTCTCCTTTTATTGGGTTGTGTGTTTGAAAGTTTTGAATGATATAATAAAAAATAAGTAAAAAAATAATATTATAATAAAATAGAGTTGAAAATAAAGAATTGGTTGGGGGTGTTTTAAAAAGTGATTAAGCAAAATTGGAAAAATAGTTCTTAAAACTAAAATTTGGCTTAAATTTTAGACAACTCATTAGGAATGCTCTTGCATATAAACAGTTTAGGCAAGAAAAACCTAGCCCGGGCGGTAATGTATCCAAGGAATGGCTTAGGCATTTCGGCCTTTGCACAAAATTGGCCCAATACCATATTTTATAGCAATGTATTTGCTTTGCAAATAAAAATGTGTTACGTGGCCATATTAAAGTACTTTTCCTCCACTTACTAGGCTTTTCTTAATGTTATTGAAAATGTTTGTGAATCATTCTATAAGGTCAAGATCTTTTAGAGTTCTTAGGGTACTCTATTCTTAATGTGTCAATTATCTCAGTCATTCTAATTCTTCGAACAAACCTATAATTTCTATATTAAATTAGATTACTTAATTCATTCCAATTTCTTGTATGGATTCCATTAAAAAGTTTATTAAAATAACTCTTTCATCTTTCTTTAATCTATTCCTCCTTTACTAACACTCTTTTCATCGTCCTTAATGCATTTGACACACTTCAAATCTCTTGTTTTCATTTTCATTATCTTCACAAGTTTATAAATATTTTTTTCTTCTTCCTTTATCCCCCAACTTGCTATTCCCAACTTTCTATACACCTCAGCTAACCTCTCGAACAACCTTTTTTCTTTGTTCTGTTTTGCTTCCCTCTTTGCCACATTATAATTTTCACAAGCAGCATTGACTCAATATCTAGGTAGACTTCTATAGCTCTCTCTCTTTAATTTAATTGTTACTTGCACCTCTTCATTCTACCACCAGGTCTCCTTAGTTGGTATCTCAAATCCTTTAAATTCTCTAAGTACTTCTTTAGTCAGACTTATAATATAATTAACAATTTCAACAATAAAAATTGTCGTCTAATAGGGTGTAAATGGCAGTAGGATTAATCGAATTCTTTGTTTTTGTTTTTTATTTATTTATATCAAGTGAGAGAATTCGAATCCAACTTCTCCTTCATAAAAAAATAAATTAAATAGTACCACTGAATCATAGGACTTGAATTAATTGAATTCATTGTCCTCCTATATGAGGTAGAAACAACTTTATTAGTCAGTTGAAAATGTACATGGAGGAAAGAGTCTGATAGTTCAATGACATTAACTAGTTTCCTTTACATAGAAAATCAAGGTTCAAATATCACTCCCCCGTCATTATAACTGTTGGATTATCATAAATATGTACGACATATGTTTAGTGGCATTGACGTATGTATTTATTGTCTCTTAAGCATATTAGGAGAAAAAAATAAAGCTTTAAAAAATTGTACGTAAGTCAAATAAGCTAAATAGGCTATTGCAAACTAGATAACGGATAAATGTGATCATGGTATATGCCACTAAGTGCTGCCAGGAAAAAAGGTTTGAGTCAAAAGTGCTTTGGAGGATCATGGCGTGATAAGCAACATGCTAAGCATTATAGAACAGAAATTTCACATCACAAAAGAATAGCACATCTTAAAGCTCCAAAGTTGTTAGAGAGCTAAAAAAGGGTGGTTCAGAACACAGCATATATAATTGTGATCTCTTCTTTTTCTTTTTAACAGAGGCATTAAAAATTTTTAGTTGGTAAGGAAATTACAGAATTGGATATGTCAACAAAATTGTTTACACTTTTGTACAGGCTGCTCTTCTTTTCTTTTTGCATACTATTATTCCATGTAACATTTTTCTGTCTTTAGTTCAACTTCTGAATCAACATTGTGACAGAAGAATACATTTTATGTCTTTAACACATTTTCCATACAAGCACTTCTCAGAATTCATATTGGAAGATTAATTTTTTACACAAAGGAAAGTATTCCAAATTACTTTGGTTAGGGAGCTATAGACGTATAAAACCAACAAAGGAACAGGATTACATGACAATGTTGCTGTCATGAAAGACTAAACACAAACTTAAAAAGATGGAAACTTGAATATTCCTTGAAATTATCAAAACATAACAATGCAGAATCCACACGCGGGTAGTGTGATTATGTTCTTAGATGAAAGAAAATCAATAACCAACCATCTCAGCTTTAGAAAGAAAAGAATTCCTTCAGATCATCAACAAGAGAATCCAGAATCATTATGCAACAAAGCAAAATCCAAGTAATACCTTAATTTACTCCCCAATGAAAGGGAAGAGTTTGAGGGGTTTCATTTGCTGCCTGTGATCCATCAGACCCCATGAGAAACATTCCTTGGCAATGGACATTATTACCATTGCCATTTGAAACCAGAACTGAATCCATTGGCTCTAAACTGTCACCATGTAGGCTTGGGCCTAAAGGCTGCACCAGGGAGGCTGGGTTAGGATGCATTACGTGGCTCAAATCAAGCCCGGATGTTTGTGACTGAGGTGATGACAGAAGAGAGAGAGCACAATCCGAGTCATGAACTCGGGCTGTTAACCTGTCACAATACATTTTGCTCCTCGCTCCACCACTTTCTGACAAAGCAATGGTCCTCAGAAGCGGCTGGCAGACAGGAGGAGCTTCAAGAGATAATTGGTTGTTGAGTGTGGTGCTGCCACCTTGCAAGAATGAGAGTTGCTTCCCTCCTATATAGCTGCTAGTGCTGGGGGAAGATCCAAGAAATAGTTTTTGTTTATCAAGTAATTGTAATTGTTGCTGCTGGTTAGGAAGCCTAGCATCTGCTGCAGTATTGAGAACTCCAGCCCATGCAGGGCTCACCATAGTGGTGGAGGGATATACATGGGGACCAGAGAATGGTATGAATTGGGGACCTGAAAGAATCAGAAAAGAAATTTACCCAAAGAAGTTGATGTTTTTAAGTGCATCTACAGTCTTCTGTTGCTATTTTCAAATATATTATTCTTCTAACAAGCCATAATCTGACACAGTCAACAACCAGTTTGAAGGAGAAATTAACTGTAAACATATTAAAGTTATATGCTAAACATTCATTTAAGTTTCTAGTTCATGTTGGATTAAATAACCTCAAGAAAGTCTGTAGTTAAAATGATTTCGAAAAGCAGGTAACAATTATTAGGTAGAAGCAGTCAAAAAGAGCCACTATGAAGACTGAAAATATAGTTTGGTTATCATAATTCTTTCTAGAAGGAAAATCCATACAATAGCATACATTGAAATTGACCTCTAGAAATGACTCTAGTGGCCACTAGATAGTCAAAACTTACCATCAGTCATAGCAGACATTGAAGCACTCAGCTGAGTGGATTCAAGATAAATAGTTTTTGAGGAAATAATTTCATCCTAAAAGCTTTGTGTGTGTGTCGTGCACATGCCAACTTCAGAGCTAACAATGAGTTCAATCAACCATTTTCAAAGCTAACCTTGGTAATTGGACAGAAAGTTCCCAGATCGAGACAAGGGTTCTGGCTGAGGCTTTCTCCGCCTTCTGTTGTGTCCATCAAGACGTTTCCTGCAGCTTCTCTTCCCTTCATCAAATTCCTCCAGTGAATGGAACCTACAAAAAGAGGTGTGGCACAGTTGAGAAACTAGACATGCCAGGAGTAATGGTGCAGAAGAGAAGGATTCTTTGCATATGAAATTAAGAAACAAGCATTTATCGATATATCAATTAGATCTAAAATTGAAATACATCATATTTACATGAGAAGAACAATACTCAACTCAACTAAGCCTTAGTCCTAATTAAGTTAGAGTCGACTATGGATCCTCATCAACTAATTGAAGTTGATCATATGTATTTTATATGCAATTCTATCAAATCTAAAATCATATTCTCTTTCACCTCCCTATTTAACATACATGAGAATACATGAGAGGAACAATGTGAGGAAGAATCTGAGCTATGGATCTTCATCAACTAATTAGGTTCAGTCATCAACTAATTAGGGTCAGTCACATTTATTCTTTTATGTAATTTTATCCCACCTACAATTATATTCTCTTTCAGCACCCTATTTAACTTACATGAGAAGAACAATGTGAAGAACAATCTGAGCTAGTCATCAGCAAGGATTTTATGAAAAATTGAATATGAAGGTTTTCAATTCCTAAGCTGCTTTCAGCTTCCGTTCTCCTTGCCTCTACTTTTGAGCATATAAAACTAAAAAATTATATATATTAGAGGGATGAGCATTTCCTTACTTAGCTTTGGCTGCTTAAGATTACACCTCTAACAACGTAAGACCAGAGATATTCATGGAAAGAGAGCTCTCATAAGTGATGAAATTAGTGCACACTTTTATTGACTATACGATTAAGAAATAGTAGATTACAGTTACATTAGCTAAACGACTACACATATCTAATAAGAAATTCAAGTAATCAACAGCAAAGCTGATGTGACTTTTACAAGCTGAAAAGAGCAATATAATACCTGCTACACTGCTGGCAGAACCTTTGCTTCTGGCCACAAATTGTGACTTCTGGAGTCTTTGAATGGAGCTCACAGACCTTGTGGCGCCTATGGTAGTCCCTGCAATTACTAAGGTCTGAAGTGCAGCCATCAACTAAGCACGACACTGGCTGAGTTCCATTATTAGCTGCTCTTGTCCTCTTCAATGACCCTGAAGGTGATGATGCCATTTTTGAAGCTCCAGGTTCCTTCCATTTATTCACTGACTCATTGCCTGAACTACCAACCTGACCAAGCTTCAAATCAACTGAAAAATCCCCCCTTTTGGTTCTATGATCTCCAAAGCTACTTGACCCACTAACTGTTTCTATGTTGGGAAAGCTTTCTTGTTCCAATTCTGTAAAATCCCAAGAAGGTGCTTTCAAGTTCCAGTCCATACAAACTCTCACTTCTAGATTCCCTCTACTTCAACAAACACCTTTATTTACCCCCAAGCCTTTTTCACTATGAAATTGGAGGCACCCTTATAGAGAAATCATTTCATAACAGCATCGAAGCAAAACAAGAGTAACAAGTCAAAAATTGCTTAGTCTTTGAGGAATAAAGCACTGTGTTAAAAGTTAAAAACAAAAAAATTTATAACAACACTTAATTCACACAAATCTTTTATTGGGTAGCTTCAAACTGTAAAATTTCAAAGAAAACAATAGTAGAACTAAAAACCAAACAAATAATTGACTATAAATAAAGCAGTCAAGCTAGAAGAAGTGCAACAATAGGAATCTTTAAAAATACATCACAAATTCTTTTTTTGGTTAAAATAAAAGGCAAAAATAGTAATAATATAAGAAAACATACCAGAAAAGTTAATTAAAAAAAAAAAAAAAAAAAAAAAAAAAAAAAAACAAAAAAAGACTGCTAAGAATGGTAGTAGCAGAGACTTCCAAGGTCTTTGGAAGCTACAAATGAGAAAGGTAGGTACTACCCAGAATTAAAGAAGTAATAATATAACAAATAAAAAAAAATAACAAAAGGAAAGAGGTGAGAGAGAACAGAGAACAGTACTTACAGACAATTACAGCAAAGGAAGACTGTTTGCAATTTCCAGCCACTCATTCCCTGACAAGGATTGTATTACAAACTAACAAAAGTGGCAAAGTCAGTTTTTTTTTTTTTCAAAAAAAAAAAAAAGGAAGAAAACTTGTAAAGTAAATCATTCAGTACTGTACCTGTTTGCACAATGCAATTGAAGATTTGTTTGTGCATAGAAAGAGAAAGAATGGATAATGTATAGAAATGGGTAGAGAATATTGAGCGAAAAAGAGATACAGCAACTGAAAATAGCTGTAAATGACACCAAAAAGTTCTTAGATTTGCTTGGTTATCTTACAAAAATATTTTATTTTAAATTTTTCTATTTTAGGGTTTGTTTGAAATGAGTGTTTAGGTGTTGAAGAAAGTGAAGGAAGGTAAAAAGAATAGGGACAGGCTGTTGTTGTTGTTGTTGTTGTTGCTTTCAACTTTTGTAAACCAAGGAAAAAAAGGAAGTACAAGGATGGATGCTTAAGACAAAGCATGTGGCATTGTGTTTCACATTTCATGGCATGTCTTTCTTTTTGGGTTTCTTTTATTAAGTACGTGGGTTTTGGTTTTGGCAATTGCAAAAACAAAATATAAATATAAAAAGCATAGTCCACGCTCCTATTGAAGAGAGTGGGAAAGCAACACTTCAAATTTTGAAAAAAAACCTCGTTGAAGCTCAATTGGAATTGGAATAGGAATTGGAATCTAATTTAATTTGGCTTCGACTTTTGCTGGACTCTCTGCCGACTCTAATCATTATTTCTGCTGGGGACCCAATAACGTACGCTGATTATTTTGTTGTTGATCTTGTTTTTGTTGTTTTTTTTTTTTTTTTTTTATGCCTACCACTGATAGTTGCTTGGGACGGATTACAAGACACTCCAATAGGAATTAACCAAATATCAAAAGTAGTTCATGAACAAATTTCTAGTTCTATATTCTTGGTTCAATTTAAAAGTTGACCCCTAACGTTAGTTCTAAGCATATTGATATGAAAATCACTTATTGATGAAGGGAATTTATGCTGGGCATTAACTTAAGTAACAGCATTATGAGATAAAAAGGTTTTGTGAGTACAAATTTGACAAACAGACAAAAACAAATACCAATTATAATGTGTATCATACAATTCCTTTATATTTTATATCTGTATCTATTCTATATATAAAATTGAAATAAGATTCTTTGGTCTATACAAATCCTTGTGTTTTGTCAAAATTAACTTCTTTATACAGTTTTAAAAAATAAAATTATAAATAATAAAAAATTAATAGTGATGACAAATTGGTCTATATATAATTGGAATAAGATTACTTAGTCTCCATTTTATGTTTTTCCAAAATTAACCTCATTATGCAGTTTTTAAATATTTTTAAAATAATAATTAATGATGACAAATTGGTAAAATTTTATTTTGATAAACATGGGGACGATTGTTGCAAAAAAACAAAAATTTATTTATTTACTACTTACTAGTAATGACTTCTTATTTCTTTTTTTTTCTTTTTTTGATAAGTTGACTTCTTAGTTCTTAGATATTAGCTATGCATTTTCAATAGTTTTCTTTTTTTTATCAATTTGTTGGGTATAATGCATAACTTAATTTACAGTAAACAAGAACAATAAATAAGGCAAAATTGTCTATAGCATAAATAACCAAGAAGAATTAAATATACGTACAGACCGAATGACACAAAAAAAACACAAGTAATCTTTATGCCTAACAAATGTAACTAGTGTCAGTTGCCCCTTAGGGCCCAACCCAATAATCAAGACCATTTTATTTTAACACACAAATTGTCTAATAATTTTCTTATGTGGGATTCAACTATTCACTAATTTAATCCATACTCAAGTATATATTTTAAGAAACAATTTTTCATTCACTCCTAAATGGTTTTGGATAAGTGACCCTATCATGTTAATTTCCGTAGGAAAGAGAACATGTCCTAATTTGGACCAACTTGTTGAAACCATTTTTCCAACACAAGTATCACAAGATTCAAAATTTAAAATAATAATTTAAAAAACCTTTGAACATGCTTTATGCGCATGTGAAGATCCTGTTCAAATAATGATTTTTTTTTTGGTGCTAAATCTGTTCAAATAATGATAGTAATTAGTATATATGATTTGGTTATTATGATAGGTTATACAAGAATTATACAATCAGCATATACTCATTTATATAAACTTCTACACAAATCAAATTTTAATTTCAACAAACACAACATGATATGAAAAATGAATTTTCATGCAATTATATTTTATATGTCCTAGAAACAAAACCATATGCAGTTATACTGACACATTGGCAATAGAATTAATCAAGACAAATAAATATTTTGTTAGTGATACCACCTCCCCTGAAATTTTACTGATTTAATGGAAGTGTCCTGGAATACCTTTCACAGTCTCACGCAACGTACATCGGAATTAATGGTCAATGTCGCATACCATGAAACAAAAAACAAAATGGGCTACTAAAACTTGTTGTATTATTAAATAAAGACTACTCAATACTTGAAAAGTTAATTTGGATAACTTTTGTTTGAGGAGTACGATCAAGCATTCAACTGCTAAACTATTACAGCGGCGGCTGTGAATGTTATTTTTTTTTTTTATTTTTTAGTGTTTTTTAAAACACAACAAACAAAACAAAAATTTGGTAAAACATTGGGCGGTTACCTACTTTTCTTTCAAAATCCACAAGTTGAATTCATATTAATCATCCGTAACTCAAAGTTGCCATCACATCTCAACATTCTTAATTATATATTTTTGTACATGCTGTATCATAAGCAAAATTCTGTATAACTTATTTAAAACAGTTGTTCTATTTTTATAATGAAGGTATGAAGTATGGACCAGCCAATGGTCCTTGTCGTCTAGTGATACCTCCTGGCGTCTCCCATGGGAGACATCCAGGATTCTATACCCCACAGTGGGGTGGCTTGTTAATTGTTAATATATATATATATATATATATATATATAATATGTATATATATATATATATATATATATATGAACCAAAACACATAGACCAATACACTCATAATGAGTCAATGACTCAATATCCTAAAATTAAAGTAATCAAATGTTCCAAGTTCCAAAAAATAAATTGCACTTTCTTTCTTATCTTGTTCTTCATTTCATACAATAGTAAAATTGGTTTAAGGGATTGATTGAAATGAAAGTGATAATAAAGTTGAATTTATATGACATAATTATGAAGCAAGCCACATAACTCAAAGTTGTCACCGAATTTTGATGTTATTCTTTTTTTTCTTTTTGTAATTCAATTGTTTGAAAAATAGAGATTTAAACCATGGATGTCTCTATTATAAATATTAAGAAGTGTCAGTTGAGTTACAATGCTCTTGACAATTTCGACATTCCTACACATTGTTTTCTATACTTTATCAAATGCAAAGATGTTTTATATTTCCTCAATAAATATATGAACAAAAATTCTCATTATTGATATCCTAAAATTAAATATAACAAATATAATTTTCATAAAAAAAAATAGAACAAATATAATATTTGTATTCAAGTGTTCAAAAATTAATAATTAAATTGAACTTTTTTATCTAGCTTTACTTTGGTACTATAATGAATTTTATTCAATATATTTAATTATGATCAAGTTGAAATTATAAAAAATAATTGATTGCGAAGAGAGCCCCATAAGTCAAAGTTGCCACCAAATGCCTACAAACCTATACAATGTTATCCATGCTTCATCAAATGCAAAGATGTATCAACTCTCAACTACTTTATTTGGAAAGTATTACCAAAACAAAAATAAATATAATATAAGTAATCACATGTTCAAAATAAATAAATAGGTTTCCCTTTTTTATCTAGGTCTTTATTAAATTTTGTTTGATACTGAGCATAAAGGTTGCTGCATGAATTCAAAAATAGAAAATATTTTTGTCAATATAGAGTTCAAAATTGACTAGCCGCATTAGTTGGCAACCTTTTCCTTTGGAAATGGATCAAAGACCATTTCACTTGGAACTAGGAAGTGGTTCCTACCCAATGAAATCATTTGGGCCACTTATCAGTTTGTGGTCCATACTTTTTTCTTTTTTTTTTTTGTGGTCCATACTTTGTTTTTTTCTTTGATTAAGTCTGTGGTCCATACTTGGTCATGTGGTAATGTGGACTTTGGAGACTTTGGGAGGTGTACATATGACGCAACCATGGTGGGTGAATTGAGCTAACAAATGTACTATAAAAGTGATGTCAATATAAGATTCTTGAATACGACTTTATATATTCACAACAATACTCAACAAATTGTGTAGAAATTATGTCGGTATGTACTCTTTTCATTTTTTGCATGCAGTTTTGATGAGCACATAATCATTGACATGAAAAATTAGATAGTTTCCGTTAATTGGTCCCTTTACACACACGTGAAATCCACATATTAAATAAATCAAAGAGAAATGTCTCTTTCATCGGATCTCATAAGATATTTTTTCCCATAATAGAATCTTCATTTTGTTTTATATATCATATGTATTTTTTAAAAACTTTTTACCATATGAACATTTAAAAAATTAACTTGACTTCCCTCTAAAGAAAAAGCTAATCCAATACTCTTCTAGAAAGCAAAGGAAAAAGACATTGGTTAGTCTTCAAAAAAAATAATTGATCTAGAAAGCAAGTAGCCCTTACAATAAAAGAAAGTTTTGGGTAAATTGTATTTTAAAATCAATAGTTTAGGGTGTGTAACAAATTGAATCCTATAGTTTCAAGAATAATAAAATAAACCTTGAAGTTTCAAGAAATAACAAATTAGATTATATAATTTCAAAAGTAGAAAATTAACCATTAAAGTTTTAAAAAGTAATAATTTAAACTTCAACATATTCAAGTATAATCATGTTTTAATTTGTTACTTTTTGAAACCTTATGGTTTTACTTTTGAAACTATAGTATTTACTTTGTTACTTTTTGAATTTTCGGGGTTTAATTTATTATTTTTGAAACTATAGAGTTTAGTTTGTTACACCCCTAAACTATAGAGTTTAAAATGTAATTTTCCTGAAAGTTTTTTTAACCAACAAAATCTTCCATTTTTTAATAAGTGTTCCTTCGGTCATATTTGTTATTTTCTTTATGTGCATAATGATCATATATTATGTTTTGATTCATCAAAAATAGAGAATCATTGTAATTATTATTATTTTTGGATTTTTTGTACATGTACAAAGAATGGATAACTTTTATACACTCATTAGAATTTAAAATATATATATATATATATATATATATATTATCTAAATAATTTTATATATATAATAATTTATGAAGGATAAAACTTATATACAATATATTAGTTTCTCAAATAAAATTCAAACAGTTTTATTGAATCTAATTGTCCTTAAAAATCATAACACTCTTATGATTGAATTTTACCCATTTATGAATTATAACTAAAATAGTAAGTTTTGTATTTTATTCCATACACATGTATATGTGTATTTATAATTATGGATTTATCAATTCCATAAGTTTTGTATTTTATTCCATACACATGTATATGTGTATTTATGGATTTATAATTATTATAAACTTTTACCACACAATTCTTACAAACGGATATGTCAACTGTTACAAATTTCATCATGTAGACTTTTACGATAAAATTAGTAATTGCTTTTTAACATTTACTGGGGTAAAGTTGCGATGCTACAGGAATAAGAGACAGGCCTTTAAATCTGCAACAACAAAAAGTCAGTGTGGCAGCTGTAATTGGCATTGTTTTTTGTTAGTAGGGCCTATCTCTGCCCCTATGTCAGTACACAGTACCCAGTAGGCCATTACAGAAAGTAACTATATATCTTCCTATCACTGTTAATTACTTGCCACGTGCTTCAAGCCCACATCATTCAATATTCGTTGTGTGATGAGATGCACTGTTAATTACTTGCCACGTGCTTCAAGCCCACATCATTCAATATTGGTTGTGTGATGTCGGCATCTCATCAGCTCTAATCTATGTTTTTTTTTTTTTTTTTTTTTCCTCTTTTTCCTACCATAAACCAGAAACAATTTAATTACTTCACCAAATTTACATAAAAGGGGAAAAAAAACTGATTTTATATTTTCATTCTATATGGAGGATTTTATTTATTTATTTTTATCAAAGACAATTTTCTTTTAATTTATTCCTAAAATAATTTAAATGAGGGAGATTAAATCCACATACTTATAAAAGAATGAGTTATTTGAATGAGGAGGAACATAACAGGGCATTTGGCCTAGGTGATATGGAGTCACTTCATTGACACTATTATATACATAAAATAAATTCTTGAGTGTAAAATGAATCTACATAATTTATATAAGTTGGGTTTACATCCATTGGCATAAGTTATATATAAATTATCCTCTTTATTTAAATTGTCTTTTTTTTTGGGTAAAATTTTGATTAGATAGTTACCATTTATTTATTTTTTAGATTAGACAACTACTACTTATTTAAATAAAGAAATAATATATTTTACTCATATGTGGTTTGGTCTAATTATACATTACTCACCCATGGTTTGAAAAGTAACACTTTACTTACCTGTAGTTCATTCCATTAAACTTCCGTAACCCACCTATATTCCATTTTAAAAAAACACAATAAACAAAAAAGTACATAAATTTGAGAATCAAAATCACATGCTCTCTCTTTTTTTTTATACAGAGACTCCATCACATGCTGCTTGAAAGAACAATTGCAATAATGAAGAAGATGTAGGAAAAACATTTGTAAATAATTCTCAATTATTCCTTACAAACCTTGGAACCATGAATGAAATGGAAAACCAAGAAATCTAAATCCAAACAAATTTTTTATTTTTATTTTCTGATAAAAGATAGATAATCATTTATTCATTGGGAGAAAATTAAAACACAAAACCTATAAAATCAAATGGGAAGCCACCTCCCAGACAAGCAGGTTCCTACCAAGTAAATCAGGACCCGCAAAAGTGCTAAACTTACAACACTAAGCAACTAGAAGACATAACACGGCCATAAACATCTCAATCTCCAAAGCCCTCCAAGCAAGCTTTCCATAAGAATCCATCTCACCCTCCTCCTCACAGAAACGGTGATTTTTTTTTTTGGCTAAACAACTTCACCGAATTATTCTAACATAAAGTATAAATCTTTTTATTTTGTCTTCAGGCCTTCTTGAGTCTTAAATATTTATTTCTTACAAAAGTCTAAAAAAGAAAAGAAGAGAAAAGAAGAAGAGAAATGATGTGATTTTGATTCCCAAATCTATGTTTGTGTTTTATTTATTGTGTTTTTTTTTTTTTAACAGTACCAGATGTGGGTTACGAAAGTGTAACGGAATGAAACCACAGGTAGGTAAGGTGTTGATTTTCAAAACACGAGTTAGTAATGTGTAATTGGGCCAAATCACATATAAGTAAAGTGTATTTTTCCCTTTAAATAATAAAATATGTGAGGAATTATATTTTAAACCACATAGTTTATGAGTTGTTTCAAATTAAATAACTTCAAATCATATATTCATTTGAATTGGTTTCTTTAACTTATTTGTGCTCTCGATTAGTGTTGTTTTTGTGGAGGATTTAAGGCCCTGATTTTTTTGATGCAATAAAGTCTCTTTATTTAGCAACAAAAAAAAAATCATATATTCATTTATAATAATGTCATTAGCGGAAAATGCTTAAATAAAATAAAATTATGAATTATTTATAATAAAAACAGACGTAATGTTAATAGAGGAATCAATTTGACCAGTTTTTCAATCTCAAGGGTCAATAACCCAAAATTGAAACCTGAGAGGAAGTGTTTGCAATTGATCAAAATCTTAAAGACCCTTTTTATAATATGGCCATAAGTTATTGTTTGAATCTAAAAGTTAAACCCCCGAAAAAAAGGGCTTTGCCACTTGACAATAACATCCAAAATAAAAAACCAGCTGGATTGTAGGAATATCCCAACTTGCTTTCTACCACTGCATACTTACAAGTTACAACTTCTCCAGCTTTGATGCCTTTAAGATTGGCCATTTTTAATGACCCTCGTACAACAAGACAAACAAACTGCTTAGAATTTATCTCATACAAACCAACTATGGCAACCCGCCATTACTCTATCTCCTGTTATGCACCTGCGGACAAAAGTCTCTTTCCACTTCATTAATTTGCTTCTTCTGGGCTCTGGCTCTTCAACCACCAACTAAAATAATTGATTACCATTCGTTGCACCCTACTACAAGACTACTTTTTCTTGAAAGTTAATGAATTTTGATGAATTGTTAAACTTTATCAGCAAAGTGTTACTTTCATTGCCATTTTTTTGTTGGATTGTACCACCAACTAGAGTAATAAATTGCCACTTTTTACACCCCACAAAAGACTGCTTCACATTGAAAGTCATAGTCAATGAATTTTGATAATTGTTACTTACATTAGTAAAGTGTTAGTGTGTTACAATCCATGATAAACAAAATATATAGGATTGTGAGATACAGAGTCTTGTAATTTAATGGCATTGTTTAGTCTCTTTAATGAGAAGAATCAAAATTTGGGGCTCACTTCCACAGTTCCAGTACTTGTCATAACAATTGAAACTTCATACTTGTTAACTTGATGTTGATGACTCCTTCCTCCTTTTTTTCTTCTCTGTCCTATCTGCTGATCAAAAGTCAAGAAAACCGGCAATATGAATATGTTCTTGGGAATTATCAAAAAAAATAAAAAATGTTCTTATGTGTGTGTGTTCGTGTACAGGTTTATGTATATCAATAACCGTGAAGCAATGTGAAGGGAGTTTGTCTCTTGAGGTCTGTCTGTTGTTAATTGTTAATACATTAGGTCCTTTGAATATTTCCTGAGAAGTTGCATTCTGGTCTGTCTGTTGCACTTCTCAATTCTAAGTGACTCTTAGACTTTTTCCATAGTATTTATGGGAAGCCAAGCAATACTCGACCAAGCCTAACACCCTGATTATACTTTCTTAAGCAGAACCTTATATTGAATCCGTGTTAAGAGGGGAAGGACTACAATTTCTGACCTGAACAATTTGAAGTCAAGCAAGCTGGTATTGCAAGACTAGAGACATGACGAGAAACGCAAAGCAAAATAAACATCAAGATCCAGGTATAAGCCATTGGCCTCCTATTGAAAACTTAAACGAAATTCATTGACATCTAAATGTTTTGTATGAATAGGCACTTAAGCTCAATTCAACCAGAACTACGAGTTATTCTAATCAGTTGGGTCAACCCCATCAGTCTCAGTCTATGCATTTAAACTATTTGTTGCTTCAAATTACATTACTTTTTCTTTCAATATCGTTCATGATTTTTACTAGTAAAAGTTGTTGTAGGACTAAAGGCGCTACTGTGGACCGTCGAGGAGGCAAAGACCCAGCTTATTCACTCTAATAAGAACATTTCACTTGCTTCTATGTTTTCTAGGTATGTTAAAAGTCTAATTTCTTCTTTCTTTCTTTTTAGTAAGAGGGAATATAAGACCATCACCTAATAAGATGGTGTTTAGTAGAAAGGGTATTTTACTGTTAAAGTTTTATTTCTTGTATTTAATAATAGATGAAAGCTTATTTATTTTAAATGATGTGACACTAGATACATCAAAAAATATTTAATATTTAATATAAATTATGAAATTATATCAATTTTAAATAAAGATGATCATGTGAAATAAAACATGTGGTCAACATTAATATCATCCTTATCATATTAGGGGCTTATAGTTAAAATTTTGCATTTTTTTGGTAAATAAGGTAATATATTAAGAAAAAGAGCCAAGGGGAACCTTCCTATCAATATCATCAACAAGGGCCCATTAGGGAATAGAGCTAATAAGTTGGGGTCCCCAAGAGTTACAAAACGAAGCCCAACAGGCAATATTATGAGCCAGCCCATTATAAGATCTAGGGCTGAAACAAAAGAAAGCTAAACTAAAATTACACAAAATGGCTTGAATGTCAGCCACAATAGAGCTAATCTCCCAACAAAAATTAGAACAAGGAGAGGAAATAAAATCCATAACAGTTTTTGCATCTCCTTCAAAGATAACAAGTTTGAAACCATGGGACACAGTTAAGGAGATAGTTAAAATTTTGCATAGTTACCCAAGATTAAGGGGTTTAGATTAAAGGAAAAGAAAGTGGGAATATTTCATATGTATACCTTGTTGTCATTTTTTGCTTAAAAATAAAAATGTCGGACTATTAATAGGGAAGATCTCAATATTAAAGAGTAATGCTACTAACACTATATATATGTTTTATTTTATTGCAAATTGATGAGGTGATAAGTTGTTATTGGTGCAATATCCCTTTCATCCTTTTTTTATTGTGAATAAATCATAAGACATTACTTCAACAATTAAAAAAAAAAAGAAGTTGTAAATAAATTTATGTAACTAAACTAGTAAATTTATTGGAAATGATCATTCTTCTAAAATTTTAGCCTTACAATACATACCCTTCAATTGGGCTAGAGGCAACTTAGGCCCATGATTCAGGTTTATAAATTGCTAAACACAGACCACCCCCAAACCATTTTTATAAAAGAAGGCCCATCCATATGGTCCAGAAAATCCATTTCCCCGAAACCATTTTTAAAAACCAAAAAGAAAAAAAAGAAAGAAAAATTCCATTTTGATAGTCTTTGAAACAAAAAATCAAAATCCAAAAAGGAGCTGAACAGAGCGAAAATCGTGAGCTCGTATTATTTGCTTCTTCAAAAAACGCAGCACTTCCGAGCTTTTCTAGGGTTTGTCACTTTCTCTCTACCTTCACCTTCAGTTCCAATTCATATCTTCTAGGCTGTGAATTAGGGTTTCTGTACAGGTTACAGCTAGGAATGGACGGAGAGGAGTTGACTGAGCAAGAGACTGCACTGTACGATCGTCAAATTAGGGTTTGGGGCGCTGATGCTCAGAGAAGGTATTTTCTCTCTCTCTAAGTGCGTTTTTCATTTTGTGCTTTTATTCATAAGGTTCGTTTTAGCTCCAATTCCAATTTAGCTTTGCTTTATTTTAAAACCTTTAGTAATGTGATATATAATGCATGAGTTAGTAATTCTCATTAATATCATAATTTTGTTTTGTCAAATTTAATTTTTGACCGTTAAGTTTTCATTTGCTTGTTTTAGACTGAGCAAATCTCATATATTAGTCTGTGGAATGAAAGGAACTGTTGCTGAGGTAATTCTTAATTTCTTAAACAATTTTACTGAAATTTTTATTTTTTATTTTTATTCAGTCAGTTAGATTATAATTATTATTATTTGGTGGTAATTTATGTGAGTTCATTTTTGTGGGTAGTTTTGCAAGAACATTGTTTTAGCAGGGGTTGGTAGTTTGACATTGGTGGATGATCGGGTAGCGACCGACGAAGCGCTTTTTTCTTCTAATTTTTTGATACCTCCTGATGAAAATGTGTATGGTGGGAAAACGCTTGCCGAGCTTTGTTGTAATTCTTTGAAAGATTTCAATCCGATGGTTCGTGTTTCAGTTGAAAAAGGTTTACCCCTTTTGTTCTGCATCTTTTTTATCATGTTCTGTTGAACTTACTAATGTTATAGTTATGACTTATGTGTTATGAGTATAATTTATGTACCAAAACTGGCCGTGATGATCTATATTTCCTAGTGCAAGGGAACAGATTTGATTAAATTGTAATTTTCAATGTAGGTGATGTGTCAAGCTTTGGTGGGGAGTTCTTCAATAAATATGATGTTGTAGTTGTCAGTTGTTGCTCACTTTCGACAAAAGTACAATACAAACTTGTTCGCTTTAAGTTAGTCATAGCTTGTAAATGATTTACTTTCGAATAAGTTTCTTTTGACATGTTTGATTTTCTTGGCTGCAGAAATCGATCAATGAGAAATGCCGGAAGCTGCCAAAGCGTATATCATTCTATACAGTTGACTGTAGAGACTCTTCTGGTGAAATATTTGTGGATCTGCAACACCATATATATTCAAAGGTGATAATCCTACTCCATATGAATTTTCATATTTCTCTGTTATTGGGGTTATTTTGTTCCTTGATTTGTCTTTTTCATCTTATGATTCTGTTATGTTAGCTGCACTTCGTTCCATTATCAAACTGTTAAAGGACAATGGAAAGACTTTAGTGATACCAAATTTAATTTTGTTGTGGGTGGTGGATTATTGACTTATTTTTCTTGCTTTTATTTGCATGGCCATTTTATTCGTTTAATGAATGCTTGATTTGGATGAAAAAAGGATGTTTGAGGGTTATGTCTACAGAACCAAACATTTACCTCATGTTATACATTGCAGTCGTTCAATATCGCTGATTGAAATCTCACTGTGATTGTGTGTTAACTATTTTGTGAAAATTATTCCACCATTATAATGAAACTGCTTTTACATGTAGATTCTAGAATGTTTTAGATTTATGACCAATTTGTCACCTGAAAGTTTTTCCTTGTCAAGTCCTACAAGTTGAATGCAAACTTTATTTGCTGTATTAATCTCAAGAAGTCTCTATAGAACTGTTGTGGCTCTGGAATGGTTAATAGCTCATCTAAGGGTTCTCAATTGTTTCTGCTTTGACTCTTGCATAATGAAGTTCTGAAGAATATTTGTCTGTTTTAGCTTTTAAGCAGCTTAATTATTTAATCATATTCAGATATCATGCTTGATGACACACTCCTTTATTTGCTGTTCTTT
This sequence comes from Fagus sylvatica, assembly GCA_907173295.1. NCBI lineage: Eukaryota > Viridiplantae > Streptophyta > Magnoliopsida > Fagales > Fagaceae > Fagus > Fagus sylvatica. The sequence continues at coordinate 14,506,926 of OU015770.1, read as the reverse complement.
TTATTTTTTGACAGAAAAAACTTGAGGAGACCATTGAATGCCAACTGCAGTATCCTAGTTTTGAGGTATGACGTGGATACTCATGGTTCTTTCTAAAGATGTTGAGTTTAATTACTCCTTTCTCCATACCATATTCTTCTTATACATCCCACTCTATCATTGAGCTTTATTACCTATTTATTTAGTTTGGAGGTAGGGAGGGGGTTTATTTGGAAGAATTAAATCCCTTATCCCAACCTTCCCTATGCCAGCACAATGTGCTGCAACAGCTTTGGTTTCTTTTAGCTTCACAAAAGAATATTGACCTCTGTACCTATCAGGAATGAGGACTTAGAATCCCTGTATGAAGTTGAAATAGCATTAGTTTCTTGTGATACTATTGTCTGAATACATCTGATGTACACAGAAGTTTATGTTGTTGTCTTGTTGATAATGATGTGTGTAAACCTTTCTTTGCAGGAAGCGATTTCTGTACCTTGGAGAGTGCTGCCAAGGAGAATGTCAAAGCTATACTTTGCTATGAGAGGTCTGGTAAATTGCAGAGTTGTAGCTTCTTAACTATGGAACAACCCCCCCCCCCCCCCCCCCCCAAAAAAAAAAAAATGCTGCTTAACTTCTACTTCTACTTCTGTGAAGTTGGAGGCTGCTTTGGGTGTTTTTATAGTGAAAAATTTATTAGCTCTTTTTGTTTTCATCTGTATTTTTTAAAGATTGGGTGTAATTGGTTTCAAATCATCCACATCTGAAGGAATCCTCACTCTTTTTCCAGTGATAGAAAGGTTTGAGGAGGCTGAGGGGCATCATCCAGGAGATGTTTCAATTGCGGATCTTCCTGGTGTTCTGAAGCTGAAAAAGGAACTTTGTGAGGCAAACGTATGGTATATTGGAATTTGTTGTTTGTTTATGATTGCACTGTTCATCTTCTTACTCCAGCTTGCATAATATTGTGGCAGTCATTGAATGAATCTCATATTCCTGATGCACTCCTTGAAAGATTGGTAACAGGCACAAGAGAATTCCCTCCAGTTTGTGCCGTCATTGGGGGAATCCTTGGACAGGTGCTACATCAAACCACTTTGTTGTCATTATGTTATGAACATATAAGACATTATTTTGACATGATTTAGTGTTGGAACTTCTTAGGAGGTAATCAAAGCAATATCAGGCAAAGGGGAACCTCTCAAAAATTTCTTCTTCTATGATGCTGTGGATGGGAAAGGCATAATAGAGGACATTTCAATTTTAAACCCTAAAAGTGGAAGCTAAGCAGCCTTTCTGAGGGTACCCTTTTGAAAGAGATGTTTGACAAGAGGAATCAGTCATAACTCCTATGTGGGAAAATAAAGAATTTTGACGAGAAGAAACTGACCCCTTATGGATATATTATTGTTCCTAATATTGAAGTTAAGATAACAGTAGCTTGTTAGACAGAGACGGATATTTCTGCAATTTGACTTTACTGCATTGCTAATGAATCTTAAGTTATGACGCATGATGGTTGGAATCATCATGTTCTTGTTCATTCATTGTTATTACATATCGAACTATTGAGTTATCTATATTTTCAACTTTAGTATTAGTATTAACTGGGAAAAAGGGTTCTTTAGCGCATACTGGTAGGCTTGTGGAATGTTAAAAATGCCATTTTGTTTCCTATAGCACTTTACTGTGCATGCCGAGAAAACTTTCACTGTTCTTGAATGGAGCTGACATGAAGTGGAGTCAATACTGGAAATCAGCTCAATTTTAGTTATCATAATGCTCGTATTTTAAAGTACAAAGTTACAAACAATAATGAATGTGGTGCCAAAGAACATGATGATGTCTTTGACCATAATGCTCTTTCAAAGATAGACTGTCAAATTCGGATAATTGTAAATGACCCAAATCGATATACAACCAATTTAACATCTGTAGCTTTAGAAAGTTGGTCACGTTTGTTTGAAACTTAAATTATCACCGTAGTATTGTGACATTTGAATGTCTCTAGGAAGCCACAGTGCACGGTTTGTATTATTTGGTGCGTGGCTGTCTGAGTAACCAATACAGTTTTGGTAATTAAGCAGTCAATATACCAGATAAAGTGCTTATAAAAATAAATTAGCAGATAAGTTAACTGAGAAAATCTTTCCTTAAAGCAATGCAAATATGTAATTCTTACAGAATAATTCAAATCCAGTAGTGAACTCCAAGTCTCAATGTCACTTCCATTTCTGGCAACCTCAAGGCATTTTATGTATAAATACATTTTGTATAAAACTTTAAATTTCAAGGACCAAAGAAAGAAGTCAGTTATAGACATAGAGCTTCACGAGCGGCACCAAAGATGAATTCTTGTATTCCCTTGTGCATTGTCATCTTCAGTTGCATAGGAATTTCATTAGCAGATTTTGATAATCTCCAGGACACTTGCCCAACGGCTACACCGGGAAAACAAACGGTCTTCATCAATGGCTTTGCTTGCAAGAATCCAGCCAACGTCACCGCTTCTGATTTCAAGACTTCAAATTTGAACCATCCCGGTGATACAAGCAACTTTTATAGTTCCGCGGTGACCATTGTCACTGCAGCAGATTTTCCAGGCTTAAATACTCTTGGCCTCTCAATTGCTAGAACTGATATAGAAGCAGCTGGCCTAGTATTGCCTCATTCCCACCCCAGGGCTTCTGAGTTGTTCTTTGTCAGCCAAGGTAATGTTGTTGCCGGTTTTATTGATACCAACAACAAAGTGTTCCAACGTGTTCTTAAGGAAGGTGATGTGTTTGTGTTTCCCCGGGGTTTGCTCCACTTTTGCTATAATCTTGGGTTTGAACTTGCTACTATTTTCTCAGTGCTTAACAGCCAGAATCCAGGGGTGGTGACCCTTAATGGTGCCATGTTTGAATCTCATTCGGATATTGTATTAGATAAGCAACTGAGGCGACTACTCTCTCTTTCTGGATTCAAGGTTTAATCAACTTGGAAATGTTCCTCTGGTTGGGTTTTCAATCATGTAGTTAGCAATTTCAAAAATGTTAATCTATCTTTACATGATGTGAAGACACTGGTTTTATCTTATAACTTGCTGATTTGCAGTGTGATGCACCCTGCACGGTGTACTTTGGAATATTTTTTAATAAATTATTTTATTGTTTGTGAATAATATTTATTAATTGTTAAAAAATTATGGAGAATTAACTTCAATTATTTTACATGTGATTAGAGATGATATGATTTAGATACTAGAGAATATATCATATGGGTACGATTACTCATTTACTCTTTAGTGATCATGGGTGGTGGGGGATCAGCAATTAGTTTTGTCCTGTAAAGTTAAAAGGGAGAAAAAAAGGAAGACAATCATTTTAGCAGCCTAGACCGTGTGACCTATTCAAAAAGATGTAAATTTTCTGGATGCAATGTGTTTGACTGATATATGCACTACTGCCCCGCTCCTTTTAAGCCCATCATTTGGTAAAATAATAATTAGGGTCATAGACAATTTTAAATTTTTTGATTTTATCATGATGAAGAAATTCAAGAAAAGGGCAATAACTCATTATTGTCTGCATTAGTCCAGTATTTGTAATTTTATTTTCCTGAAGATCTCGGAAATCGAATTCACACCCTCGTAGAGGGGTGGAGCTTTTTGAGTATGAGGGTGGAGCTTTTTGAGGAGGGGATTACCACTAGGCCAAATACCCAAGTGACGTGTTAGGTCTTGTTTTTGTAATTAAGAACATGCTTGACATAATGAGGTTCAAATGCAGTTCCAAAAAGTAAAAAACAAAAATGAAAATATTAACAAGAGCTATAATTAGTGGAGAGATCGACAGGGGAAAAACACATCAATGATTAATCACCAAGGAAAGGGAATTAAAAAGCAAAAGCAATAATCAGATGGTAGGAACGGAAAGAGAAAGCTTTAAGATTGCTAGTCATGCTTTTAAGACTAATCTTATCCTTAAATTAAGACCTGATTGTGGTCCAGATTTCTCAATAATGGTACATATACAAACATCTTTTCAAAATTTATTGAAGTGGAAGTTGGGATAAGTGAGACATCACTTTCTTATGAGTTATAACTTTATCACTAACACTATATTTATTGTACATGCTATACCAATTACAACTCTTGTTTATAAGAGATTGACATATGTTAGTGTTTCTAACAGAAACATGAATGGTTTAAATCCACTCTCTCTCAGCTATTGAATTATAAAATAAAAATAAAAATAAAACTATTTCATTTTGAGTATTCCACTTTATACATCTCAAATCCAAGTTTGTCACATATCTTTTTTTTAAAAAGTAATCAAAAAAAAAAAAAAAACCACATGCATGCACTTGATTTTCATTCAGGATATACCATCTTAATAGTTACGGATTTTTTATTTTATTGGCATTGTTACCAAAGATTATCATTTTATCCCAACATCTCCAAATTCCAAACTGAAACAAAGTTCAAAATATAAAAAATGAGAACGTGGGTGGTTGTTCTAATCCCGCTATAATCTCTTTACATTCAAATCAAAATTAGTCTCTTTTCTAGTTCAAAAGCCACACGAAGCACAATCCATGATCAAAATGAGAAAAAAGCGAGAGAAAGGGACCCCACCATGAAGGGCAATCAATATCATCATATACAAGAGAAAGAAAAACAAGAGAAATTGCACCAACAGTACATGATTTTACAACGAGATTGGCACTCTCATCAGTCTAACCCAAGAAACCAACGAAGAAGATATTCAACAAATTCAAAGGACATGGCTAAAGCTCTTGATCAACTACTAGACAGCTCTCCAAGAGAGCCCATGTCTTCAATTCAACAAGGAATATTATCTCCTCCACGAGGAGGTAATTGGAAAGTGAGGACCAATGATTTGGCAATGGATGAGATATATAGGGAGCGACTAGAAGTCATTGAGAGCGGTAGATTGAAAGGGCGGCGTCTTTTCGAGGGGGTGGAGGGTGAAACTGAGATGGGTTTCGAAGGGGCAGACAAGATATGTAATGGTTTGGTTCAAGAGAGTGAAGTGAGATCAGTGTCTTTTTGTGATTCTGATGATGATCATCATGAAAATGAACCTGGTGGGATTAGCAATGTATTGCCTGTTTCTTTTCAGTGTTGTTCTTCTTCGTCTTCTTCGCCTTCTCTGTGTGATGAGTATGTGGAAGGAGAAGTACTGGAGGAAGAGAAGAAAGTGGTGGCAAGTGTGGAAATGAGAAAAGTTTCTTATGGTGGAAGTGGTAATGGGAGAAAGTGGATGGTTGTGATGGGTTGGCTTGCTATTGCTTCAATTGTGTTTGCAATTTGCATTGTCCCAATGAGGAGATTTGGTGGATATGGAGATGAACATGAGATGATTCTAGTCCCAACATGAAATCTTTCTCTGCCTCTCTTATTTTGCTATTTATGATTTGAGTTAGAATAATAGTTAAATAATTAAATTTACCATTTCTTGATAGTTTTAGATTTTGGGACAATTTGTAATTTATCACCTGAGTTTAAATCCCGTATTTGGTAATTTATTAATTTGATCATTTTTTTCTTCAAAAGTTTGCTTTCAATTTCATGTTTAGGATATTTATGTACAAATAAGATGGTTGCTTTCCGTTCATTCATTTCAAATTTCATGCTATTCATATCCTTGAACATATTACTTGAATTAGAATAGTACATTAATTAATAACTGTGTGCATTGAGGCACTCTGCAATGGTTTTTGACATGGCATACTTCATGAGGGAGCTTGTGGTTGTAACTGTCTCAAGATCTGTTCAAAGCTATCCGCAGTCTTCTCTAGTTGATGGGAATGCTTCCCTTCATAGGTTGTTACCACAATCTCTTCATCTTTTGAAAGGCGTTGGATTTGCTTTTTGACATTGCACCCTTTATAAGTACACCTGTAGTAACTCCTGGAAACAAAATTAAACAAAATCAGTTCATTTTCTGTAAGATAATAGTGTTATTTTTGAAATTTTGTTTCAAAAATTCTGAAATACTAGAACACCTGTATTGATTCTTGCTAATAGTAGAGGTTTTCTATGCAAAAACAAAGACCATAATAGTTGGAGAGGATTTTAAGAATGAATATAAATAATCCTAGAGATAAAAATTGGTTCAGGAAGTAGGCCAACAATGCAAATCAAGCTCACAGAGACACAAACAGTTTATGCACATCATGAATGATTTCAGGTCAAGGCTTAATGACTAGTGACAATTTGACAAAGTTCCTAATTCTGATTAGAACTGCACACTCTATGATGCCTGGAATCTGCCTCTGCTTAATAGCCTTTGCCTTTTTCCTTTTTAGCTTTATTTTTTGTAATTGTTTTTATCTTTAGTCTAAGCAATTGCGGTTTCCTTTGTCTGGTCTGCAACTTGTTTGACTTGACTTGTAGCCTAGTTTTTGGTTACTGTACATCATCTAATCTGGTGTCAAACATTAATGTTCACAAATATTTAGATTTATGGATATATATTTGCATTTTAGGTGGTGTATACGAACCGTGTGCATTGATAGTATACATGTATCACTGCCTTTGGATTGTGTGCTTTATTGACCTTGTAAATGTTGTACTTTTGTTCTCTAAGTACTAGTTTATAAAAAAGACATGCTTTAGAAGATCTCAATTAGGTGAGTTTAGAGATAGGCTTGATGCCGTGATCTACTGTGAAGATAACAACAAATAAAATAGAATACGAAAGAGGATTTTCTTTAATTAAAATAAATCTATTTCATGGTTTACATTAGGTACAGTAAAATAGTGTCCAATTCTCCGAATTTTTGTTGAAATTGCGGTGATAAAAGACAAAATGAAGATAAGCAAATTCTGTCCTTTTGGAGCAAATGAGCAAAACAAGACAAGTGAATAAAAGTCGACAAGCATGCTTCTTTTGGACAGTCAGTTTCAATGAATGAGGATGTCAAGTTAGAGGAGTAAAGAGCTAGAAAAGATAAAAATAATAATAATAATGAGTGGGCTTAGTTGATAGTTACTCATATGACTTCACAAGTGATACTAATTGAAACTATAAATTCCTCAAAAAAGAAAAGAAAAAAGAAACTATAAATCATTAGGAGCGCACACCAATCATGAGATTTGAATTTTTATGATGTGTAGAGAGACTTGGTGAAATAATTTAGGCATGTACTAACCTGGCCAAGATCAATATGTATCTGCATCTACTACTTTTTCCCCTCAATAAATTTAAAAATCAATTAAGCTTTAAGTTCTACACTTTAATGGTACCTAGCTCCCTTGCAATGAATTCTAATTTTCTAGGCAGCGATACATATGCATACCGTCGTAACATACCACCTAAAATGTGGATATATATATTTATCTGTAAATTGTAGACATTTGTAAATGTTGTTGTTCACAATTTTTGTATGTATATCTATATTAGGAGGTGTATACATACCTTCTTCTCGATGTGAAACATTATTTTCCCTTTGCTGCTATGAGGACCTTGTGCTCCATAAAAGCAACTTAGACTTCCAAGTTTGAACCAATGCTTTCAAACCTAAACTACTCATGCATAGTTGAGGTTGGAGAATCCAATGAAACTAGCTAGACAGACTTACCTTGTATCAGTCCTAAATACCATAGCAAGAAAATTAGATGAAAGACTCATAAAAAACATGAGAACGATCCCCAATAAACAACCATTAAAAAACCATTAACAGTGTATACAAAGATGCCTAGTTTGATACATACATCCATGCAAGAAGTGCACTAGCCATTGCTTGGTCACATAAATAATCCTGCTTAACTCACTACAAGAAGTACTTCTTATCTAAAAAGATCAATTCTGCTAAATCTTTCTTTACTTAATGAGAAATTTCCATCAAGTGGAAAAATTCCTATATCACCGAGAATGGCGCGCGGTACTAATCATAAAGATTTCTAACATGTACAATCTCTGATGCATATATATAACCACAATTTAAAGCCGAAGTCAGTTGAAAGATAATTAGAAAAAGATACAAACCTTGGAAATTTATTATTCTTCACTGCCTTTTGCCCATATTTCCTCCATCGGTACCCATCATCAAGTATATCAACCTGGCTCCTTGTTTGAAATGCATATCTATGCCTTTTGATCTTCTTGCCTCCTTTTGTAACATTTTCTCCACTCTCACAAATGTTATTAGCTTCCAGCTGAGGTTGAATTCTGGTTTCAACTTTCATACTGTCTATGTTGTTACCATGAAAACAATTTTGAGGATGTTCCATCTTTAATGAAGAAGTAGAACTTGAAGAACCTAGTAAAAAAGTTTGGTTGTTTTGCATTGGAGTCTATGTAGAATAATTCAAAAAGCTAATACTACGTGTTCACTTTATAAGCTATTAGAAGATAAAGATGGAAAGGGAGAGAAAAACGGGTTTTATGAGGTTGAAAAGAAAGAATATTTGGAAAATGGGTGGGCGGCTGTATTGGCTATTGTCCAATTACTATGACTATGGAGAAATTTGAGGCATAGAAGCTAATGTACAAGAATGTATCTATCATGAATAGACAAAAGTTAATGGCGTAAACAACACGCAAAGTCATGATAAGATTAGAGAGCGTAGTTTATACTTGAAGGATAACCAAAAGGGAAATATACGTACTGGAAGTTTAGATAGGTCATGTTTTCTAAACCTTAATTGAAGTGTATGAAGGTTTCCATATATGACTTGTGATGGTGTTTCTGGCTGAAACCAAGGTTGTCTTTACTTCGTCAACCTTTAGCATAGTCTTCCATTTAAAGCCGTGTGAAACTCTAATTTATGTGGAAAATGGCGCTATTTGAAAGTGAAAGTGAGGGTCATGCGGAAGAAATGGAATTGAAATTAAATGGAGAACCAACGATCCACATAATATGACAAAGTTCCGTAGTTCACATTACAAATAGAATTTCTCTAAGAAGACAAAGGAGAAAAATGTGATCTTTCTGTGGAACGTAGCAAGCATTGTATCGTAAGTCTAATGTATGTGCCAACTTAACTACCTCCACTTATCAAGAAAGTATTTTGTGTATCTAGCCAGGGGCGTGTCTATGTGGGAGCAACTAAGAACTCATTAGTACTTAGTGCTAGTTTCTCTTTCTAGCCAAAATAGGAATTTTAGAGAGGGGATGATATTAGACGAAATGATTGAAACTGTGAAAATGAGCATACAAACTCAGCAGAGGATGATAAGGAGAGTTTGGTTTCTAGAATGTGTGGTGATAATTTAAGTTTATTTAAATTGTTCTTGGTTTCCAAAATAATAAGCATTATTTGTTGTTAAAATATTAAAATAATTGTTGGTGAGTAATAGAAAAAATTATAATAAAAATGTAAGGAATAAAAATTAATTCAATACAAATTGGACTGAGGCGCGGATATCTCGCTCTCTTTAAGGAGATTCAAGCCCTCTACGGTTGGCAAAACTCAAAGACCGGTGCAGTAAACCTTCTCTTGACTTGTCCCCTCCAGGATATAACAGCCCAATCATAGTTATTTGGCTCAGACTCAACTCAGGACAAGTGGGTGAGCCCAAAGCTCCACTAGAATAACACATTTTCTTTGCCTGGAATTCTCTCAATATGTGCTCCAATATTTTTGTGTATTGTGTTATATGATTTTGACTAATGGTTATGGAGTCTATTTATAGGCTCATTGGGCTCTCGAATTTAATCTCAAATAATTTGATGTGGCTCGAAATTAATCCCCAATTAGTCTAATATTGGGTTAGTTACAAAGATCAATATTTGAAATTCAAATATTATTAGGTGGCCTTTTAATTAGATGGGCTGGAGTTATATGCGTTAATCAGTCAGATTTTTTCCTTAACAAAAAGGTGACCATTAACTCACTAGTGGCTAGGTGAATATTTTTCAAAATGTATTTGGACACATTAACACAATAGTTATATAGACTTATAAATATATAATTTTTCTCTCCCCTTATCAATGTGGGATTCAGTTTTTTTCAAAACACTAACTCCTCACTTTAAACTCATTAACCACATGAAACTCTCTCTCATATCTTCACATTTAATTTTTTCAATTTAAGTTAATATTATTTCAAATTAATATTAAAATGTTACAACAATAATCGCAATGTCTAGCCGGCCCAACTATAAACTATTGTTGGGGGCTCTCTTTATTGTTTTATTTTTTCAAATGAACCCGAGTTACACCATAATCTTTTATGCAAAGAATATAGTGGGGGCAAATGTAAAAAAATGTAGTAGGGGCAAATGCAAAATACTTTCAATTTTTGAATTAACCTATAAACTTTTTTCAATTTTCACTAATTCCATCTCTGGCATATGCATTTAACATAGTTGTAAGGTCTACATGTTATGAAAAGATGCTGCATATATGTGATGCATAAGATATTTATTTCCACCGACCTGTGAAGGGATATAATTCTTGTTGTTGCCACATGAAATTTTTCACGTTTTGGGGTCAAAAATCAGAAAGTTACAACTTGATAAGCCAGTAACCACTTTCTGGTTAAAAAAATTAATGCACAAACCCACAAATTGTGTTTCTTCTGCTCCACAATTCCTTCGTGTAAGAGCATTCGCAGTAGACTGAACATTTGGCCGAAAACAACAGAAAATAAGGAGGAGGCAGCAAAAGCATGCACTATCAGCCTCCACAAACGGATGAAAACATGAAGTTGATGAACAGTAGCTCGCCCAACTTAAGGAGCTACTGTTCATCCTTCGGGGAATAAAAAAATGAGGGGAGAATAGCGGGAACAGAGGGAGAGAGAGAGAGGGAAGAAAAAAAATGAGAAAAGATGGTATTTTGGGAGTTGTGAAAAAAATAAATAAATATAAATGAAATAATAAAATATATAAAAAATGAGGTAGTAAAATTAAAATAGGGAATCTGATACAGTGGAGCTTTAGCTATTTGAGCAAAAGTGGATTTTTTAGAACCCATTTGAAGAAAAATATAGGGAGTCTAATAGGAATGTTCTACGTCCTGCTTTTTCAGCAGGATCCTTGTAGGCCCTATGTCAAAGTGTTTAAATTTCAACCATTGATTTATGGACACTAGAGGGTATATCCATTGATGCTACACTGCATTTGCATCTCTCGCTATCACTTTAGCCCTCCCCAGTCCCCACCTCAGCAAAGGAAGGAGAATCTAAATTAAAAGAAGAAAAAGAAAAAAAAAAGATGATAGTTCATTGATCTCTGACATGACAATCCTATTATATATTTACTCATAAAGCAACTGCCAATGTAAATGGTCTGCTTCAATCAAATCAATCGATAAGATACTATCGGCCAAATAGCAATGATTGAAAGACTTGAAAACAAATATTCGAAAAACTTTGGATACTCACATTAACCCAAAAAAAAAAAAAACTCATATCCCCATTTCGCAAGGATAACAATACTCTAATTCATAGAGAAAATATAGAAGCAGAAAGGAATAAACCAGCAATACTGATAAATAAAACATGAACGAACAGGAGCCAAAGTTTACAAGGAAATGATGGTAAAGCGTAATGACATCATACTAGAACAATGAAAGGGAACTAAAGGCTGTCTACTTTGATTTGGTAGAGGGCTCTTCCTTCTTCACACTTATGGGCTCTGCTGCAGCTGATGCTTCTGCTGGTGGATTGAGCTCCTCCCAGGCTTCAATCCAGGTGACCATGGAATCCCCAAGCTTCTGAAAGTAAGGATCAACAGAGCCAAGCTTTTCCTTGACCTTCTTTGAGAGTTCAATATAGCATTTCTGCACAGTTGTGCACTCTTTTGGGAGGACAATAGACTGGAAGAATGGAATTATCTCCTCCTGCCAGTATATACCCTTGTATTCCTTCTTCAAATTAACAAATGGGTTGCTTGCCTTGCTGTGCCAAATGTATGGCAACCCTGTCTTGACTCCAAGACTCAAATGGTCACAGATCACCTGAAAACAAAATTCCAAAAAGGGGTAAATACATGAGGGTGCAAAGAAAGTTATTCTCCATAATACCACGCCAGTCGTTTAGGAATAGGATCCTCTTTATTTGAAATTGATTCATGATTCAGATTAGACACTATAAATTTGAAGGTATAATCAATGTCCACATCATATAAAATTTTGAATGACGTAACAATTTGGACACTGTTAGCTTCAATAAATAATTACTTAATCGTGAAATTGACTCTTTCCATTTCATGTGAAATGGAGAGATTCTGTTCCAGTAGGGTGCCTATCAAAATCTAAGAGAAATTTAAAAGAAGCATTTAATATATATCCTGCAAATTGAGTAGATACCAATCAACTGGGAATGCTGTAATAAATTAGCATTCTTCTCCAACCATCAGATGGCATGAACTATGAAGCACTTAATAAATGGATGAAGATACCTTAGCACACCAACCAGCCCACATATCATCATATCTGCCAATTGGTTGGCCATCACCCATGAGCCCAAAATACAATGCAGGTCCAATCAGTTCCCTGTCAAAAGCGAGGTTCATCCCACACATTGGGAAGAGGGTGCCTTTCGGAATAGTCATGACAGCATCCACATACCTGTGTGAGCTAATATTAATGCACAATTAGGCAACATTAAGCTGAAGAGAGCTCTAGGTGCCATGTCAATGCTTCGAAAGATCAAATTTAATAACTCAAATAGACAAAACTACTCAGGCTTGATTAAGAATTTGAACATATGAAACGAGTTTGATTCCCACTAGAAATTTGTCTATTCGAGTTTGAGTCCCACTAGAAAAGATTACAAGCAGCTTTTGCAAAACCACACACATAGATACCATTTCAATTAGAAGTGGTAGACTTAAAAATATGCATAATCCAACAATACTAAGGAATCATTCCCTACAAAATTGTAAAGTCAGATAATAATCTTCTCCTATGCTTGGCAGCCAAGGGGAAGAATAACATTAACTTGAAACTTGGTTAACAAAATACAAAATAACATATTACCAAATGCATTAAAACAGAACCTTTTTTTGAGATAATACTAATAACCAAAAAAAAATACATCATAGTTCAGCAATGACAAGCCGTTAAAAGAAGCAATAGTAAGCACTACTAAGCAATAAGAAACTTAACCTGGTGTTGCGCTCAAGAGGCTTAACAAGCTGAGTGGGGGCATCATAGTCAGGAATGTTGAGCCACAGGCCATGAGAGATGGCAGTAGACACTCCTTCTCTCATGCTAAACGGGTATCCACGAACAAAGTCTGCTCCATCCCTAAATGGATCATAGAGGGTATTGAAGAATAATGGTGTGGATGGTGTCAGCAGGTTCTGTATGTGCTGTGCTAATGCATTTATCTGTTTCCCACTCGGATCCTTTGCCACCTGATTTCACATTTATTCAATATTTTCCATTACACAAACAAGACAAGAAAAAAATCGGTGCCATATAAATCAAATTATTGCATGAAGAATGAATTCGCATTTTATATATTAAATAGGAATAAAATGTTATGTAATTAGCACTTACATATTTATATTAGTTTGATGGTAAAGAGCAATTGTCATGAAATGAATATCATAATTTTCAAATTCTATAAAAAAAAAAAAACACAAAATAGGAGTATGTTTGGTTCCTCGATTCAAATACAGAAAACTGTATTTGAATCCAACTTTTTGCGGGTCCCACCATCATTTTTGTTATTTGGTAGTTGTATTCTGTTTTTGAACTCAAATTCATTTACTGTGCAAATGATACTCAAATCTGCTAAAATGAGAACACCAAAAAGATGTTTTCATTTTTTGTTTTCTGTTCTCAACATTATTATTTAATATAATAATAGTTTTTTATTTTTCGTTTTCTGCTTAAACGTTTTGCTCTCTCTCTCTCTCTCTCTCGCCGGACTATCACAGACGAAGCAACCATCCACCTGAATCGCAGACGAAGCAACCAAGAGCACCAGCGCCGATGAAGAGGCGACGTGCGGCGTGGCGCCGCGAGGTGAGCGACCCACCCAGGTGGGTTTTTTTTTTTTTTTTTTTTTTTTTTTTTTTTTTTTTTTTTTTTTTTTTTCAGATTTGGCTGTTAGCCACATTTTAGTGTTGCTGGTTTTGGTTCTGGGGTTGTGAGCTTGCCGGTGATGGGTAGATGTTTCAGATTCTAGGTTTGTGAAGTTATTTAGTTATGGGTTTGTGTACTGGGGTCTCGGTGGTTGTGGGCTAGATTTTTGTTAGGGTGTCGGGGTGGCTTGCGGTGGTTTGTAGGGTGGTTCGAGGTGGGTCGCGGTGGTAGTAGTTGGATTTTGGTCGATCCAGTGTTGGTGGGTGGTGGGTTCCGTGGATTGTTTATTCTAAACCAGTGAAAATAATAATAATAAATAAAAACATTACCCAAAACTAGTGAAAAACAATTGCCAAACAAAATTTTTGTTCTCAAATCTATTAAAATATTATATTTAACATCAATTTTAAAAAACATCCAAATACAAATTTGAAGAACAAAATACAGAAAACAATTACCAAACATACCCTAAAATACGCGAAACTTCATTTACAAATTTACAAGGAAAAAAACAAGTTCTCATTAAAAAAAAACTAATCCCAACGCATATGTGTAAAGGACAAGTGTCATGAACATGACTAATATTACAGTCCTGCACCCAAGTGACAAGAGAGAACATATATGCAGTCAAAAGCCTCCATATAATTAATGAGTGATAACATACCATTACTACTGCAAAATTTATTTTATAAATCTGATATTAATATGTGAATCTTTAAAAATAAAAACTAAGATAACAAAAACGTTTGAATTCATAACCCTTTTATAATAAATAAAAATAATCACTCTTTATAATAAAATTAGTCAGTTTTAATATTATCCATAATTAATCTAGAGCGTGACCGTGGGACTAATGTCTTTAATAAAATGCTGGTCCCACTTCGACGCTGGATCCAAAGGACAGCTTCGTTTTATTTATTTATTCATTTTTTTTTTTTTTAAATGATATTAAGAACAGTCGGTAGTGAAATGAATGATCAGATTGGACAGATGTCATGCATATGAAGCTGGTGGACACATCCAATCTGTAAACTTTTCTGTACAATTAAACTTTCTCTTCTTTCACAAGGATTTTTCTAAGGAATATCCTCAAACTAGTGTTTGACTTTTGCTATTTTGCAACAAAAAGAAAAATCTATCTATCAAATCTGAGACTAGTAATAGAGACAGAGCAAACCAAATCCAAATTCCCAACTCCTCAACCAACTCTACCTAGTCATCAACTCAGTACGGAAAAACAAAACAAAAAATTCACTTACTGACACACACACAGACATAAAATACAAAACAAAAACAAAAACAAACACTTACAAAGCAATCATCATCAATGGTGAAGATGTACTTCTTCTTGGACACCAAGAAGCCAAAGCACCTACAAGCAGAGTCCTTGAAGGAGATGCAGCTAGCCTTTGGACCCAGAACCCGGTTGACATCGTTCCTATTGTACAACTCGTAGTCGTACCCATCTGGGACCCGGATGGTTTTGGTGGGGTCACCATCTTGGACAATGATGAGGTGGTATGGCTGCAAGAATGGCCTCCACATTTCCAAGAAATCTAGGTTCCTGATTGTGGGGATCACTATGTCAAGCTCATCTTTCAAAGGTGGTGACACTGGGGTGATTGGGTGATGAGCCATGGTGGATTAGGAATTTGGACAGAGAGTGAGTGAGCTTTGGTGGTGAGGGACGAGAGGGTGTGTGTGATGGGGTGGGTTTTTATAGTGTGAAAAGGAGCGTAGGATTGGTGCTTTTGGAACGAGGAAAGAGTGAAGGTGAAGAGAAAGAATATGAGGTAAGTAGGTAACTGAGGGAGTCACATTAGGTGGCACATGTGATATTTTGGGTTTCTGGCCATGATTCAGATCTGTACAGATTATAAGGAAAACTGTTGTCACATTAATCATCTAGTTATGACTTGGGAATTTGCCATTAAAGGCTTTTAAATGGAATCCCACTAAGAATATGGCAGCAAATTAAGTATTCAGTAAAGATAAGTACACATAATAATTTCACAACAATATTGAGATGTCAAGTTATAAATGATAAACAATAAAATACAGTAAGTGATGAGTTTAAATGAGAATTAATAAAAATATGCTAACTCAGTATTATTGTGAAATTGTTATGAAAATGTTGTTTATGTAATATTGTTCGAACGTATTCATATTGACCTGTACACTTACCACAATATAAAAACACTATTTAATGAAATAATAAATGTAATTAAATGTATCAACTTGTGTACACTTACCACAATATAAAAACACTATTTAATGAAATAATAAATGTAATTAAATGTGTTATAAAAAAAAATGTAATTAAATGTATCAACTTGTGCAGGGGCAGAACTACCCTTGGGGTAGCCCCTCAAATTTTTTTTTTTTTTTACAAATTTTCTATATATATATATATATGTACAATTTTTATTTTAAATACTAGACCTTCAAATTAAGAATTATCCCAAACCACCACCAAAAAAAAATATGATCTCTAAAAGATAGTTTCCCAAATGGTGAGGCCCGGTTGTTGAGTTCAAGCAGTCAATTCTTAATAAAAGCAACTTTCTCAAGGGGATTTTTTTTTTTTTTTTTTATATGTTGTTGCTTAATTGAAACTAAGCCTTTTGTTGTTGTTGTTAAGTTTTCAATTGTTTGTCAATATTTGATTTAGACTCGAAATGTTAAATGAAAAAACTAAGGAGATGAGAGTTAATGTTAAGACTGATAATAAGAGATATTTTTTAAAAAGAAAAATAAAATAATGGTGATTTTTTTGTATATATCTATAACAAACTAGGTAACTTATGTATACTTATTAAAGTTTTTAAAGATGATATAAGTCTCTTAAAAAAAATTATTATTATTGTTATATGCATGTCTATGTTTACATGTGTGTAGGCATGTGTTTTGAATTTTTGACCTCTCAAACCAAAAATTTTAGTTCCACCCCTGAACTTGTGTGTTTCATATGCTTGTTAATAGGACCCTTAATTTACTAATTTTTTGTCATAAAAAAAGTCCAACAACCCACTAAGAGTACGATGGCAAAGTATTCCTTAATCTGTACATTTACCACAATATAAAAATATCATTTAATAGAAGAATTAAATGTATCAACTTGTGTGTTTCATACATTCGTTTAACCGGACCCTTAATTTAATTGCATTGAACAAAGTGATATACTAATTTTTTTTTTTTTTTTCTAAAAAGTCCAACGACTTTCCTGTTATTTTTTGCACCCCAATTAAAATGTATCCAACAAAAAAGAAGAGTGAAATACCTTTTTAATTATTATGAAAGAAAAAGTGTATTTTGCTCATAGAGTAGAAAATTGAAAATATGTGTCACACAAATATCTTGATCTAGTAGTAAAATATGTTCGTATAGGAGTTGTGGATCGTTTAAGAGGTATTAGAAGAGCATAACGTGTACTGCCGTTGGTAGGGTTTTTTTTTTTTTTTTTTTTTTTTTTTTTTTTTTTTTTTAAATTGATGATAGAAATACATACGAACACACTACACTAATTTTGTATAAGTCAAGAACCGAACCCACGTCCTTTAGAGGTGGGGATCAAGGGAAGGGGTTGCACCATTAGGCCAAATGCCTAGTGGGCCTGCCGATGGTAGCTAAAGTGGATTTTAGTGTGAGCTTGTTGAGGCCAATTTTATTATGTTGCTCATAAATAGTTCATGCGATTAAAAAATATATTTATATTTGTTTTTTTTTAATAAATCAATCAATTTCAATCCCACATTTAAGGTATGCTTCATAAATAAATAATGTTCAAATATAATACATATCTTTTTTTCTTTTTCTTTTTTGAGGAAAATATAATAACATATCTTGACAGGCTTGTAAACATGATTCTTTCTATATATATACTTACGGATTGAATTATATAAATTTGTAAATGTCATAAATAAAAAAATTATTGTGTTCAAT
The DNA here is from genome assembly GCA_907173295.1 of Fagus sylvatica. Classification (NCBI taxonomy): domain Eukaryota; kingdom Viridiplantae; phylum Streptophyta; class Magnoliopsida; order Fagales; family Fagaceae; genus Fagus; species Fagus sylvatica. The sequence continues at coordinate 14,489,010 of OU015770.1, read as the reverse complement.
TTATCTTTCTTGATAATATAAATAGTATACTTCGTAGTAAAAACAATTCTAATTTATTAAAGACATACATTTAGTAAATTTAATTTTTATAAGTTCATAACTGAAAATTAGTATTTCTATTTAATTCAAACAATATAATTTTAATAACAATTTAAGTAACTCAGCATTATTATGGATTTACAAAGAGTACAAGCCTTAATCAAAGTAATTACGTTATATTAAAAAAAAAAAAAATTATTCAAAGAGCTCGTGGATACCTTTGAATTTGTTCAAAAAATAATAAGTTTAATTAAGCTTAGCATTTCCAGCAAGTTCTTGGTTTGACTATCTTCTTTACATGTGGAGAGCTAAACAATAAAATCCATGCTCCAACAACAGATGTTTCACAAAGTTTAAATGCTACAGTAGCTCTTCACAAAAGAAGAGTTACTGTAGTTCTCTACGTGAATAAATAATCAATATCAACGTACTCTTTTCTTCATGTGCTTTGTTTGAGAATAAAAAAATGATAAAAAATGTAATATTTAAATGAAATAGAAGAATAAAAATATATATATATTTAAAATAAAAAAATAATAATTAATCTGCTGAAGATTGTATCAGAAAAAATAAATAGAGAATAACTATTTTTTCTACGGGTGTAGAAAAAAATAAAAATATTGCTGGAATTGCTCTGAGCTTGACGAAGATAACTAATTCTCGTACCAGCGCGTCTTTGTTTGTCATATGTGCCCAGTGAAAAACGTGAAAAAGTACATACTCGGAGCGTTTTGGTTTATGCTGCTCCACGTTTTGGCACAATTATTTTCCGTGACAAGTACCAAAAAAAAACAACGTAGAACCAATGAGAGCTCTAGATCGGACACAGATTTGAGGAAAATCCACCTTCGTCTGGTCAAATACATGTTGCATTTAAGAGGCCTCTGCTTGTAATAAGGATTTAGGCCTACTGATACACGTGACTGTGAAAGCATAAGAAATAATAAGGACAAATTGTACTTTTAGTCCCTTAATTATGTTGAAATTGCAATGTGTTCTTAAATTATAAATTTAACCCATGTTTTCCTATAAATATTGTTAAAAATCATTTTATCTTTTATCATTGGGATTTCCATAATATTTAACCGAAAATTCTATTAAACACTTAAAAAAAAAAAAACTTTTCTGTTAAATTTGACTAAAATTCTAATGGTAGGGTTTAAGTGTTTAATTTTACTAAAAAAAATTTAAGTTTAGAGGAAACATGGTAATTATATCATAGTTAAGGAAAGAAAGTGCAATTAACCCAAACAATTTTATATATATATATGGACTTGTTTGATACATAACAGCAAGCCTAAAATTCCCTAAGCCCAATATATGGGGTAAAGTTGGCGTAAGCTTTAATTTGAGGAAAAGGCATGCCAAACAATAGAAAAGAGCATTTAATAATATGGTGTTTGAAGAAAGTGCCTTTTAATTTCAACTTATGAAGTTACCTTATTTATACGCAATATGTATTCTTTAAATGTGAGATCTAAGAACCATTTACTGAATATCTAAACCATCCACTAGTGATTAGTTTGACTTGAAACTTCTAATAACATGCATTGTTTGCAGATGTAAAGGTAGATCAAGTGTAGTCATTAACACCCTCAACCTGAAGGAAGAGAACGTCTTCTAAGTGAAGCATCTCAACAGTTAAAAACTTAAAAATGCCCAACTCTACATCGTTAGGGGTTTCCAAAAGGAACTTAAACTCTATACACTTAAAAGCCCCCATCCCTCAAGGTCTACTGGTTTAGAATTTTCCAAAGTTCTTACCATGGATCTGGATCATGTGCAATAGCCACCGTGCGATACTTTTTAATAATCTCAGCCATTGAATTAAAAAATAAAATAACAAAAATTTAAAGAAAAATAAATTGAAAGGAAAAATTGGGTGTTGCATCCGTACAATACTTTTAAAAAAGAAAATGAAAAAAAGTAGTAACATAGTATTCGTAATTTATCAAGAAAACATGAGTTTGAACCTATAAATAAGCTTTACTTCTAAGAATTTGGTGGTTTAGATTAATGCCGCCTTCTCCTAGGTAGGGGTGTCAAAAAAAACCCAAACCCATTAGCCCACCCAAACCCACCCACTAATTGCCCACCCAAACCCACTTATTTAATAAATGGGCAAATGGGTGCTAGCCCAATTAGACCCAATTAAGTTGAGTTTAATTGGGCTTTAATTGGGTTGCTTATTGGGCATCAACAAAAGGCCCAAACCCAAAAAAAAAAAAAAAAAGCCCAAACACAAAAATAAATAAATAAATAAACAAAAAAAAAAGCAAGGAAAAATAAATAAAAAGCCCAAACCCGAAAAAAAAAAAAAAAAAAAAAAAAAAAAAAAAAAAAAAGTAAGGAAAAATAAACAAAAAGCCAAACCCGAAAAAAAAAAAAAAAAAAAAAAAAAAAAAAATAAACAAAAAGCCAAACCAAAAAAAAAAAAAAAAAAAAAAAAAAAAAAAAAAAAAAAAAAAAAAAAAAAAAAAAAGATTCTAAGAGGTTTTGGTCATTTTGGAGGTTCCAAGGGTATTTCAGTAATTTTTCTAAGTTTTAATTGTTTTTTCATCATTTTATAGGCTTTAAAGGTATTTTGGTAAATATCTACTTTATTAAATGGGTTTAAATGGGTGGGTTGGGTTTTAGCTTAGATAATTGGGTTGGGTTGGGTTTGGGTAATATTTACTTTATTAAATGGGTTTAAATGGGCTATTGGGTTTTAAAGGCCCAACCCATTTAATGCCCACCCAAACCCACCCATTTGACACCCCTACTCCTAGGTAATAGTTTTGACAAAGAAAAGGGAAAGGATTCCCTCTAATGCTCCAGAGTGCACTGAAGATAAGCCAAACCCCAAAGAAAAATGCTTGCATTGAACATGTACCCAAAGGATTTAAAGATGCTTACTAATTTTTGGGATGGAGGTTATTGAAGAATCTATTCCAATGTCTCGCGGTTTTAAAAAAAAAAAAATTCATGCTCATAGACTTTTTCTTTTTCCAGAGTATGGGAGACAGGGAGAGATAATTAACAGGTAACCTTAATCCCAATTTTTGGAAAGTTTCAATTTGGAACACAAAAAAAATAATAATTAAAAAATCTAAATCCCACTAAAACCTAAATACTTATTCATGCAGCAAATACAAAGTGACGTGTGCAATAAGTCGCTAACAAAAGAATTATGTGTCACACAATAGAGATTAGAGAAGTAGGCAAATTGCTTTATTGAAACTTGTCCAAACAAATTGCATCTGTGCAAGCTCAGTGGGCTTAACGGACTCATCGACGTTATTGGGGTTGAACGGGCTCATCAATCATCGATCTTCAAGGTTGAGAGCCACTCACTGGTCTGCTTGCAAAACAGGCCCATTTGTTGAACTAATGTTACGTGACCCACTTCACATTTGCATGGATAACCCATAATATTGGACTTAATTTTTTTTTTTTTCAATAAGTACAGTGACACAAAAAAAAATTTCACAGTAGTTAAAGTGATATGTTGAGATTAGTATATAATAAAAATGATGTCAATGATAAGACAGATTGAGAGTGGAGACTAGAGTTTCACATAGTTCGGTATAGTGCCTACATCCACAGGATGAAGCCAATGGCTACATATTTATTAATATTCTTTCTATGTACAATATATTTTAGATGATACAATATTTTGTGAGGTGTCCTATTTATATATAGGACTACTAACACAACTCTTATATCTAACCTATGTGGGATTCCTTAACATTCTCCCTCAAACTCAATGTGTAATTTTAATGAAACCTTTGAGTTTGGTAACAAAATAATAGCTAAAAAATGCGGCTCAACTCGACTTGACTTGTATCTCCACTTGATGGCCCGAATCTCAGCTCATAGGCTTGGTGGCTCGGATTGTAGCTTGAAGTAGATCTGCTTGGCTCGGTCGGATCATGGCTGAATGGCTCGGATCGCGACTCAGAGGCCTGGAACAAAACCTAAAATAAAATGAATACAATTTTTTTTTTCTTTTACTGGTCGCTGCCAGTTTTTTTTTTTCCTTCAAATTTCAAATTTTGAAATTTGAATTTTTTTTAATTAAAAAAAATCAAAATAAAAAATAAAAATGATAGGATCTGGTCAGCGGGTCGAGCGCACCGTGGGTCAAACACCGGTTAGGGCTAACGTGGCGACATGTGGCAAAGGTAGCAACCACCAACGCGTGTAAGCGTGTGAATCCAGCGCCTGAAAATTTCGATGGCGCGTGGAGGCGCGTCCACCGTCAGATCTGGTTGATTTTCGCGGCATTGGATAGATCGGCTTCTGATCTGTTAATTGGTGGTGTTATTTTCGTTGATCGGTACTTGGATGATGTAGATCTAAAGCGTGGTAGTTTTGGCGGCGTGTGAGGAATCTGCAGAAAATGCAACGCTTCAAGCTGCACGTGGAGGTGCGTCTATGGTCGGAATGGACTCCAGTTTGTGTCGTTTGATCGATCTCGGGATGGGCTACTGATTTGTGTGATTAGTTTGCTGAAAATTTGAGAGATGTGGTATGGAGCTTTTGGATGGGATTTTTGAGTGGAGGATACGAATAGGAATGATGTGATTTATGAGGTGTGGAAGCGGAAGGATCGAAGTTGCTCGTTAGAGCTTTAGGGCTCTGATATCATGTAGAAAACCTGAATCTAAAGCAAATAAACAATGGAGAAATATGAAAGACAGATAGAGAGAGAGGAAGAGGGTGGAGGTTAGGGTTTCACGTGGTTCAGCATAGTGCCTACGTCCACAGGATGAAGCCCAATGGCTACATCTTTATTAATATTCTTTTTGTGTACAATATATTTTGGATGATTATAATATGTTGTGAGGTGTCCTATTTATATATAGGACTACTAACACAACTCTCATATATAATTTATGTGGGATTACTTAACAAAGATCATGTGAAAATCATTATGCATCACACATATAATTTGACACTTCAACAAGTTGTGAAGTGAGTTGTGAAAAATGTTATATCCCTAACATTGTGAACCAGATTAAGCATCAACTAGAGAAGTCATTAAGCATAGCCCATTTACAGCACTTGTGAGCTAACACAGTACATTCACGATTAACCAAACTAAACAAAACAGATTTTTCCCCAACGGACAAGCAATCTTTAATTAGGCCCAGAGAAGTCAAAACGAAATCTTGATTGCTTAATTGTAGGTTTGTCAAGTTCAACTTTTCAAGTCCATATCCAAATATAAGAATCCAATAAACTTGGAATCAGACCAGCCCAAGACAAGAACAAAATTTGATGAATACCTCCAGGCCCTTGGAGCATTTGGTGCCTATCTTTATTCCTAATCTTAACCAGCATCTTCCATCAATAAAAATTGTAATCTTGTTCAAAATTGCTGAACAAATATAGGAAACAAATAATTGAAGAGGAAAACTAGTAATTGATAAAAATCATAAAATTCACTTAAAACGACATTCTGGAAATAGTCTTTATACTTGAAAACCTTTAGAATTTTTTTGGAATATATAAAGAAGGTTTTTAGCACAAGCTCGAGTCCTTGGAATATTGAATTATTAAAGAATATTGGAATTTGTGTCCTGAGATTTTTTTTCTCAATATTCAAATTGTTTGTTTATCCTTATGTCACACAAGTTCTGCACTTCTGCTTATGCTACCTTGGAATCACATCAAAGAGGTGACTGAGCTTTTGCAGAGATTTCTTGAATGATTAAGCACTTGCAGGGATTCCTTGAACAATTGAGCTTTTGCAAAGATTTCTTAAGATAGTCTTAAATAATTGTCTTTCTTAATTCCGATAATCTTATTCGCAATAAATATTAATTCTAAAAGCTAAGAAGCACAGGTATGTTTTAGGGTACGGGTACAGTACGGTAATACGACAATTCTTAGAAAAGTGGGGTACGGGTACAGCGGGGATATATATATGTTTTATTAATTTTTTTTATATATTATTATGCATATATTTTTCATATATTTGATAAGCATATGTGAAATTAAGTGCAATTATGGATAATAAAGTATATTCATTGTCATTAAATGGTCTTTAAAATACAAATTAAGATCCAAAAGAGTAAATAAAAGAAGTGTACATCTATATAGTTACACCTTAAGTTTATGTTTCCATCACTTTCACTACATTTATATTTTTTTGTGACATATCCAAAAGAAAAAATGAAAGAAAATAAATTTTTTTTTTGGTTGAAAAATTTGGGTACGCCTGGGTACGCATGCAAAAGTACCCAAGAATACGAATAGCTAAAAAGTCTAAAATATATCAACCGAGTGGTCTAAATCAACCAGTGTAACAAAACTCTTTTATTTTCATTTTCAACCAATAAGATAAAAATCTTATCCCAAATGATGTTCTCATTAGGCCAATACATGAAGACACCCGTAGCCATGGTCCACAAAACATATAGGCTTCCCATCTTCCTAACAATATAACTGGAAAACTGGGACCAGACACGTAGTGGTACAAGTCCTACATCCATTATCTATATTGGCCATCAGGAACATAATTGAAGACAAAAAAAAATGCAAATATGCAGATCGGTACGTTTAAGGATAATCCACTTGACTCTCACTGTAGTTAAAGGATTTCTAAGTCCTAACCACTGGTGGGTGTTCATGCATGTGTCAAATCTGCATAGTGTTTCTTATGATCAAGTGCTTTTTTAAGGGTGCATTTCCAGTTACATAACTAATTCACTACCGGTTGAGATTCCATATAATACTTTTTTTATTGTATAGGATCCAGTACATTTTGAATAGTACTTTCAATCTCAATCATTTACAAAAACTTAAAAAAAAAAAATTAAAAAATTAAAAAATGAAGTATGTAAAACCATTGCATGGATCTCAATCAATGACTACATGGGTCAAAAAACATGTTCAATTCCTTCCTCAACATTGGGTTGGTGCGCTACCTAACATTGTATTGGTAGGCCCAAATACGGGTCCGGCTCACCTCCAATTCCCACCCCTCCCGTTCTCTCCCATTTTTAAATGGATGCAAGACACGTGACAGACATAAAATCTGAAAGATAACAAATAGCCACGTCAAAGCCTATTTTCAACACCTTCTTCCTTCTTCAAAATTCTCTTTTTCTTTTTTTCAAAACACCAACAGCCTAGCTCCCCCATGAGCTTCTGATCGGACACAGGCTTCTTGTTATGTCCCAAGGACCATGTAGTTATTTCATAGATCCATTTTCTGCCAGTATAGAGTAACAAAATTCAGATTAAACCAAAATAACATGTAATACAATGAGGAGATAAATTCAGTAGATGGAGAAGAACATCAAGTAAGGGAAGCTCTCTGGATTTCAAAGGGAAAAACAAATTTTCAAAGCTTTTTTCTCTTCCTAAAAAATTCATCTTTTGCTGAAACCCATAAAATCCCATCATCTCCATAAATACACATACTCCAAAATCAACCCAAAATACAAATTCTCACACACAAAACCAAAATCAAACAACACAAGCCATGGGTGGATTTAGCCATGGTTGACGGTGATATGGGTAGGGGCTAGTCAATCTTTGGGTGTGTGTGAATTTGGGATATAGGAGTGTTAGTTTTAGTCTTTGGGTTCGTTGCCCACTGAGATGCGGTCTCCTTGCCACATAGACCCAAGTAGATCCGCCAACATCAATCACCCTTACAAGCCCAACCATTGTTTCCGTTGAACTTGAAGTCCTGCAACTGCTGGGCTCTAGGTGGTTTGAAAAAATATGAAAAATAATTTTGAAAAAGGAAGGAGCTGCTGAAAAGAGGCTTTGACGTGGTTATTTGTTATCCTGCAGATTTTATGCCTGCCACGTGTCTTGCATCCATTTAAAAATGGGAGAGAATGGGAGGGGTGGGAATTGGAGATGAGCCGGACCCCCCAAATACAGAGGAGTTATCTCCTATGTCTGCTGCATGCAGCGCCCCCCTCACAACAGGTGGAGTCCACGGGTGTGTGGGCCCCACCTGTTGTGAGGGGGGCACTGCATACAGCGGGCATAGGTGATCCTTCTTCCCAAATACGGGTCCACAAGGCCAATCAAATAATTTACCATGATACGCCCCAATCAAATAATATATGCTAGGCTTTTATTTATTTATTTTTTTGCTCAAAGGAGAAAACAACTAAACAAAACAACAAAACAAAAAGACAAACAGCACTATTAAAGGTAGGCCTATGCTAGGCTTTTATTAGACATGAGTACATGACTGACATTTCAGTCTCTTTAAAATGCTATTATGAGTACGGCCTGAGCATTCAGCAAAATAAAAAAAGAGTACGGCTTGAACAAAAATATATAGGGCTTGTTAAGCATTTTCAATGAGTTATTTAAAATTTAGGTTAAATTTTAGTTTTAGTAATTATTTTTTTAATTTTGTTTAATTATCTTTTAAAACACTTTCAATTGATTCTTTATTTTCAATTCTATTTTATTATAATATAATTTTTTTATTTTTTTATTATATTATTCAAAACTTTTAAATACACAAATCAATAAAAGGAAGGAGAAAAAATAAAAGAATTGATTAAAAATAAAAGATATAATAGAATATTATTTTGCTTAAGCTATAATACTTGGGTAAAAATGCTCAAACACTATAATTTAAAGTTATTTTATCTAATATATTATTAGTCCATTAAAAAAGATTTTGGAATTCACAAATCATATTTTGACTTGAATGGTATTTTACCTTCCCGGTTAAAAATGCTCTACGCCTTTGACATATATCTTTGGTTTTGGGCTATTTGATTCTATGGAACAGAGGAATGTACTACTACATTGAAGGCGATGTCCTTCTTTGTAATTAAATATGCTTTGAGCAAAACAAAAACCGAGAAGTGATTCTCTACAAGTCATCCTTGGCTTGGGATTTCCATGGTATGGTAGAACACTAGAATTGGAAAACAGTGTCTTCTTATGGATTTCTTGAATTTTTTTTTTAGGGTTTATTTATTTTGTTAGAAATGGATTTCTTGAAGTTGATTGTATGTTGATATGATTTTCCCCGTACAAGACAAACAATTAAAAACACGTATGAATTTGATACAATATTCTAACTTCTGTTATGTTATAATTAAAATGAATGGCTTATAAAATTAGATCACATTTTATGAATATAATTCTTATAAAATTTGAATAAGGAAACTGAATTTAAATTTCGATAGTAGAAACAAAAACTGTGAGACAGCCAATTGACTACTCGACATGTAGGATTTGTAAATTCTGAATTATGTTGATTAGATGTTTGCAAAAAAAGAAAAAAAGAAGAAGCAATTTGCATTATAAATTAAGAACAATGTTGTCCATGCTACGTTGCCACTTTCAAGTGGGACAGCCAAGCACTTCTTAGTGCAAACCAACCCATAGCCACTGGTGGTCATATTAGGTGGAAAGAATTGAAGACGGAGAAGAAAAAGGCAACATGATCTACAAGGAGCTTATGTGCTCAAAATTTTGAATACAGTATCTAGATCAAACTTGTTGTAAAATGAAAGAGAAATAGTAAGAGAAAATGATTAAGAGAAACTCTTTTGAGAATTTTCTTATTAGGTGATCATCCACACCAAAAAGGAATTTCTAGAATTCTCTATCTCACTAATCTCTTTACCTCTTCTCTATTTCTAAAAATGAAGCATTACACTTATATATATATACAGGGGCGGCCCCGAGCGTTGGGTTGCCCTAACCCCGTCATAATTTGGTTGCCCTACTTACTAGTTATTATTTAATATTTAAAAAAATAATATAAAGTCCAAAAAAAAAATTTTCATACAAAATCAAGGTTATATTGTACTTTTAACCAGTTATAATATTACAACCTCGTTCAAATAAAAGAAAAAATAATCTTGTCATTCTCATTCTTCGTCATAGTATCTACAACCTATATGATATTACAACCTCGTTCAAATAATAAAAAAATTATATTACACTCCTAAAAAACTAAACTAATACCTATTAATATTATTTTAGGTTTAATAGTTTTTAACTAAAAAATGTTTTAGTGTTAATAAGCTCCCATAAAAAAATAAAAATAAAAACACAACACAGACAAATAAATCTAATGTGCAACACTCCCATCAAAAGAATAAAAATAATACTATAAACACAATTACATCACACATGCCAACATTTAAAATCTTAAATAAATACTTCCACAAATCACAATATATTCGATCAAAATATAAAAAATAATTCAATAAAATAAATAAAATAAAATAAAAAAGCAAATAGTTCAGTGCACGTGTACTGACCCACCGCTGTCCCCAACCCCCAATAAAAACCATTAACGGCGTGATGCTGCCGTGCTTCCGCGTTCCGCCGGTCTGCATCCCGCCGTGCGGCGTGCCTTGCGCGTGGCTGCTGCTCGGGCCGCTCAGCTTCTCTCCTTCAGTTCTTCACTTCGTGGTTACGGGATGTCGGGATCTAGTGGGCTAGTGGCTGATCGTGGCGGTGGACCGGTGGTTTCAAGGTGATTTGGGTTGGGATTTTTCTGGATTGTGAATTTGTGATTTAGGGATTTTTTTTTTTTTCTCAGTTTGGTAAAGTTGTGTTTTGCCGATAACACATTTGTTTTTTATATTTGGGTTTAGTTTTGATTAGATCCGTGGATTATAGCTTACATCTGTTGGATTATAGGGTGTTTTATGATTTTTGCCCTTTGAATATTTTTTTTGCCCTCCCGTGTATTGATAATTGGTTGATGAGTTCTGATTTTTTTTTAATTTTTGACCTTGAATAATTTGTTTTGCCCTCCTGTGTATTGTTAATTAGATGATGAGTTCTGATCATTTTTTATTTTTGCCCTGAATATTTTTTTTTGCCCTCCCGTGTATTGTTAATTGGATAATGAGTTCTGATCATTTTTTATTTTTGCCCTGAATATTTTTTTTTGCTCCTCCCGTGTATTGGTTTATTTTCTTATTTTTGCCCAATATTTTCTGAATATATTTTTTGCCCTCTAATAAAAATTTTATTTTATTGAATTTTTTTTTTTTTCTGATGTATATGTATAATTTTTTTTTTTGTATGTATAGTATAATTTTTTTTTTTTCCATTTTGGTTGCCCCAGGGTGGGGGGTTGCCCTAGCCCAGGGGCTTGCTGGGCTTACCCCAGGGCCGGCCCTGTATATATATATATACACACTTGGAAGCATGATTATCATGATTCATACTTTAACCATGATTCTCACTTAAGTCATGACTCACACATTTAGCACATGGTTCATACATTAGCCATGACTCACGCATTAGCATATGGTTTACACATTAGTTATGACTCACACATTAGTCATTGTTTACACATTAGTCATAACTCACACATTAGCATTTTGGCAACATCAATAATTCACAACACTCCTCCTTAGATGACCACTCACAAAGAATATGCCTCGTTAAAACCTTGCCAAGGAAAAACCCAGTGGGATAAAAACAAGTGAAGAAGGAAAAAGAGTACAGTATTCTTATGAACCTTTAAATGCCTTTGGATTGCCTCATTAAAACCTTGCAAAGGAAAACCCAGTGGGAAAAACCTTAGTGAAGGAAAAAAAAGTACAATCAGCACATATCCTTCAGAGTATTTACTCCTCCTCATGAGTACATAGATTTTCAATTGTCAATGAAAATGTCCTTATGTCGACGCATGCCAATATTATGAACAATCTTCTAGAATGTCTGAGTTGTCACTTGATCGAATCTGCTTGACATCAACATCACAGCTCTTCTAGAGCTTATGTGTGTAAAAGAATTTTAGGTAAGATGTGTTTGCTTCATGAATTGCAACATCTTTGTTCGTTTGATAAATCTTCATGCAATAGCAGTGTTGTCACAAATGAATAATATTATGTTTCTGATCGTCCTTTGGTCTGTATCAGAAAGATATCATGCGTCTATATTTCCCATTAACTGTGGATTTGATTTATAAGTTCAAGTGCAATTTGCAAAATACATCAAAGTATCAATTGCACAAATATATAGTACTTCAAGACCAAGAATTTTTTCATACTCTTCTTGAGGGCAAAAGTGGTCCTTCTTAACATCAAGTGACCAATCAACCATTGGAGTAAGTTTTATTCATATGAAAGTGCTTCAGAACTTCCTCTGTGTATCTTGACTAGTGAACAAGAATTCCATTTGAAAAGTGTTCAACTTGCAAGTCAAGACAAAATTATATTTTACCGAGATCTTTCATCTCAAATTCATTCTTTATATGATTGACGGTTTTTGTGAACTCTTCAGGAGTTTTCACAATATATACCGCAATAGTAGCAAACCGAGATCCTCATTCTTTAACGCATGGACAAGTATGGATTCTTCTTAAATCCTTCTTAAAAATATTTGCTAAGACAATTGTACCACATGCACCCAGATTGCTTTAAATCATATCAGAATTTCTGTTACTTAGTATAGTATATCCTTCGAGGATTATATGCTTCAGGCATTTCATATCGTTTAGTGATTTTAAATTGTATGCTTTATGCATTCCATATCCTTCAAGGATTTTTAAATTATATGCTTCAAGCATTCCATATCTTTTAAGGATTTTTAAATTATATGCTTCAAGAATCTTTGTTACTTGGTAGGAAATATCCTTCAGGGATTATATGCTTCAGGCATTTTAAATCCTTCAGGGATGTTCAATAATTCATATAGATATGCGCATATCCAATCTACCAAGTTAATCAAAATTCTGAATGAAATTGTATCCATTACAGGGGCATATATTTCTTTATAATTATACTAGATTTCTACAGGAAACCTTATTACATAAGTCATACTTTGTACTTCATAGTACAAATACTCACATGAATTTAAACAGGCATTACACCATTTGGCGTATGGACTACAGGTCCAAATATTTCATATTTTACTCATGAGTTTAGCTCTATTTGAATTCCACATTGGCCAATAATTTCTAAGTCGATACTTTTCGATGGTTTGTGGTTCAAATTCACCATTATTACTTCGGGTAATGTTAAGAGCAAATATATTGTCGACAACAAATTTATTTCTATCCTATATATCTCCTGTATTTAAATAATGTATCGAGATCTCGTAATTTCAGGTACTTTTTCTCTTCAGGAGATTCCACTTCAGGGGAGAACTCTTCAGGAGTTTCCTCTTTTGGAGGTTTATTTTTAGGAGATATTGTACACAATTTTTGATAGATTAATTACCTTATTACCTGTTTCATGGGTATAGCCTCTTTATGGGCTGCGACTTGTTTTTCTCTTCTTGTGATTTCTTTCTTTAGCACCGATAGGTCTTCCACGCTTTAAGCGTGCTTTCGATTCATTTGCTGTTACATTAATTAATTTTCCTTTAGGGACTTCAATTCGTGCTGGAGTATTAGCAGCTAATCTCTTACTGTCAGTGAATACATCCGGTAATTGGTTTGCAATACCCTGCAAATGAATAATCCTCTGAACTTACAGTTCATATTGTTTTGTACGAGAATCAAAGTGAGATAACGTCGAATCATTCCATATGATCTCTTGTCGTGCTTCTGGCATCGACTTTTCTCCCCCTAATTGTGGGAAGACTGTTTCATTAAAGTGACAATTTTCAAAAATGTGCTTTAAAAACATTACCAGTTAGAGGTTCAAGATATCTAATGATGGATGAAGAATCAAAACCAATATAAATTCCAAGTCTACATTGATGACCCATTTTAGTGCGTTGTGAAGGTGCAATAGGAACATATACAGCACAACCAAAAATGCGGAAATGAAAAATACTTGGTTGTTTGACCAAGGACAAGTTGCAATGGTGAGTATTTATGGTAAGTAGTTGGTCTGATGCGAGCTAATGATGCAGCATGTAATATAGCATGTCACGAAGTAGAAACAGGTAATTTTGTTTTCATAAATAAAGGACGAGCAATCATTTGAAGTCCTTTAATAAATGATTCTACTAAATCATTTTGGGTATATGTATGAGCTACAAGATATTCTACATCAATTCTAATTGATATACAATAGTCATTAAATGCTTAAGAAGTATATTCTGCTATATTATCTAAACGAATTTTCTTAATTGGAAAATCAAGAAATTGTGCACGTAACCTAATTATTTGAGCATGGAGTCTAGTAAATGCAACATTCTTAGTTGAAAGTAGACAAGCACGTGACCATCTAGTTGATGCATCAATTAAAACCATAAAATACCTGAATGGTCCACATGATAGGTGTATAGGTTCACAAATATCATCTTTAATTCTTTCTACATAAGTTTACTTTGAGAGTGGTTACTACATGAATAGTTACTTGGTAAAAGAATCTTCTAATTCTTTAATGGATGTGAAAGTTCTCAATGATTCGACGCATCATTATAGATCCTGGATGTTCAAGACGATCATACTAAAGCATGAAAATCTTTGGGTCATAGCACTTCTGGTGCACTATCACCCAGAAGAGAAAATAGACAATTTTTCTAGTATGAGCTTCTGGCCCAATGATATAAAAATATTCTTTACTGCCTTCATTGTTGGTTTCAATTATGATAACTATCATAACGTATATCTTTAAAGCTGAGTAAATTTTTTCTAGATTTACAAAGCATTATCTATATGGATTATTATTGTAACAACCCAAGGAAAGCGCTAGCCACATCTGCGCTTATACCCCAAAAGGACTAGTCAAGTTACAATTGAGGCTCCTTGCAATTGTTAATAAAGCCCAGTTTGACCCAATTAATTGCCCAATGTGGGACTCAGCAAACACACACACTTATCAGAATTTGGGGCATCACAATCTCCCCCACTTAAATCCCTAACGTCCTCGTTAGGGCCCATATGTCCGAGCCCACATGGGATTACTGGGTTGGCTCTGATACCATTTGTAACAACCCAAGGAAAGCGCTAGCCACATCTGCGCTTATACCCCAAAAGGACTAGTCAAGTTACAATTGAGGCTCCTTGCAATTGTTAATAAAGCCCAGTTTGACCCAATTAATTGCCCAATGTGGGACTCAGCAAACACACACACTTATCAGAATTTGGGGCATCACAATTATCCCCTTTGGTAACATAAAGTTTGCTCTTCCGGAGCTTTCAATTTATTTTATTTTTTAATGATTGTGTGTGATGTTGCATCGTTTGCTTGACATAAATCTCCACACATCATTTTGGAATATCTATCCATGTATAAGACCCAATTTTTTCATATATTAAACTTCATTCTTTAATAAAAATATAGTACAATACCACACTATTTATAATAATACAAAGAGATGAGTTCATTGAGTATGAATAAATTCCATTAATATCCTGGAGAAAACTTTTCTCCATCTAAGGAATCAAAATAATCCAAGAGATCTTTTGAATCACTATAATAGGGATATTCTGGATCACTATGATTTTCATGTTTTAATGGATCTTCTAGATCACCATGATTTTCATGTTTCAATGGATCTTCTGGATCATATTTCAAGGGATCTTCTTGATCACCATGATTTTCATGTATCAATGGATCTTCTAGATCATATTTCAAGGGATCTTTTAGATTACCATGATTTATTTCAATTTCTTTTCCTTTTTCTTTCATGGAGGCTTGATACAGGTCCACCAAATGTTTAGCCGTACGACATGTACGTGACCAATACCTTTTTCATACCACACCTATAACACAGTTCTTCATGGGCCTTTGGAGGTTTATTCAGTAAACCTTTTCCCTTTTCTCGTTGTTGTGTTTCATTATGATTCCATTTCCGGTGGTAAGGTGTGGTATTTCTTCTTAGGGAATTGTAAGTAAGTCCCCCTCGATATTGATTACTTTTACCACGTCCACGCCTTTGATCACTATTTCCTCTATTATTAAAAGAGGTTTTATTCACTTCAAGAAATGGCGCGGAGCCGGTCAGGTGAGACTGGTGGTTTTTTAACAGAAGTTCATTATTCTGTTCTGCAACCAAAAGACAAGATATTAATTCATAATATTTTTTAAAGTTGTGTTCTCGATATTGCTGCTGTAGGAGCATATTCGAGAGATAAAACGTAGAGAATGTTCTCTCTAACATGTCTTCATCAGTAATATTTTCTCCATATAATTTTAATTTTGAGCTGATTTTAAAAAGTACAGAATTATATTCAGCTACATTTTTAAAATCTTGTAGTCTCAAATGAATCCATTCATATCTAGCTTTAGGGAGGATTATGGACTTCTGGTGCTCGTATCTCTCCCTTAGATTATTCCACAGAATTAATGGATCTTTTATTGTGAGGTATTCTGTTTTTAACTCCTCATGAAGATGATGGCGAATAAAAATCATTGTTTTAGCACGATCCTGTTGGGATTCGACGTTGCCATCTCTTATAGTTTTTCCAAGGTTCATTGCCTCTAAATGGATCTCAACATCTAGGATCCATGATAAATAATTCTTGTCAGAAATATCAAGGACAACAAATTCAAGTTTTGTGAGATTTGACATAATTTATAGTAAAGATATCAATATATTAGTTAGTATTTAGATCAAGCAAAATTTAACTAAGCTAAAATTACTTGATAACAAAGATACTAATTCTTTAAAGAAAAACTTACAGCGGATTGAAGATAAGGTAAGAACAACTTCTTTCTTAGGATTTGGTTAGAGTTTCGTGCTGATAACATGTTGTAAAATGAAAGAGAAATAGCAAGAGAAAATGAATAAGAGAAACTCTTTTGAGAACTTTCTTATTAGGTGATCATCCACACCAAAGAGAAATTTCTAGAATTCCCTATCTCACTAATCTCTTTATCTCTTCTCTATTTCTAAAAATGAAGCATTACACTTATATATATATACACTTGGAAGCATGATTATCATGATTCATACTTTAACCATGATTCTCACTTAAGCCATGACTCACACATTTAGCACATGGTTCATACATTAGCCATGACTCACACATTAGCATATAGTTTACACATTAGTCATGACTCACACATTAGTCATTGATTACACATTAGTTATGACTCACATATTAGCATTTTGGCAACATCAATAATTCACAACAAAACTCTTCTATTCTTATTGTATCTAGATTGTTTTATTAGTGCTGAAAGGTTATTGAAACTTATGCCCGACCATCTTTTTGAATGCCTTGTTTAGATGGAGCACATGGACCAGGGAGTTAGACTTCCACAGCACCATGAATGACCTCTGGCTTTCCAGTTCGCCTGTTGGCGCAACATTGAAGCCCAGTCTGTCCAATGCAACTATGCAAGTTTGTGATCATGTTCCTTTACTACACATGTTCACAAAAATAAACTGCATGGAGTTTTGGAAGAACAAATTAGTTGGAGCCAAGTTCCAAGTGGGTGGTTTGCTAGTCATGGTGGCTTAATTATTGCCATCAATTGCTATTCATTATACGTGGACCATTGCCATTTGTTAGAAGTATCTTATTATATATTTTATTTAAAATAAAATAAAAAACTTACAAATTGTGACAAAATTGTTACATCAACAATATGAGACAAACTCACATGACAAATGGAGAACGGAACTCCGTTTGGCAGGCCAAAATAACGTCGGTGTAGGAGTAGGACATATTTGGGAGAGATTGGTCACCCTTTCCGTGCAATGCAACATGGTGGATGTCTTTTCTATGATAATTATTTGTACATAATAATAAGCCCAATACCATGCTCCCTGTCAAAAAATGGGTCTTCCAAGACAACACTATTATAAGTTAATAATTCATGTGCCACCATGTGCATCACTAAACTTCAATATGAAAGTACGTGAAAATGTTTTCCAATCAAACACAAAAAAATAAAAAAATGTAATCAAATTCTGCATGCCATATGGGGTCCTCTCGGGCCAAGTTAGTCAGTCAGTTAATTACCATTGCTTTTGCTGGAAGCACTGTGTTGCTTAGCTCTGAATGCCATAATTGACTGTCAAGTCTCACTAAAATCCATAAAGGTTGTAACTTGTAATAATCGCCCCTCATTGCCAATAAAGTTACCATGATTTTTAGATAATTATTATACAAATTCTGCAATGACGTCTTTACTAGTATGGTCCAATTATGAAATAAAGATTTCGCTTCTGCCACTATATATAATGAAGGCCACTGCCAATAAGATCTTCTGCTGCAAAAGTAGGTGGCTCCATTTTTTGATACCCTCAAGGACGTTAACTATTATACCTCATTCAGAAAGGCACAGAATTATGGTGATTTGTGATTTGTGACGACACTAGTCGTACCCCAAATTGGAAACAAATCAATTTTTACATCAACTAGTTGAAAAGTAAATATAGAAACAAATTATTAGTCTTTCTAATTTGTGTTTTAGTTAGAAAGGGGCCCAAACCCAACCTGAATAACAATGAACCGGACAAGCATTTTCTCCATTTCATTTGAAATGGAGATTTTCCATTTAAAAGTGTAAATTAAATATTACAGATCTAACAGTAAACAAAATGTAACATTATTTAAAATTTTAAATAACGTGATAGTATGTACACTATTGGATGCATAAGATCAAATCTCCAACATAAAATGGACAAATGAAAAGATTTTCAAATGGAAAGGTTCCTATTCCCAATTAACCGGAGTCTATCTATTTCAAATACATTACCAATCAAAAGCATGTCTAAATCTTCAAGAGGACGTGTTTGTATTGTTTTAAAATTTTAGTATCGATTTGACCAAATGATATCTTGATTGGTCGTGATACGTCTTGATATTTTAATTTGACCTTGTTTCTAAAGGCCTTACGGGTCCTTTCTAATTGGTTCACCGAAGGACTTTGTTATTATAAAAGGTTACGTTGCAATTTCGATCAAACTTGAAGATGACTATCATAGTACTAAATACAGTAAAAGTAACTTATCAAATAAAACTAAGGATACTATATATCAAAGCAGAAATTGAAGAGAATAACTATCATTGTGCATTCAACTATAGTAATTGGAATTACAATAAAACGAAACTATTTACTTGCATTAACGCAATAAGCAGATTGCAAATTAGCTAACTCTTATGCTAAAGAAAGCAAGAGTAATGAGTGAAAATGTGAGTGAGTGTGTTTTTTGTTCACAATGTCTTTCAACTTATACTAAGGTTTCCATGGTTAACTTCAGTTACTCTTGTTATGTCATTAATCACGTGTTGAAGATGCTGCTTCCTGATCTTTTAAATGTTTATAGTTCTCTACACGTGTCATGTCTCCCCTGATGACGATGCTTGTGATATATTTCAATAGCAACAATATAAGTAATTTTGCCTAGCTCAAAGACATATTTCTAAGATTTAGAATATCATAATTCATAATAAGCTATATTTGATGACTGAATTTGATCCCACACAAACGTTACCCTTGAATACAGGATTTGTCACTCATTCAGATATAATTAATTACTCCAACAAACTCCGTTAACTTTATTCTTCTCTTAATTACGAGAATAAAATCTTAGTCTATCTATTTGTTTGGTGTTATAAATGCAAAGCTATAATGGATGTACTAAACTTTCCTTGTTCAAACTGTACGTGTTATCTGAAGCAATCCTAGTGCCAACAGTTAATAGCCTTATCAACAAGCTATTAACGAACCCTTGCTTCAAGGTGCAGTGGTTGTGGTCTGAAGTAGTGCACAACTTACCTAACCCAACCTATTGGTTGGTTTGAATTAATGATTCTATGCATGCATGATGATTATATCTAATCACCAGGATTAGGACACCTAGAACCTGTTATGATATTATCATTGCTAATTGAAATTCCATGGTTTGTTTATTATATCTATTCTCATGTCGGCCAAACCTTGATTAGTTTGATGTGCATCTCTGGATTTATATCCTATGCAATACTCAAAAAGCATTGTATGGGTGCAATTCCTTTTTTCCTCTCACATTTTCAAAAATTTTTCACTTTTGTTTTTTGAATTTTTTTAATAATTTTTTATTAAGTGGTTGAGATTGAAAGTTAAGAAATTAACTTTCAATCTCAACCACTCAATTGGTATTGCATGCAATACCAATTGCATGGGATATGAATCCCATCTATAATTGATTCCAAAATTTTGAAACTAAGATTTTGTTGTTGTTGTGATCATGTTGGTTTTGAACCGAAGCATATAAACCGATATTAGGTTTTGTGTTGCTTAGGATTCAAGGAAATTGACCGACACAATATGAAAATAGGCACCCAATAGCCATGAACACGCAGAGAGTATGCTCTGCAGTTAGTACGAAATACGTAACCTATATTTATATAGGTCAAATTAGTTAAACTTAAACATTCCACGAAAGCTTTTGAGTTAGGATTATCAGTTTTAAGAAAACTAAGTTTCAGATTGAATTGGGATTTCAAAGTTGAGTGAATTAGGAGTATTTGGTACGTACTATTGAGCAAATAGTTTCACATCAAGCCGTCCATTAAATTCAATTGGCATAATTTTGATGTCAAACTAAGCCAATGAAGCCAACTTCCATCCCTAACGAGCATTAAATAGACCTATTATTTATGTTACACACAAAGATAGGAGTATACGTAACAAACTGTTTGATAAACATCATTCTATGAACAAGATTAATAAAACAAAAATAAAAGGGTACTAAGAAAAGGATATGGATTGAAAGATCTTATCAGTGATTGAGGTTTCCTTAAAATTCAGCAGAAGTTTTATCACAATGGAGACAAGATAATAATGATCTGTTCGTTTTATACATTTCCTCCAATCTAAGAGCTTAATATAGCAATTATGATCAATATTTAATTTTGCGATCTACGTAATACAACACTACACATCAAATCAAGTCATGTCAAATGAAATTGGCACCAAAAGGTCCAAAACACATGCCAACTTATCCTATGAATCAGAGCCAACAATGTCTTCCATATCCCTTATCCCTTAGAGTCGACACCACCTTGCCCATCCTAATAAAATTAGGGAGAGCTATTTTGTCATATGCCATACAGTAACAATACTAGAGAAGAAGAACCCTATTAACAAATCAAATCATTTAAAAAATATATAAATAAATAAATCCCAACAATCCATTTGGCACTTTTATTTTAGGTACAACAAAATTTAAATGTATGCCCCCATAAAGACTGTTATTTACTATTAGACCAAGACATCAATGGGTTCTTTTTTTGTGTAGGAGAGATTCGAATTACATATATTTTATCTGACAATAAGAGACTTTACCAGTTAAATTAGTTGGAACCTATAACTTATCTGGTTCTTGGAATTCTTATAGTGTGTTAGAAAATATAGACAGTAATGAAAATAAAGAAAACTCAACAATGAATCTTTTATAACCATTTCCAATAATGTTATTTTTTTACATTCCTTTCCTAAGAACTTTAATGGTGCTCAAAGTTTTTTTTACTACAAGTGGAGTGTTAGGGATTCTAATCAAGGTTCTCCCCATGGAGGCTCTTGACTGTGCTCAATGTTAATTCCAATTGTCCTTTCATTCAGAGTATGAGACTTAATTTATTGTGTATTTAGTCGAGTGGTGTATTCCCCCCTTCTCAATTAACTTATCTCTTTATGAGGATGTGAGTTCGATCTATCTTATACAAATTAGATTAGGAAGTTCTACTTTAGATAAAAATAAATAAAAATAAAAAGTAAGAGACTTTATCCAATTAGTATATATATATATAATTTTATCGAACTATGTTCTCTCCTACCAACAAACTCATTTCGGCTTTATTCCCTTTCATTTTTTTGTTTGTTGGTTTTTTACATGACTTTATAAGCTTTTTGGGTGGGTGGTTAACTCATGCTTAACATGCCATTGAGCTGAGAGAGGCTTGGAAACTTTTGTGGCCTTGGGGTTGGACATGTTTCCTTTGTAAAGCCCTGTGTTAACGTAATTAAACTCTTGGATTGATAGCTACCATATGTTCATTTGTTTTTGTGAAAGTGTATGATCACAACTTTAAAGTGGTGGGTCCTATGAAAGTGATAGTCTACCACTTACAATTTGTCACCTCACATTTGTGATAGAAAAAAGTTATGGTCCTAGCAATGCTCTTTATTGCTTGATAAAGAATACAAGTAGAATACCTAGCTCACAAGATATTAAAAAAACAAAGAAAAATGTTAACTACACAAAGTTTTTCATATATATACAATGATTGAAGTAACATCACATTCATATTGACCAATTACTGACATTACTTTTGGACTAAATTACAATTTACACACTTAAAATTTGAGGTAATTTTGATTATACTCCTAAGGTTTCAAATTTGGATTTCTACCCCTAACGTTAGATAGTGTTTGGAAAAAAAAAAAAAAAAAAATCATTTCGTTAATGAAATTACCATCAAATGACAACTAAGATAAAAATAATGTAATTTTTTTAAATTCCAGAAGCTACTTAATGTTAGGAGCACGAATCGAAATTTTGAAACTTTAGATTGTAAAATAAAAAATACCTCAACTTTAAGGATGTAAATTACAATTTAGTCTAATTTTTGTTAGTGACATGGTTTTAAATAGATAAGAACTACGTAATTTTGAGATAAAATGACACTTAACGGCCATATCATTAATAAATATGAATGGAATGACTTTTTTCCAAATGCGTTAAACGTGGATACAGATCCAAATTTTTATACTTTAAGGGTGTAAATTGCAACTTTGTCTTACTTTTACTAACACCATGTGCTCCTTCAACTGTTATGGAAAATTATGTGTATCTAAACTTTTTTTCTATTGTTAAAACAATTAGTCTAGCTTTACTCGTTAAAAATTGTATGATAAAAGTTGGGTGAGGAGTGTCAAGGTTGGGATGTAATATAGTGCCTAGATCACTAGGTAAGGTTAATAATCATGACGCTGAAGGCCTTAATTCAACCAAAACTTGGTTAAAAATATTATAATTACTCTAGTTTATAAAGAATATACTTTGGAGCTGATACATTCTAGAGAGAGACTTTTAACTGCCCCCACAACACTTGGTCTTGGGTTTTTTACTTTTTTGGCAACCCAGCTTTCATTAGAGCTGTGATAGAGTACTGAAGGCACATGGTAAGCCTAGAAACTTCATTGGTTGATAGTGACAACATACTTATGGCCTTTAAGGAGCCATGTTAAGTTCGTGGTCCCGGCAATTTTGAATTTATGACCCCTTAATCTTACGGTTGTTGTTGTTGTTGTTGTTTTTAATTCTGAATCATACGATTGTTGTTAATCCTGAAATAAATGTGACAAATCTTATCCTTTTCATGCATTTAATACACGACCCAGAAAAGAAATACGTAGTATTTAATACTTGCCAGTGCAAACATATTGTATAATAAAGTTTTTACATTTGTAATTCTCCTAACTTGGAGAGTCACAGCTAAGTAATAAAAGACGAAGTTTAATGATACACCAAAAACTGCAAAATTGGTAACTCACATGTCCTGTAGGCCTGTACAAGCATTGTACAATTCACATTCCATGTATGGACCACTATCCAGATAGCCACAGGCCCACAGGTCAAAACCATTTAAAAAAAAAAATCACTGATAATATTATGTGTCTTTTTTCTTCTTCTTCTTATTCTTACTATCTCTTGTGCAAAAAAAAAAACAAAAATCACTGATAATATTATGTGTCTTTTTTCTTCTTCTTCTTCTTATTCTTCCTATCTCTTGTGAAAAAAAATCTATGAGCTTGTGTCAAGTAAATTCTCTGAAGTCCTTGAACACTAACTGTTGCAAGTAGACGAGCAAATAGCAACCTTTGTTAGCAGTTCCACACAGGGCCGGCCCAATAGTAAAGCCACTTAAACAGTTGAATTGAGGCCCCCAAAATTGAGAAGGCCCTTAAATTTTAATAATCCATATAATAACCTATTAAAGGTCCAAATTTTTTATTTTTTATTTTTTTTAAGTAAGGCAGCAAAAAATAAAGTGACAAAACTGAATTACGCTTGTTTAAAAATTTTAACGTCTCTCTCTCTCTATCCTGTGGTCTCCACAAAAACATTTAATTCAAAAAATAAAGTGACAAAACTGAATCACGCTTGTTTAGAAATTTTAACGTTTCTCTCTCTTTATTCTTTGGTCCCCACAACAAAACATTTAATTCACTTTAAGTCTCTTTCTCTCTTTTTCTCTCTCTCTCTACGTGTTTCTCTTCTAAACCCTAAAAACTAATTATTTCTTATTCTTTTTTCCCCTACAGCCCCCACAACCCCATTATCTTGACTACTGTTTAGCTGCTCTACGCCTCTACATATATCTCTCTCTCCCTCAACCTCTCTAATAAGTATCTCTACATACTTTATACACCTCACTTTCTATCTCTACAAATCTACAATAGTCAATAGTCAATATTATTTTTATTTTTATTTTTTCTTGGCTTCAAATTTGAGGATTTGAGTCTTGAGGTCTTCTACAAAAATTGGATTTAACACATAAATAGGTAATAATATCAATCTTTACTCACTTGAATAAATTTTTTTTCTTTGCAATTAGAGTTTGTAATTGTAAATTAAGATTTCTTAAACTGAATTTGTGAATTGTGATGTTCATTGTTCAGGGTTTTTAATCTTATGCGGATATTGGGATAAATCACTAAATCAGTGTAATTAGGTTTTATTATTCTATACTTCTCTATTTTATTTTTATTAAATTTTTCTTCTTAATTACTTTTTGTTTTTTGCTAGAAAAGTTTCTGTTGTTATTTGTTTTTTTGGTTTGTTACTTTTTTTTATCACTATATGGCTCCTCGAAAATATCACAAGAAATATTAAGTGAATTAACAATTTTATTAATTGAAAAGAAATTTGATTATAAAAGTTTGATCAATAATTTTGAATCTAAAAGAGCAAGAAAAATTAAAATATAATTAAAAAAATCATAGATATTAATTTAATTTTTTTAAAAAAAAGGTCTCAATTTAAAATTTGGCTTGAGACTCCCAAAAAGTTTGGACCGACCCTAGTTCACACATACATAAAAAGGATGGGTTGTATTGAATCTACGCACGCACGCTGATCTAAAGCCCACGGTTTGAAAAGGTTTTGAACCAAGCGAATTTGGGTTCCTAGTAAATGACAGTTAAAAGGTGTATGATCAAAATCCCAATAGAAAATCCTCTAGGCTTACACCAAAAATACAAATCCCAAATCCAATTCAAAGCAATATGCACATGCAAACATTTCTACTACATAGTAGTAAGGTTACAAAATACATAGTTGGCTGATGGTTATCTGTCCATTGGATTGAGGAAATAGTCCATGGCCAACCGATCAAATCCAAGATATTGAAATTCTAAATCCTACCACCATTGTATTTTTACATTCGGTTAAAATGGTAGGTTGTGATACCAAACATCAATTTTACATGTACTCCATATCATATTTATTATATACTAATTATAACAGATCACATATTCACAATATTCCGAAAAAGCCCATTAAAGAGTCCAAAAGATGCATGTAATGGTGTAACCTCCGAGTACCATTTGTCTCAAGCAGGTCCCTCCTCCATTGCACGTGCCTCCTTAGGTCCCTCCTCCATTGCACGTGCCTCCTTATGAAAAGCCACGTCAAGTTTTGATGGTGATGATCATAAAAGACCCTTAACTGGCTTCAGATCTGGTGGTCCAAAACTCATAGTAAGTTTTTATACAAAAGAGAAACCAAACAGAGTCCAGAAAGAACACCAGAGAAAGAAGTGCTACAAGGCTTATCTATCTCTCCGTTACCCAAGAGAGTAAACAAATGGGGGAGGTCTTGAACTCCCTAGAAATCTTTTAACTTTATCATTCTTTTTGGCTTTGCTTTTTCATTATTTTTATATTTGTTTCTTGGGTTTTGATTTTGAGGCTGTGTTTGTTTTAGGAGGAAAAGAAACCAGAGGAGAAGAAGATGGAGGAGAAAAAGGCAGAGGAGAAGAAAGAGGAAGAGAAAAAGGCAGAAGAGAAACCAGCAGAGGAAAAGAAAGGAGAGGAAGGCAAGGAAGCTAAAGAAGAAGCTCCACCACCACCACCACCTCAAGAAATCGTGCTCAAAGTTTACATGCATTGCGAAGGTTGTGCACGCAAGGTTCGTCGCAGCCTCAAAGGCTTTGAAGGTTAGTGGGGTTCTTTCATTTCCTTGATTCATTTTGAGACAAACATTTCCAAGTTTGGTTTTTTATTAAGTCTTGCTTGATTGAAATGTGTGTGTCTTTTGTGTAGGTGTTGAGGATATTATAACTGATTGCAGGACTTCAAAGGTGGTTGTGAAAGGTGAAAAGGCTGATCCATTGAAGGTTCTTGAGAGAGTTCAAAGGAAAAACCATAGGCAAGTGGAGCTCATTTCTCCGATCCCAAAACCAAAGGCTGAAGAGGAAAAAAAGCCCGAGGAGGCAGAGAAGCCCAAGCCTGAAGAGAAAAAAGAAGAGGTTTATTTTATTTTTTGTTTTTGGTTTGTGATTCAATTGGTATATTTGGGGTGGTTCATTTTTTGTTGTTGTTTGTGCAGCCTCAGATTATCAGTGTGGTGCTCAAGGTTCACATGCATTGTGAGGCTTGTGCACAAGAAATCAAGAAACGCATACTGAGAATGAAAGGTGTGACACTTTTTCTTTTTCTTTTTTTGAAGAAGAAACAATTAATTTTATGGTTCATGCAATTTTGGCTTTTAGTTCGGAGAAAATGAAATATGAATCCGTTGGCAACCAACGGTCCTGCCCTTTTGTTAATTGTTGTAACCTTTTGAATCTCTTAAAAAAAGAAAGGTTTTATTCACTTTACCATTCTTTTTCCTCAAAATATAGTATAATATTAAAAATTAAAATCACTCTAGATTTCATTCTTTTTGGTCCAATCAAACCCGATTTTGCTTTAATTTTTTAGACCCATTTTATAAAATCTCACAAATTTCAAATATTCATTAAATTTTTCAGGAGTTGAGTCGGCGGAGCCAGATCTAAAGAGCTCAGAGGTGACAGTGAAGGGTGTGTTTGACCCAACAAAACTAGTTGAATACGTGTACAAGAGGACTGGAAAGCATGCGGTGATTGTGAAACAAGAACCGGAAAAGAAGGAGAAAGAAGAATCCAAAGATGTTAAGAAGGAAGAGAAAAAAGTTGAGGAAAGTGGTGGAGGTGATGGTGGTGATGACAAAGGGTCCAAAGCTGAGGAAGAGAACAAAGAAAAAAAGGCAGAAGAGGCCAAACCTCCTGAGGCAACTGTAGTAGTAGCTACAGAAGAGACTAATAAGGTTGTGGAGGTCCAAACGAATGCATATTACCATTACCCACAGCATGCCTTGGAAATGTATGCCTACCCACCTCAGAATGTTCAGTGATGAGAACCCAAATGCCTGTTCTATCATGTGAAAAAAAGTCAGAAATTTGGGGTGAGAAAAAACAAAATGTTGAAATGGGATGTGGTGGTATAATTGCCCTATGCTATGCTGCCCTACATGTGCAGCCTTGTGTAGTTCTTGCTGCTATTAAAGTATGCTCTACAGTTAAGCTGTAGAATTTTGTGAGGTTGTACTCTCTTTCTTTTTTAATAGTTGTTATATATATCTATTAAAAAAAAGTATAAAATATAAATAAGTGCATATAGTAGAATAATAATATATCAATTGGAAACTTTGTTTTTTTCGTTTTGTTTATTCAGCCTTCATTTCATGGGTGATTGACTGATTGGTCATCATTATTGTTAAGCTAAATTGCAATTTTTACCCCCCTCAACTATAGAAAAATTAATCAATATGTCGGAAGCAATCCTCCCCCTAGTGAAAACTGGAAAAGAACTTAAGAGAACCTTCCAGAGAAGACCTAGCCGACACCTCCTAAATCCCATCTAACCCTTTTTCCTCCTTGTTCAGGGCTGCGCGGCCTTCTCTCACCTTTGTATGAGGGAGATCGTGTCCAAAGATTGTCTGATATTGGTAGCGTGGTCCTTTCCCTCTCGTTTGTTCTTTTATTTCTTCTTTTGGCACCCAGATTGGATAATTCCGAGTCGCCACCACCACCCTTATCCTCTCTCACTTTCCGTTTCATCTCTCATTCCTCCGATCTGGTCTTGTATGAGGGAGACTTGTTGGAGACTTTAGGTGGCTCGAGCTTCCAACGGACTCTCTCTCTTTTGTCGGCACGGCTTTTCCTTTCCAGTGGGCGTGTCAAGATCTTCTACGGCCGTGGATGTTTGGTGGGCATCGGGTTTAGGGACTTCTTTCCAGTTCGAGATTCTATCGTTTACCCTATATTTGGGGTAGATCTTTCAAAACTCGTCTTTTTGAAGAGCTCCTACTACACCCAAATCGCATGGCATCTCTTGCCATGGCCAATTCAATTCGATTCGACCTCTTAGTGGTTTGCTTGGCTGGGATCAAGGCTCCAAACCTTCTGCTATTCCAGACATCGATTGTTGTGATTGCTCTTGTAATCTTATGATTTGTGGTCAAGTTCTGTGTCGTTTGGTGTTTTTGCTGTTATGTTGTTTGTTGTTGTTGTAGGGTTGTTGTTTTTGCTGTTGTTGTAGTTAATGCCCTCTTTGTAGAGTGTTTAGCTGCCCTCTTTGCAGGGTCTTTGGCCGTGACGAATATCATTTTTACTGCCCTCTATGTAAGGTTCTGTCTCCCTCTTTATAGGTTTAATGGCCTTATTGTATAATCTTTTGATGTTCAATAAAGCCTTGTTTTAATTATCAAAAAAAAGAAATCTATTATTATGTCACTTATAAAAAAAGAAAAGAAAAAAAGAAATCTATTATTATGTAGAATATTGCTCTCGAGTACTAAATACTTATCAAATATGACAATATTTATAAAATTATAACAAACGCATCATCATTCACTCAAATATGGTAATAATTAT
The DNA here is from genome assembly GCA_907173295.1 of Fagus sylvatica. Lineage (NCBI taxonomy): Eukaryota > Viridiplantae > Streptophyta > Magnoliopsida > Fagales > Fagaceae > Fagus > Fagus sylvatica. The sequence goes on along the minus strand of OU015770.1, from coordinate 14,460,218 downwards.
TTTATGCATTTAACACATGCATTATGTTGACTCTCAACATGTGGACCTTTTTTTCTTTTTCTTTTTTAATTCGATAAATGGAAGATGGGATTTGAATCTTGGTTTCTCTACATAAAGGAAAGCAGACAATACTAATTAAATTATAAGGTTCTTAACACGTGGTTCTTACAACATTGTGGACATATTTTGTGAAAGAGATGATTGTAAGAGAGATGATGCATATGATATGTTAGATGTATGAGATAACTTTTCCAAAGGTTTTTTTTAATTTTAATCTCTTATTTTTATGAAGTTTTAATTTTATTCTTTAAATTTCAAAAGTGGAATAATTTAATCCCTTCATCTGTCTTGCTAACGAACAGTTTGATGATAAGATTGTTGATGTAGTATTTGCTAACACATTGGTAAATTGCAATTTTGGTCTGATTAAAATATAGGGTTGTTTTGATTTTGGTCCCTTAAATATTGTTCGTATCAATTTGATCCTTTAAATATGAGGTTTGTTCAATCTTGACCCCTTGAATATAAGAGTGTCTCATCATTCCATAAGTGAAATGAACAAAAAGGAAAATAGAATGGAACTAAATTGTTCTATTTTAAAAATTTAATGGATCAAAATTGATTGTTTTTTTAAAATAAAATTGAGAGACTAAAATTAAACCAATTCCATATTTTTGGGATAAAAAATGACATCCAACAAATATGGAAAAATGCAATTTTCTCTTTTATTATTATTATTATTATTATTATTGTTGTTGTTGTTGAAAATGGTTGTCTCTTTCACTGTTTGAAGCAGTGGGTTTGGGTTTATGGAGTGTGAAAGAAATGAGTGGATCATTGACTTGAAGCTTCCGATGTTGTTGCACTTTCCATTGATTGTGAAATGGCATTGGCAATTTGGCACTCACCAAATATAGAAAAAATTGAATGGAAACTGAAGAGGAAGGTTTAACTTAATTTTTTTTGGCTAGACTTTAGTGGGCCACCTTACTAAGAAATGAGAGGGTTTTTTTTTTTTTTTTTGGATAAATAAGATAATCTATACTATAATGTAAAATCGAAATTTTTTGACTTTTAGTTGACTTCATCATATTGCGCCACATAAGCTTTTGAAATCTCACAATTTTACACCTCATTATTTTAATATATATTTTCTAATTGAATTTCAAATTTTATTCTATTATTAAACCTTCCATTAGAATTTTGACACATCATATTTTCTTTAATATAAGAATATATTATTCCATATATAAAACACAATCATAATTAATGTCTAATACTAAAATATATTCCATATATAAACACAATATAAATATCTTTTAATAATAATCATAATTATCAATTTTCATCAAGATTTTTAGAGTTCATTTTTTTTTTCTTATGTATTTCATTTAATTTTGTTATTTCATTTAATTTTGTTGCTGGCAATGGAGAAAGATTGATGGATTTGTTATAATGAAACCATGTGAGCTTGAAATGAGTTATGAAAATTATTTAGGTTTGATCATATAATCATGTGCCATGTATTTATTTGTCCTTCTTCTTATTTTAAGTATCCTTTATTTTATTTTTGGATGGAAACATGATCCATATGGTAAATATAAACATGAATCGTGTTTTATAAAAATTGGACTATATTCAACTTATGCCAAAAGAAAAATTACATTATATTAAATTTTAATTATCCTATGGTAAATACTTTCTTAGTTATTTTTTTAAACCAAAAAGTAGGATCTATCCTAAATCCGATTCGTAAAGTCTCTTTATCGATCTTGCCTACAATATTTTGAACTACAAAAAAAAAAAAAAAACATATTCAACAAAAGAAGTAAAAGGAATCAAAATTAATTTAAATTTTATTTTCAATAATTTTCCTGTGTATCGCACAGGTTTGCGACTAGTATATTAAGAAAAAGAGAGGTTAATCGACGTGGCAATGACCCTTTTGAATTTTTCATTTTCCAATTGAAATGAATGGCATGAGGGATAAGATGGGGTGAGTTGGTTTGTTTTAAAATGTAAAAATTAAGAGATTATGAAATGATTAAAGGAAAATATACACTGGGTTGGAAAATAAAAAGCTCAATTTTGCATCTAAATTGATTGTGATAGTAATACTTTTGAAATCAGTGACTCTGAATTAGTTTATGGAAACAATGGGTCTAAATAAATTGTACTAAAAAGAAATAGCCTACAAGTTTCAAAAAAGCATGGTTTTAAAGGGATAAGACTTAAGTATAATTCTTTTTGTTTTATTGAATGAAACTTAAGTATAATTCTTTAGGTGTTTCATTTTAGATTTCCTAATTAAATTCAATCATATGATTATAGCACAATTATGATTATCTTTCTTAAAGACAATTAAATTCAATTAGAATGTTTACTGAGCAATACAACGACATTAAATTTAATGGGGAAAGGTACACTAGTTAAGAAGATTACCTAATCCATATTGTGTTCATTAATTTTTCAAAACAAAAGACTATTTTGAAACAACAAAATAAGCATAGGGTGTATAATAAAGAAACTGCAATTTGTTTTGGAATTTGGGTTATAGTAAATACCATGGCCTGCCTTTTTTTTTTTTTCTTGGGAAAAACATCTCGCAATAAAAATGTTTGGATGGAGGGAATGAGAGGGGGAGTAGAGGGAAGGGGATGGGGAGAGGTTTAATGAACCTTGTTTGGGAGTTTTTTTAAGTGGGAGGGGGAAGGATTTGAGGGGATTAGAAGGAATTGATTCCACTAATATTAAATAATTTAAATTGTTAATTATGCCCTTATGATATCAATTATATATATTATTTAAAATTAACAAATGTGAGTCATAATTATCAATTTATATGACATCTCCCTCTCTTCCTCCCTACTTAATTTTTAAAACATCCAAACAAAAGAAGAATATCTTATTTCCCTCCTCTCCTTACTTAATTTTTAAAAAATTCAAAAAAAAGAACCATTCTCTACTCCTCTTTCCCCACCTACCCCTCTTCAGTCTACTTTCATATCCCTCAAAACTTCCAAACTGGGCAGGCCATAGTAGAATGGAACTAGGAAACTATGATTGACTCGGAAAAAAGGGATATTAATTCATGAAAAAAAAAAACTCGGAAAAAAGGAGTATAGTACCTACATTTTACCGTACCTTGCACTGTAAAAACCCACTATTTGGCTATGGTTTTCTGTAACTTGGTAATAATTTTACTTCAATTTTTTGGGATAGTGCTGTGTCCTATAATGATTTTTCAGCATACACCTTTATGTTACATTTCTCCAAAAGAAAAAAAAATACATGTATTAATGCACTTTTTCTTTTTTCTTTTCGTCTAGAATTACTCAAAATCCCTGCTTTTCACTTAAATCTTGAAAAACTCCACTTTTGGAAGACCACACCCTCCTCAAAATTTCCGTACTGAAATTAATTCATAGCTACGAGGAAACCGTTTTCCCATGAGCGGTTTCTGGGAAACCTTTTCCGTCATCCTTTGATTCTTTTTTTTGAGATATGATAGAAATTCTAATCTAAACTTACACACACGAATATTTGAAAATCCCGGGGATTGAACCCACATCCTCATAGAGGAGTGGGGCTTTTTGGGAAGGGGATTACCACTGGGCCGAATACCCAAGTGGCCGTCATCCTTTGATTCTGTTACTTACCCCTGTCTAATATGGGGAACCAAGTAGTCAAGAAAACCACAAAATCAAATGAAAAGGGATCATTGGAGTAACAAAGTAAATTGCACTGCTAGTACATTGTGAATTATTGATTTTTTTTTTTACAAAACTTAAGTATAATCTTTAGGAGTTGTATTTTATGAATAAAATAACTTCATTGAAAATCAAAATAATGAAAAACTTCTACTCAACCGAAATAGAAGAAAATCATCGTAATTACATAACAAAATTTAAACCCTACAACGAGGATAGTAAAAATGACATATATCATGGCCTATAACCCTATAACCAGGGTGGCAAAGAAAAAAAAAAAACAGAATAAACCAAAATGCAACAACAAGAAACACAAAAAACAACATAAAACCTAAGACTTGATGACAATCCACTCGATGAGAAGAGCATCAATAGTAGTATATAATTAAATTAGGCTTCTCAATTAAATTTAATTATGTGAACAATAAAATTTGACTTTATAATTCATTTATCAATACAACCACATATTCAAATTTAATTAGGGAATCGAAGGTATAGGACACCTAAAAAGCTACATGTAAGTTTTGTCCTAATTTTTTATAGGCTTTTTATATTGGTATTTTTATTTATTTTTTCTGGGTCATATACTCCATGTTTATGGTTTCTTGCATTTGGACATTGCTGTTTGTTTCTGATTGCATCATTTCTGTGAATCAGAAGAGTACATAATCAATGTACTAAAGTGCTAAAAGAAAAATCCTGGTCCCTGTTAAGTTTGCTAGTAAAAGTGGAACTATTTCATGAGTGGGGTCATTAGGCCAAATAATACAGGAAATGTTCATAACTCTGAGACTGAACAGGATATTGGCACATGCATTGCCCGTTATGTGGCTGAAAGCAGCATGTAGAGGGTTGTGCCAACAATGTTAAAACAAACTTAATCATGGCTACAAATTACATTATGGGAAAACCTTTTCAAAAGTTCATGTGATTGCTTCTGCTTGAGATTCGACCCTCACATGCTAATTTCATTATTCCAGCTAGAGGTTTTTGTTTATGTTTGCTTTTGTTGGGGATCAAATATATGCAATGGAATTTGAATCCCAACTCAAGCATGTACGTCCTAAAGATTTAAAAAATCATACAGATAGACGAACCTTTTCTTTTCTTGTCTCTTTTTCTATACATTTTTGGGTTAATATTAAAAAATAAACTAACGCTATCTCAATCATTTTTTATAATATGGGGTTTAGCTCTTGGCTCAATGGTTAGCACCTTTGGTGCTAACCACGTGGGTAGGGGTTCGAATCCCACCAACCGCCTTCTGGGGAGGTGACTTAATGGAAGGAAACCCTCGTGACCCATCACACCTGCGAGTCTGGGAGTTATGGGTTCGGGTAGTGGTACGCCCCATTATTGCCCAGATGTGCCCCACGCCATGTCAAAATCGGGTTTAAGTGGGTCGGGACAATGAACGCACCTGCGAGTCCCTTTTTTTTTTCAGCAAAAAAAAAATCATTTTTTATAATATATGATCTTCCTCTACTAATTCAGTCTACATATCAAAGGTTGGCTTCGTTAAAGCAAAGTGCTAAATTTTCTCTTTGGCATTTCCTTGTGGAGTCTTTTACTGTCATATTGAGTAAGCAGAGAAAACAATTTTTTTTTTTTTTTGGTATTCTCTGGACACATATTCACCTTGGCCAAACCTTTTGTGACTCTTGGATGTTTGAGTGGATTTGTGAATTTTGTTCTGTTAGTAGTTACACTACCATCAAACATTTTAATTATGTGCCTACGTGCTATTCTTTCAATAAATTGAATGATACAATTTTTTTTTATTTATAATTATTAATGTGACTTAGAGTGTTGTAATTGGTACATGATAAAATCTGTTTTAGTGGCGAGCTCATATGAAAGTTATATTAATTCAATCAAAGCTTTTTACCTTAACAAATTATGAAAATTTTGTAAAACTTTTCATGCCCTTAACCTTGCTCCTATTTTTATTGTATCGTTTGTTTACATTAATCTATTTAAAACTAAATTTCATATATTTCTTGTAATATATAAATATATTATGAAAAAACTGTTTGGACTATAAATTTAAATGTGCAAACAATAAAGCCAATGATACAGATTCAAACCCTTAGTCCCAAAACTCTTCAAAAACTCTCTAGTTTCTTGCTGATTGAATGATTGCTGAAGCTTCTGCATTACTATGGGCAATGGAGCTTGCTAGAGCTACTCACTTTCCTGATGTTATAGTTGAAGGTGATGCTAAAGTTTGTATTGACGCTTTTAATGGTGTGTCTACTGTTATCCCGTGGAAAATACAGACTTTGATCACAAATGCTAAAGCTCTCTCTTTGAATTTCTCTTCTGTTTCTGTTTGCTGGGTCAGGCGAGATGCGAATAGGTTGGCTCATAGCTTAGCCAAATTTGCTTCTTCCCTACCCATGCCTTTTTTATGTAATCCCTCAAATCTCCCTCCCTCAGTGCATGAGGCCTGGATTAGAGATTTGAGTTCTTTGTCCCCTAATGAAAGTTTCCTGCATTTTAGCAAAAAAAAAAGAATGATAAAAATAAGGACATTATGGACAATTTACACGGGTAAATTGTTGATGTTGTTTAGAAATTTGCAAATGAAAGAAAAGGAATAGAGATGGAGGGGCAGTGGTGGATTAGAAATTAGAAAAATACAAAGTCCTTGTCCCCATTACTCTGTCATTCACTCTTTGTTTCCTCACAATGACAAACCATACGTGAATTTCTTAGAAGTGATACTAAATTGTTTTTTCCAATCTATGGAAAGATACGGTCCCCTTTCCTTTATGTATGTCAACATTGCTACCCCATCTCATAGTCACTTTCTCTGCCTTTCCTTTTCCTTTCGTATGAGCAGGCCGGCCCACCCTATAAGCAAGTTAAATACTTACTTGAGGCCCCAAAAAATTAAAAAAACTTACTGTAAAAAAAAGTCTTAAATTTAAGAAAAAAAAATATCCACAGGTCCCAATTTAAAGAAATTTTGGAATAAAGAGAAAAGAAAAAAGAAAAAGAAAAATCGTTGAAGTCAAGTGGTTTCAGGTTTTCTTCTTAATCGGCCTCTTTTTCTCCATTTTTTTTCTTTCTTCTTAGCTCCTCGCGGCTACACTTACAGTGGTTCTCCAATTTTTCTTCTTCTTTTTCTCTCTCTCTTTCTCTGTTTTACTTTTTTTGTTCTTTTTTGGTGCCACGTGAGTTGTTACTGACCATATTTAACCTTAGTGAGATATTTTCAATTCTCACCTACCAAGCCACCCACGTGGCCAATTATTGTCTTTATGTTTTTTTCCTTTTTTTTTTTTTTAATGACATTGCTTTTTTTCCCCTTAACTCTATTATTATTATTGGACTAATTTATTGGGTCAATGAGTGATTAAGATATGATGTTATAATATAATTTTCTCTTTCTCTAAGCCATATAATTTTTTTTTTCTTTCTAAATCTCACTTAAAAAAAAAAAAAAAAACTATTACATTTTTTTATCCTCAGATTTACAAATTCCTTTGGTGCCAAAAATGCAAGTGTGATCAATAATTAGCAAGAATAAAATTCCAATAAAAAAAAAATTTAATAAATATTAATTTAAATAAATAAAATAGGTTAAAAACCCCAAATTGGGATTTGGCTTAAGGCTCCCAAATGATTGGAACGGTCCTGCCAATGAGATGTTCTTGAAAGTGTTGTTTAACCTTAATATCCAATGTTTTAACATTAGAAAGTAGAGTTTAACTGCTTAAATTTTGAACCAAAACAATCTCTTGGAAAATTATACATTTCCTACCAACCCAAAATGAGAAGCTAGGACACGAGTGAAGCTTCCTGCATACTATATAGAGACTTCAGAAACCCAAATTGGATTGTGGACATAAGAGTGTTTACACACCAAAAAGTTCGATTTGGGATAGCATTCCCATCGGGTCATAGGCAGATTTTGGTATAAATTATTGGTTAGTAGCACACTTGTAAATCAAGAAATACTTACTACTTAAGATAAGAGAGTTTCCTTGGACTGTAAATCCCAATGCATGAAATCTGTACGTATCTATTATATTAGACAAGAAAAAATATTCATTGTTCTCGGAATCAATAAATGTATACTCTTTTCTCTCATATGAATGATAGATCTCACTATAAAATTAATTAGTGAGACCCACCATTCATGTGAGAGGAGCTAAGAGTACACATTAATGTATAAGTAAGAAGTGAATTAATATGGTGAGTGCACTGAAGGGAGAGATTAGTTAGACAAGATTTAACTAAATATTCAAAAAACAAGAACAAACCAACAGATTTGTTAAAAGTTCGTCAAAGAAGCTATAATAAAAAAAAAAAAGTACAATTAAAAAAAGTTTTGATGGTTATTAAAAAGTCAGATATGGGAGGAGAATTTATAATTTGTTGTTATCCTACACTAAAAAAAAAATAAAATAATGAAACAAACAAAAGTAAAAGTATTGACAATTGAAAAAAAGTATAGTAGTACTAAAAAAAATTTGAAAAATAAAAAAATAAACTAAAAAAAAAAAAAAAAAAAGATGGCAAATAGACCCTAAATCTATTGACACGATAAATTAAAGTAATATATTATGATTGGATTAAAAAAAAAATAAAATAAATAATGAGGGACAAATTACAACAATTTCCCTTGAGATTTTGTGAAATGATACTATGTTCCTCCTATTTTAAAAAATGACATTTTGCCACACCGCCTTTAAAAAAAATAATTAAGAGACTGAGTGTTATTATTTAACATAAGTGGATAGACGGAGTGTCATTTTCTAATAAAGGGGAAAGAGGCAGGGTGTTATTTAGTAAAACCTTAAGAGAGGCTACTGTAAAATTTATCTGGAAAAAAAAAAAAAAAAAAAAACTCTAACAATGAAAGTATATTGTTTAAATTACAAATATTATCTTAAAAAATAAAGATTTTTTTTTTTAATGTCTCTGACATTACTCATAACGAAATTGTATTGTGGATTTCCCGATCTTGTCAAGGCAAAAGAAAAAATTGCCCTTCAACTTCCCTGTAAAGCAACCTACATTGCTGCACCATCTTGATATTACCTATCATGTAACGGTCAAGGAAAACAAAAAATTGTTAAAAATTGAAATGTTACCTATCCATCATTGGCCAAGGAATAGAGTAAAAGGCTTTAAGGTTTAGGTGTATTTCCGTTATAAATCAAAAAAAAAAAAAAGGTGTATTTCCGTTAAAAAAGTAGGTAACATCTCTCTCAAAAAATAAATAATAACAACTAAAGTAGGTAACATAATGCCAAATAGTTATTATTATACCTTTTTCTTTTTCTTTTGTCTTATGGTGGGGAAGGTCTATAATAAATGAACATGAAAAGCAAAAACGCAACCAGGAATATGTATGTTAGAAACTTAGAAATATTTACGAGGTAGATCATCATATTATACTGTTTTAGACCGTCTTCAACGTTTCCGAGACTCCTCGTATTATAATTTACGCCTGTAATTTAATTAAAGAGAGGAAGGTTTATAGTAAATGACAAGAAGTTGAGATACGCAGCCTTGGGAAAGCGAGATTCAATGTTCCTACACTACATAGTCGAGCCCACAAAGCATATCCTCAATTGAATAAAAGCCCTCAATATTTTTTTGGATTTTGTTAACTAATGCTTTAGGGCAATAATTAAGGAGTATTAAATTTTTACACTTTATGGGAAATAACAAATTTTTAATATTAAAATAATAAATAAAAACTAAAATATCCTTAAAAGTTGTTTTGTATTATTTTAATATTAAAATTTTATACTTCCTATAAAGTGAAGCATTAAATACTTTACCTAAATATTCTTAAGTAGGATCCTCTCCAGAAATGGAGAGTCTCCATTTCATGGTCTAGATTTTATTTCACAAATTAACGGTGTACAGAGTATCTCATCATTTAAAATTTTAAATGACGTGGCACTCTGTATATTGTTAGATCTGAGATATTTAATCTAGAATGAAATGCATTTCATAAATGGAGAGGATCCCATTTTTTCATTGGATCTTGTTTTTTTTTATTCAAAAGCGATAGTTATATAGATCATAATAAATCAGTCTGTACACTTGTTTAAATAAACTAATAGTATAAATTTTCCAACATACTTATAGTTCAATCAATCAAGTTCAAATCTTCCTCATTCATTATTGTAATTATCGAATTAACATATTTTAAATTTTGAATGATATTCTATATAGCATCATTTCAAAATTATAATTAAAAAAAAAAATCATTTATAGACCATATTATTTGAACCAGAAGTAACCTACTTCGTGTGATATTTTATTTGTTAATTATTTCAGGAATGTCCTGAATATTGTCTATTCTGAAGAGTCAGTAAGCATGGTTTTAACCGCTTTGCTAATATGTCTGTTTTTTCAAATATATATATATATATATATATATATGTATTTTATTTTATTAAAAAAGTTAAGTGTTTTTATCAATTAAGCTTTGTCATTTTAAAGTTAAAAGGAGAATATTGTTTTTTTTTTAATTATGTAACAAAAATTTAAAGGAAGACAAACTTCTCATCATTTGCCTCGAATGATTTGAATTTAATTTTTATGAATTTAAAGATGTACGTGGTATCACGTATTAAAAATTCTATACCATAAATAAGAAATGATTTATTTATTTATTTTTTTATGAAAATTAAATAAGAAATGATAATTGATTTTAAATAATGTAACATTATATTTATATGCCCCTTTATCTTTATTAACTAATACATTTTTATTATGAAATACACTTTCTCTTCTTCTTTTTTTGAATAAAATAGTAGATGAAATACACTTTCTCCGTTACAAAGCAAATGCAGAGAATCTTTTGGCCTAAGTGTGAGGGAAAATGATCATCTCATTTTGCTTTGAGATAGAGATAGCCCATTTTATAATAAAGATTTAGTTGTTAACAAAATTTTGGTAACACCATTTCAATTTTCTTATTTACTGGCATGATTTTAAATTACGTACCATTGTGTATACATTTAAATTCCTTATTTGAGAAGTTATAAACCATCTATTTCAGTATTTCAATTAGTCTGCCCTAGGGTTGTAAAACGAACTGAGCTGAGTATTCATTCAATTTTATTTTGGACACAAGCCAAGTTCAAGATCAACACCATACTAAATTACATGTTAAAGTTTGGTTCATATTCATGTCAAACAAGTTTGAGCTTGTTCATAAATTACTTGATTAACTTATTATTGTCACATATATTGTAAACACCATGACTAATTAGTTTTTCTTGGCCTTCACAAATCAATGCTGATAATTAAAGGACTAAATAATATATGAAATTATATTATTTGAATTAATCATATAGAATGATTTCTGTTTATGAATTTATAAAATAATTCATCAACTTACTACAAAATGAATTATTTATATTATTAGTATTTACAAATAATAATTTGATATCTTACAAAACTATTACACATATATAATTCAAGTTTATATAAGTATATTTTTATACATACATATAAACATATAATATTGTATATATTAAATGAAATTTCATACTTATGATTTTATTCACAAATACATTATTATTTTAATTTGATTCTTAATAGTTACACCTAATGAGTTTTGAAGGAAAGTTTACCTTATTTGTTAAATAAAAAAATATAAATAATTTTTTTTAAAAGTTAAATCCAAATTATTCATAAAGAATTCAGTTCATTCACCGAGGCAAATGGAGGATCTCGAATTGAGAGGGTATATATTGGAGATTTATTTTTACAATTAATATTTAATACCCTTCGTGAAGGCCATAAATTCAGCTTATTCATTGCGAAAACAGCTTCAACCACATTGAAAGGCTGAAAGAGAGTAAAAATTTGGTCTGACCACACTTCGGGGTTCACAAATCACAAGTGGGGGAATCAGTGTGTCAGTGTTGGTGGGTAGCAATGGTTAAGTTTGTGTTTGGATGTTTTATTTCGGGAATGTATTTTAAATAATGTATTCCTGTTAGAATATATTTTGTTGCAAAATAGTGTATTTGGTAAAATATTAAAATGATTTGTAAGTGATTATGTTGAAAGGAATTGTGTTTGGTTGGTATTTTAAAGAATGTTTTTCCTATTAAATAATATATTATTAGTATACATTATGTAATTAACATTTTTTTTTTAAATATCTCAATACAAGGCTAAAAATACATTTACTACCAATACAAAATTAACAATGTAATAAAGAAATAAAATATTACGTTGTGATTTAAATTAATGTCTACTAATAAAAAAAATAGGTCATGATTTGTGCACATCTCCTTGCACACATTTTTATAAAATTTGAACAATGTAATAAAAAAAATATAGAGAAATGTGTATTGTGTGTGCAATAGAGATATACACAAACCATTTATGATAAAAAATATCATAGACATCCTTTTAAATCCCTTTCTTTATACAAAATGAGAAAATGAGAATACTTTTTCAAAGATAAAAGAAAGAAAAAGAAAAAATAGGGAACACATCAGAAAAAAAGAAAAAGTAGAGAACAAAAGAGAGGGAAGAAAAATAAAAGAAAGAAAGAGAAAAATTAAGCGAGGGAAAAAAAAGTTGTTCAAGTAATAAATTGTTGTAGATCTCATTTACTTTAGCAAAAATTAAAAGTAGAAGCTAAAATCAGAATCCAAAATATTTTAGATTATGACTTCTGCTTTAAAAATGAGAATTTGTAAAATAGTGTATTATTCCTAGAATACATTTTGTATTTTTTAAAATCCTAACCAAACATCTCAAATTTTTTACTTATACATGAAAATAAAAATATGTTAAATCACTTAAAGTAAGCATCCCAACACATGCTAAATATTGTAGCTCGCATTTTCATGAACAACCTTACTTTTTACTGCTGATGATTTTGATGGATTATTCTGGCCAATACAACGCCGCAAAATCAACTCAGCAGTCAGCATGCTATCTTCTTATAACCGTGCTAGTTAACTACACGCAGTGAGGGGAGTGGTGTTGCATAGTATCCTGTGTCAGCACTTTTGTTGTATGTGCTCACACAAGGGAATATATAGATTTATTCTTTGCGTCATACATTGAATCATTCTATAAGTTTCAACGCTCTACACTACCCCATTCTCGTCATCCAAAATCCAAAA
>OU015770.1:14292730-14447283 GCA_907173295.1 Fagus sylvatica | reverse complement strand
AAAGTGTCTTTCACAAAGACGATTTTCATGTTCAAAATTGTCTTTTACAAAGACAATTTTGAATCAGTCCATTTTTTAAATAAGCATCACAAAAATCATGTTTGACCAAAAAACTTAAAAAAAAAGCATTTTTTAACAACTTTGGGCCAGTATTGACATTATTTAATTAATTTTTTTTTTTTTGCCAAATGATATTATTTAATTTCATTATGTACTTCTCACCAAATATTTATTTATTTATTGTGAGTACACGTTCTTAACTTCAGTTACTGATTTGAATTTATACTGGTTTAAATTGAATCCACATTTTTTTAATGATTTAATTCTGTTAAAATGCATGTCAGTGATAAACTATCTATCTCCTGCATCGAGGAGAAATTATTCAGAGGCCATTATACCTTACAAACTCTGACGTCAATGCATGAATGTAGAAATCTTTACCATTCAAAAAGAAAAACTTGAATCTAGTCTTGGCAGACTTGGAATAATGGACAGGATGGGGACATGGGGTAAAGGTTGTGAACATTACATCATGATGATGGGTTCCGTTGTTGTTTGCATAGGGTCCCACGTGATGGGTCCAGAGTATTTTTACGGGCCGAACCCACGTGACTCCCTATAATCAATTTAGTACTTCTCCGACCACAGTCCCAGTAAAAAGTAAAAAGCCTTCTGATCTGGGGAGTAAAGGCCTAAAAGCACGTCAATAGTTAAAAATAATTTCGATTTTTACCAACATTTCAATGGGAGCAAATGTCCGAAACTAAAAATATTTTATACCGAAACAAACAAGTGCATCTACCATGAAAATTGTTTTCCGCTTTAAAGATAAAAAAAACCGTTTTTCAGAACGTTATATACACATAGCTTTACGAATAAAGTATATATCACAAAAAACTTTCTTATCTTAATAGTAACTTCTCTTTCTTTGATGGTCGGTGACCGTGACACAGATTGTTTACTTTTTTTTTTAACTCAAATCAGTTCTTTTCCCACTTTAACTTTTTCCATGAATTCCTAAATTCATCGTCTATCATCAGTCTATGAGACTATGATAAGCATCCGTGATTCTGAATGAAGGTTCGTAATCTATCAAAAAACTTTATATATGAATAGGCTTCTTTCATTTTTTTTATGTTTATGCTCTACTTTGGGTATGTTTTTTTTAATTTGAGACTCCTAATTGGCTTAAAAAATAAAATAAATAAAAATTTATATTTGGGTATGTTTCGTGAATAGAATTTTATGTTTATATAATTATTTGAAATTACAAAAAAAAAAAATTTATTCTTTTCAGGATCACGTGATTGCAAACAAAAACAAGAAAACGAATAAATTTTCCAGAAAACATAAACCAAACGTTTTCCGTTTGAGCAAACATAAAAAAAAGTTACACCATATTCACGTATATCAGTAAATGCAAGCAGGACATTTGGCCATGTGGGACTCAAAGGTTAGCGGCAAGACTCTATTGGTTAATAGAAGATGAATGCTACGTGCTGCAAGCAACTGCAAGTCTGCAACAATTTGTCAGCATAGCTCAATATTGCTTTCAATGTTGAAGATAAATTGCAGCGTGTGGTTGCGGTAATCAGTTAAATCTAGTAATAAAATTTGATCCAATGGTTAAAAAGGTGGGCAAGGGCAAGACTCAAGAGTAGCTCAGGAGGGGGGGTTCACTTTGATTGCGGCTCTCTGTGTCAGATCCTTAACACAGATTGGTAAGGTGACAGAGATAGGTTGTGGTCATCACGTGGTGGTAGTAATTGGTATCTTTGTCTTTTCCAACCAGCCAGCTTCGATTGTGGACCATATGACATCAGGTACATAATGGAAAGAAAAAAAAATATAGTGATGCACGATACGAAAATATATAGGATACACTCAGATATATATCATATATATGTAAGGCTGTTTATAAAGTGATTTATATTTAAGTGATACTTCTGTGTTACAACTTGCAAGGACGTTTGTCAACTGAATGGATGAGAGCAGTGGAAATTTTTTTTGTACGTGTTCCAATTTCTTGTTCAAAATGAGTATTTTAATGTGATAGGTACGTACTTGTTATCTCAAATCTTTCGTATACATTGCTATATGATAAGGATGGATGCCGTGAGCTTAGGTACTTTGGTGGATAGGTTAGAATGGAATTGCAGTCAGAATTTTGGCTGAAATAGAGTACACTATAGAATAAAACGGAAATTAAAAGTGTATCCTCATTTCTGATTTGAGGGGGGTCTTTATAGGTTGTGATAGTTTTTTTTTTTTTTTTTTGGGGTGAATTATAGGTTATGTAGTGGGAGGTTATTGGTAGCAATGAAAAACCATAATTTTTTTGTCTAATTTAACTCTCAATTTAGACAGTAAGAGGTATGTTGATATAATCCTATCAAATTGGGGTATTCATTGAGCAAATTGATGGTTTAAGGGACATTATAAATAGAGAGAAAGTTTAAAAACTAATAAAATGACAATTTTCAAACTTAGAGGACTAAAATGATAATGGATCAAAATTAAAAGACTATAATGAAAACTTTTAAATTTAGAAGACGATAATAACTATTGATTAAAATTAAAAGGTATAAAATATATTTTAACCTAAAATTTAAAAAGAAAATAATAAGAGCGATACAATTTTTAACATATTTAGATTATATAACTTAATGGAAATATTAACTTGGATTGAGGCAAGGTGGAAAAGTTGATTTTAGACCTAATCCATTTTTACCTTAATTATGGAAGGATGGCATTTAATCAAGCAAACAAAGAAATTCAATACCTAAAGTTAAACAATAAAATAAAACTGAAATGATGAAGAAAAAGAGGGAAAAAAAAAAACAAACCAAAATACCAATGGCAATGATGACGAAAGGATATTGATTTTAATTGACACATATTTTAGTCAATATATAAAAGATAAAGTAAGAGGTAAAAATTGTTTAAATACTGATCCCATGCAGTAAACCTCACTAGCTGCGTCACGCAGTAAACAATGCCTTGTCTGCAGGTCGAGTACGCTTAAGATTCGGCTACTATGTCATCGATCCGATTCTATGGTTTCCCTTTGAAGTTATAGACTTGTAGGCTGTACTATAAAGTAAAAAAAAAAACATACAAGAATAGGAACAACCGTGAAATACGATGGGTAGTAAATAGATACTGTTCATGATTGTCACGGTTGAGAATGTAGTAACTTCATACTGTCAATACTGATTACAGTCAATCATGAACAATAGAAATGTCACTGCACTGATGGTGCAAGAGGTTCTCACTTTAGAGTAGTGAAAGACACTGGCGTAGCACAGCAAAAACAGAGTAGAAAACAGAAAGCCGATCACAATGCAATTAGAATAGTGGATATTAGATTCAACAAAAAAAAGAAAAAAAAAAAGAATAGTGGATATTAGAAACTGGTGTTGCTCAAAAGAAAAGGCTAAAAGGGAAAAAACTCAAAAAGACATTGTACATATGAAAATGATGCACCCATTATAATTTATCATTTTAATAAAATATGAAAAAGAGATTATATCATTAATATTACTCTTCATTATATAATTAACACTTGTTTCAAAACTTTATATGGCTAGGAAATTATAAAATTAATCATTTAATTATTATTCTAATATTCTCACTTACGCATGGATTAGAAAGAAGATAGAATGAAAACAAGATCCAAACTCAATATCACCTATTATAATATCATGATAAATTACCCTATGTTCTAAAAACTTAAATTATTAAGAAATTTTATAATTAATTGTTTAATTTTGTTTTAACATATTCCATAATTTTGCAGATCCAAATAGAAATTTTTAAGCAATATTTCTTCTTGGAGTAAGATATTTTTGGTGAAAATATGAACATAAACCACTATTGGATCAGACAAAAACACTACTAGATCTGAATATAGTAGCTATGTCTCACTCTCACACTCTGATCACTTTGGAGCATATAATAAATTTTATTGGAATCATCTTTGTCATAAAAACGGGAAAACTTCTATTTTTCTTTTGGATTTGAAACGAAAAGTAGTGATCGAGACCATAAACCTAGTGCATTATGTAGACCAATCTGACTGCAGGAACTCATATTTAATTAACTTATGCTTCCTAGGGTTGGGATCTTTTGGAATATGTGCAATACTAAGATGAGAAAAATATTATACATCTATGTGATCAATAAATTATTAATTTATTTGCTACATAAGAAATAAAAAATTCCTGACCTCGAACTTGTTTCGCAGTTCCACTATAGAGTTGTTTTAGGGGGGGTGAGTATTAGATGTAAAATAATCTTGGAATCATTAAAAGAATGGATGACCATTATGGTCACCATTATTAATTTTTTATTATTGTTATTGGTTTTAGTATTATATATTATGAGAGGACATATTGGAGACGTAATTCTCAATCATTTTAGGTCACATGTCTTCTCAAAGTATGGTAGGATGAGAATGCCAGTGAAGGATATAGGTCACGATTCATGATGTGATTCTTGTATTGTTTTATTATCTTGGTTGTGATGCATTCCTAGAGTCTTCATTGCACTTATTAAGGTCTTTAACGGGATATTCACGTCAAAATCCTCTCAATTTTCGTTGACGAATCAAGAAATTAATTTGGTGGATGGTGGAGGAAGGCCACAGGTACGTCCATTGTGGCCACCCAAAGTTGGACATTGAGAATAAATTAATGGTTCATGGTGGTTGATCCAATATCCATCTTGTGAAGTTACCTCCTAATCATTATTATTCTCATCATCATCTCATCTTCTTCTTCTTCTTCCTCTCCTTGGTTTTTCTTGTTCAAAGGGTATTGGTGGGGTTGAAATTTGGCTGTTTTTGGACAAGTTAGGCCCAAATTGGGCCTGAATATTTTATTATCCATAAGTGAACTATCATAAAAGCTGACACACTTAATTATCCAAAAAAAGAAAAAGAAAAGAAAAGCTAGACCCACTTAAGCATGAAGAGCAACACTAATCACAGGATCAATAATTTCTATATGATTTCCTAAAGTTGCTCTCAAGGTACTACAAAATCTATCATATTAGATTGTTAAGAGTTTTGTAACTTAATAATAATGTTTAGTTTAGAATTAAGATTTGATTCCCTTTCCCCATTTATTGTAAATAAATAAAACTAAAAAACCATCTATCATATTGGCCTCACAAATTATAAGAACTTAGGCCATGCATTATAAAAGGAATGGGCTTGTTTTTTTTTTTTTTGAAGAAAGGAATGGGCTTGTTTTGGATTAAGTCATGTCACATCCATGTTAGTGTTCAAAACTTCGCCATCCCAACTTGCCTAACTTATATGATAACGTACCCAACAATAGGTAGGTAAAAAGGTGATTGACCACAAACTAACCCACAAAGCAAAAGATAGAGCCTTAAATCTGTACACGTTGGGCGGCCCTTGTGTAGTTTGCTGGGCATGTCACACTTGGTGCAAACTATATCACTTTATGGTCGATTTGGTTAAAAGAAGAAAGTGGGCGTGGGGGTAATGTGGCCAGTTCGATTATGAAAAGACAGCATAAACTATGATTGAGAATGAAATTTCCAGGTTTTGTTTTCGGTTCAGGAAACCAATAAAAGTGAAATATTTAAAGAATTAGTCATTATTCATTAAAAAGTAGAAAACGTTTTCTGAACATGTTTTCACGTAATATGGGCAAAAAGACATTCGGGATAAGTACAAAAAAAGTGTTGAAATATGAGTGTGGCCTAACTTGAATCAATGGATAGCCTGCTTGGTCCTATTAACAATACAGGTGTAAAAGTGAAGAAGTGAGTGTAAAAACACTAAACGTGAAGGATATGATATAGATATACTCACTTTTAAGCGATAGTGACAATTTTAGTTATAGAAATGTTGATAATTTAATCCTCGTTTTGAGACATTCAGAATTTCATAATTCATTTGTTAATTGGGTACATTTTTGGGCTCATATATCCCTGTCCAGATTAATAATCGAGGCTTACATAAAAAATTGTATATCCTCAGGCCCAGTCCAATTTTATTTTGTACCACTTGGAATCTCAATCTACATGTTAAAATTGTGCACAAATCACAAAACTAAATAAATACTCTTGAGGAACAAACACATTTGCTTCTTGGTTCCATTTTGACTATCATTAACAATTAGTAATGTTGATGCAACTCGATATTTCACAACAAATCTGCTTGAACTTCATTAATAATGTTCAGTATGCTCAGCTTCTCAGTGATATGCCGAGAAAATGATTGAAATAGCAAGTTCTTTGTAAATGATTCATGTGTTGAAGATCAGTACTTCTAACCAATACATTTTTTTGCTTGTGGTTCAAATTCATCACCAGTGAAAAATATCAACAAATGGGAAACAAAATCGAAATAAGAATATGAAAAAAGAAAGAACAAAAAATTATAAAAATAATACAATAAACATGAAGAGAGAGTTGGGTGCATAGCTCATGCACATGTTTGAGATCATATGACTTGCTGGTTTTGTTTAGAATGCCATTTTGTTCTTGCCCGCACTATCTCTGCCTTATCAGCTAGCATTCGAAGCAGATGTGTGAATTCTAAGTCTGGTCTGCGATTGTTGTAATTTTTTGAGTCTTCGGTTACATTTGCAGTTGAACTAGTCAAGGACTCCAGCAAATTTGATTGCCGGCATTCACGGCGGTACTCAAGAGTCATGCTTGTGAGATCATAATTTTCTAGGACATTTATTGGCACACTCTGCAAATAACATGGCAAATTGTAAGCGAATTTTAATGTTACTATCAATTTTATTACAAAAAACTTACAAACTGACGTGTAATTGTCAAAGTGAGTGAACCACTTAAGGTGCAAAATGTTACAAACACAAGTTTTGGTTATATTAGTTTTCACTACTTGAAGGATTACTTTCATATTACACTTGCTTCTTGTTTTAAACTAAGGTATCATTTCCAATTTAGAGAATGGTGTTTGAATTTCTCATTTATAACACAGGCAATTCTGATAACTACATTCAATTCATTGTGTAGGTGGGGTTTAGAGTAGTACCTCCAGAATCCATCCTATATACTTCACGTTGTTAACGTGCTGATTGGCATCCATGTCACTCCATCTTGGCTGGATTCCAGGAGAGAAGCAATTAATCTCAGAATTTTGGGATTGACTATGGATTCTCAACAGATTAATCAGGGTCTATGAAGCGTATTATAAAATCTCCTTGTACATTCAGTGTATAATACTTTTGTTGGTCTAGATAAGAACATAATTTAAAGCTGAATGTTGATAAAAAAAAATAAAAAAAAAATGATTAATTATACTTACAGCTAAACCTGATCGAATTCTCTCTGCAGTTTTATCAGTAAGCTTGTCAATCTTTTCATGATCATTTTTTTCTGTGGCAATTGCAAGTCTGTGTAGGTAGAATGGTACCACCTCTTCCCTCACTTGTTCTGGTATTTTAGACAACCTTCTTGTTTCTTGGTTCATGATCACCCAAGTGCTGCATGGAGATACATAGGATAAAGGTGGTATAAGTTATTATTATGAGTATCGTACATGTGATGTGATGGGGTTGCAGCCCAAATTAGATGCTGCACCTTGTTGCTCTAGTTATGATCTCTTGGGTGTGGTAATCTCGGATTATCCAGTCCCGGCGCATTCCATTTTTTCCAGCAGCATCCACCCAAGTATCAATCTCAACAACATCTCCCCTGTCACATTCAAATTTTTTTACATAAGCTTGTGTGGAAGAATGAACTGGAACACTAAATTTGAAGACAAAACAATACTAAGAGTCTCTAATGAATGTGCAGATGCTACATCTTTCTTTGAACTCAGTTCATTATTTAGGAGAGAGTAAAACAAGCCCAAAATAAATTAGACATTGATTTAGTCCTTATAAGAAATCTTTTGTGCAAGATTTTCATGTATATTTCTTATGATGTGTTTTGAGGAGTGCATATGTAAGCATATAATCATATCTCCTTAAATATTTCTGTTAAAATAGCGAGGATTAACTGGTAAGTTCTTTAGTCGCAAAGGTATACCATTTATTGGATTTCGTAAGTTTTGGCCTCAGGATTTGAACTTGGGATCACATGCTTTGGTATCATGATAAATTAGGAATTGTTCTAAAATTTAAACCGTAAGAAAATGGTGAATTTAATCATTTAACTATTATTCTAACAAATGATATGCTACATAATGTGACTTTTGAAGTTTAAATGAACATATGAAAGTATGAAGCACAACTACTATCTTAGCTCATATTTATCCATTGTTTGACTTATTACTTCAATGTACATCTTTGCCAAAGTGACATATTTCCACATAGTTGGCAGATTGTTGTAGTACAATAGGAGGATTATACATACCAGCTGCTATATCTTTGCACTTGAATGTGGATGCGTGTGACAACCCAAATGAGTTTCCGGAGGCTCATCTCTCGGGTAGCACCAAAGCCATTCCCAGCAAGGCCAGAACTTGTCACATGATTCAGAGCTGTCTCCTGCACTCATTATTGCATGATTCAATGTATAAACTTCATTTAGCACATTCAATGTGTACAATTTTTAGTTCAATTCATTTTATTCTTTAAATGAAATGAACATTATTTGGCCATTGAATTGAAATGGAACCAAGTATGATATTTGAGATATAAGACTTTGCAAATTAACAAAAACCAACAATTGTCACATAGACATTGAGTTTTATATATGATGACAAACCATGAACCAACCTGAAGGAGATTCATTAGTGTTTCCATGGTGGCAGTTTTGTCTGGTCCAATCTCATAAGACCTTATAATGAATGTCTGTCTATAAACAAACCGTTCCTCCACAAACCTTCCAAGCAAGATTGCATGAAGTGGTGCATCAACATCACTTTGTTTTGCAGGTTCATTAATCTTATTACCTACAAATGGAGCCTCTCCCACATTAGTCCCGTTCACCTTCTTTCCGTTGACAGTATCTATGTTCTGAGGACTAATACCACTCGCCATAACGGAGAAGCTTCGTTTGTTTAGCTTGATCACATTATTATTCCTCCAACGATAAAAAACCGCAGTCCCCAAGGCCACATTCTTCTTCTCTGCCTTGCAAAAAGCCTCTTGAAAGTGTGCTCTAGCATTGCAAGTTGCAGCCATTGATGTCATGTTATTGAGCATTAGTTTACTTGGTGATCAAAAAGTAGAAGCAAAAATTTATGTTTGGAACTTTAAGGTGGTGTGTAGCTTCTACCATATGTTGGCTTCTTGAAGAGATGGTTAAAAATTTCAAACATTAGTTGGTGTAACTAATATAGAAAGATAGCAACAGTTGGCTCTAAGACAAAGATTGGAAGAAAGGGAAACCTTTACGATATCTTAAAAATATGTACGTTAAGAAGAATGAATAATGGAGATGGGATTTGCAGCTCAACTACTTGAATGGGTGGGGTAGAAAGTGTAGAGGTCTTTTTCTTTAGCTTACACGCAAAGGTAGAGAGATTTGACTTTGAGTGGCCATGTTTGCATGGTTTTGTATGGGAGTGTTTAATAATAGGTAACTTGGATGATAACAGTTGTGACAAATAGTTTAGAGTAACCACTCAATTGTGCTAGGAAAAAGGGATGCCTCTAGAGATTGGAGTGGTTAAGAATCTTATTTTAGGTCATCTGTCTCCCAACAATGTAGTGTAGCCCATTTTTATTTTTATTTTATTTTTTTTGTTGACAATAATTAATGGTATGGTATGAAAGTTACTTCACATGCTGACAAAAACCATTTTGTATGATTTCAATATTAGATTTAGACCACGTTAATGTTGTTGACTCTCTTAAACAAGTAACCCACAAAGCGAAGGTCTACGAGCTTCCCTTGAAAAGGGTATGGTTTATTGAGGCAGTGAAAATTTGAACCGCTTGTTTTTTTTATTTTTTTGATGAAAGGAAATCTTTATTAAGCAAAGAGCAAAATCAAAAGGAAACAGCAACATCAGATGATTGAAGCTGGTCCTGAGTTACAGCATGTACAAAGCATTGAGGACTTAAGTCAAAAATAAAAGTCCCCCAATATTTGTTCAATAAGAACCAAGGTTGTTAAAATCGGGATCCTACGCAGGATCGCTGGAGGGACTTCGTGGATTGGATCGTAGGATCGATGTGGATCATAAGATTACTTATTTGCAAAAAGTGTAAAAACAATTAATAATGGCTTTGTAGTTAAATCTTAGAATTATGATATTATCCATAAAAAATAAAATAAATAAAGGGATAATGTAATTCCATAAGAATACATCGGACATCAAGAAGATATATGAATTCTCAACACAATTTATCCAAAAAGAAGAAAATGAAAAAACAAAATAAGTGAAATAGTGAATAATTATATTAAGTAGCAGTTCATAAGCTAAACATTCAATCATCTATTCTAAGATTCCTATCATCATAATCATCATAATCTGAATCTAAAGAATATTTCATCATCATTGGAAACACATCCATAGCCAAAATCCCTATATCTCTCAAATCCAGACCCAACAACACACTTGATAAACCACATCTTTTCCTTTTTCAGTCAATGCCCTCAAAATCTAACACAATATAGGTTTAGGGATTTTGGTATTTATATTTTGGGAGCTGAGTATTGTGTGGGGTGTGGTTGGATTTTAATTGAGAATAGAGAGGGATTTTTTTTGTCATTTCACAAGTTTTTTGGGCTAAAAAACTGGTTTTAATCATTTGGGCTATTTTTATCTATTAGGCTCACTTCTCATCAACCCATAATTTAAATTGGCCTAAATAGCATGTTTAGTGGGATCGGAGTAGGATCGTAGGATCGTAAGATCCTACGATTCGAATCCCGATTTTAACAACAATGATAAGGACCACCTAGCTAATATATGAGCTGCACAATTGGCAGATCTCGGGATCCATAAGAAGGACTGAGAAGGAAAAGAAGAAAATGAAAAAATCAGTTCCGAGAATATTGGAAACACGCCAAGACCCAACAACACACTTGCCAGTAAAAAAATCTATACATAGCTGAGAATCACCCTCAATAGCACGCGCTCAAAGCCAGCAGCTACTGAAGAGGAATGCCCAAACCAATGCTTCCGCCTCAGCTTGAAGAGGGATAGAGAAATATGTTATTTACATGTTTTTGGACTTTCTTCTAATTACACTTACATGGATTGTAGGCTGAATTTGCAAACACAAGCACAAATATCCACTGGAAGGAGCAAAAGAGAAGAAAAGAGGTCAAATTAATGTTTGAAAAGAAAAAGAAAAACAATCTCTGGCTACAACTACAATAACAGAAGAGGAGCCCTAGGCCCAACAGCAACATCAATGATTGGCATTAATTTTAGTCCCTTTTAAGCACCTCTGCAGTTTTTCTTATGGTTTGATCCACCTAGTTACAATATAGTGTTCCTGAGTTTTATTAGTTCAACCATGTGAGAAACACTTGTAACCAGGGGATATTAGTTCAACGGCTTTTTAAAAGGAAAATAATCAACTTGTAAATTGTTATTAGAACAAGGTTTTTTAACCGGGATTACAAGCTACTGGTATAGAGAAACTTACACATAAATTACTTACAAAATTTCCATAAACCAAATTTATCTTACCTTTCTTGCATATTAAATTACATTGACTTAAGCACTCTAACAAGGTACTTATTATTGAGCATCAAGGGATAGAGGTGTTTACATCAAACACCACTATCCCTCTCCAATCTCTGGCTACAGCTGCAATAACAAAAGAGGAAGGCCCAACAACAACATCAACATTAATTTTAAAGCACCTCTGCAGTGGTTTGATCCACCTAGTTACAGAAGAGTGAGAAACCCTAACCAGGGGATATAAACGGCCAACCAAATGCTCCTTACAACTGCTTAAGACTCTAACAACTTCATCCATCTTTGAATTTTCCGCCAAATCGAGACCGCCAAATAATCTAAAATGAGAGCCCCATAAAGCACAAAATTATCCTTATCAGAGATATGAAGCTTTGGAGGGGGAGCTAATAAGTTTTCGACCAAATTCATAGGAGAATGGACTGGAATAATATCAGATCTAATGCCCCATATACAACCAAACCAAAGAGCACGCGCAAAAGAGCAATCCCAAAAAAGATGGGTCACGGATTCTACGCAGCCACCACATAAACTGCAAGAGAGATCCACATTGTTTGCAAATCGAGATAAGGATTCCTTGGTGGGGAGCAGGTTAGATGCTAATCTTCATAAAAACATTTTCAACCTGTCATGGATGCGGAGTTTCCAATTCTTCCCCATTAAAGGAGACTGATGCAATGCTGGTTCCAAGGGGGCAACTACTTTGTACATGGATTTAACAGTGAACTCACCAGAATCAGATTTCAACCATATCCATTTATCTTCTTGATCGCATTCCCATCTCGGAATATTCTGGATGGCCTTCATAGATTCCTCGTTGAAAAGGAGTTGAAGTTTGTTAACATCCCAACTTCTCTTATTTGGGGACATTAGATCAGCGACTGAGAGGCTCCGGAAAGCTTCTAACGAGTCACATGATAATGGGGAGAAGGATGGCAAATCTGGGACCCAGGGATCTTTCCAAACTAATTAAAATGTTATTACCATTCCCCACTAAGAGACAAGCCCCTTTAGAGAGATGGGACCTCACACCTTCCAAACCCCTCCAAGAGAATGAAGCCGAGACAGCTGGTCTAGCTTGTAACCACTTAGAATCCACCTTATATTTTGCTCTTAACACCTTGACACAGAAACTGTCTCTACCGGACAGAATCCACCAAGCAAACTTGGCAATATTCGCTTTGTTAAAGCTTTCAAAAGTGCAAAACCAAGCCCTCCAAAAGAAAAGGGCTTGCATATCCTTGACCATGTCATAGGTGTAAAGAATCTATTGCTATCTTTCCTCGGACTCCACCAAAACTTCCTCATAATAGCATCCATCTCCTTACATAAACCTTTTGGAATTTTGAAGGCGGACATTCCATAAATGGGAGTGGCGAGCGCCACAGACTTGATTAAGGTGGCACAGGCCCATCCAAGAATAAGCATTTACTCTTCCAACCATTCACCCGGGCTGCGACTTTATCCTTAATGAAAGCCAAGTCTTTGGAGCGGTTTGATGAGAGAAATAAAGGCAAACCAAGGTATTTGGAATATTTGGCTAGCTGATTGAAACCCCATTGAGCCTTGACTTAATGAATGAAATGATTATGAACCCTTTTTAAGACAAATATCCCGGATTTTTCTATATTGATAGATTGACCAGACTAGCTGCAATATTTATCAATACACCCCATAAGAGACTCCACTTCGCTAATTTTTGCTCCACACAAGAGAAGAACATCATCTGCATAGAAGAGTTTGGTGATGGTCGGGGCTCTCGGGAAAACTTTGACGCCTGAAATATTACCTCTTCCAACTTCTTGATCTATCAATCTTGCAACAACTTCATTACATAAGATAAATAAGTATGATGAAAGTGGGTTCCCCTGTCGAATACCTCTTGATGAAGAGAATGAAGTGCTTTTGCAGCCATTGAGAAGTAAGGTGAATCTAACAGAGGAGATACTTTGAAAAATCAAATTTGACACATTCTGATTGAAGCCTAGAGCACCCAAAACCTTAATGATAAAGTCCCATTCAAGGCAATCATAGGCTTTGTGGAAGTCTAGCTTGAACCCAATAGATCCCTTTTTTCTTTTGGATTTCTTAAAATTGTGAACAATTTCCTGGGCTAGAAAAACATTTTATGCAATCCAACAATTAGGCACGAAAGCAGCTTGAGAAGGGTCAATAATCTTGGACGGCAGTGGTCTCATTCTATTAACAGTTATTTTGGAAATAATTTTGTAATAGAAGTTGCATAGTCTAATAGGTCTGAAATGGTTGAAATTGCACGCACCTTGTCTCTTGGGGATCAGAGTGATTTAAGTGTGATTACTGTTTTTGAGGAGACAACCATCCCTAAAGAAACTTTGAATGGCCACCACCATTTGATCACCCATAATGGGCCAGTATTTTTTGAAGAATAAACCAGGGAGACCATTAGGCCCTGGCGCTTTTAGAGGGTGCATGCTCCATACCACCTCCCTTAATTTCTGCAGCATCAGGGATTCTAGAGATCTCATTATTCTTCCGCCTCAGAAATACAAGGAGAGACCAGGCCCTCAAGGTGGGAAGGAACTTGCGGATGAGAAGACTGGAAGACCTGATGGAAACGAATGGAGAAGTATGCTTCAATCTCTTGCCGAGAGTGAATCCATTGTCCATCATTAGTTTTGATTTCAGAAATGAGATTGCATCGCCGATGGACCATAGTGGCTAAGTGGAAAAACTTAGTATTTTGATCACCTTCTCTTAACCAAAGTTCTCGAGATTTCTGAAGCCACTTAGCTTCTTCCCTCTCTAACCATTCGTTCAATTTAACATTTAAAGCTGCTTCCATGTCAAGATTCTCACGGGAAGGATCAAGGTCTTGGATAGCTTTAATCTGATCTTTAATGGCTTTGATTCGAACCTTTGCATTACCAAACACCATTTTATTCCAATATATAAAATCCCTCCTAACCGTCTGAAACTTCTTTCCTAGAACAAAATTTTGAGATCCCTCAACATTAATGCTCCATGCTTTCTCCACAACCTCAGAGCTCGATTCATCCTTGACCCACATGGCCTCAAAGGGAAACGGCTTAGAACCTTTCTCCACTTCCACATGAGTGTCCAAAAGAATAGGGTTATGATCCGAGTTAGGAGCAGTGAGATGCCTAACCCCTGCATATGGGAAAAGGCTCTGCCATTCAATATTACAAAGACCCCGATCAAGCCTTTCCCTAATATTGGCAGCACCACAACGCTTGTTGGACTAGGTGAATCTAGGACCACTGAAGCCAAGATCGATAGCCCCAACATTCTCTACAAAACTTCTAAAGTTCTGAGAAGAGATAGCCCCTTTCGAGCTACCCCCTTGCTTCTCAGAAGTATCAGAGATGCTATTCAAGTCTCCTAGGAGGAGCCACTACCCCGAAAAAGAAGAAATAATATCCTCCATAAGCTCCCAAAATTTCTTCTTTTTGGATAAATAAGGCGGCCCATGAACAGCAATAAGCAGCCAAGCATTTTCAGGAGGTCCGAATACACCAATGCAGCCATGACAAAACGATTAGCAAAAATGACTTCTAAATCTACGCCAAGCTTCCAAAACAGAGCCAGACCACCAGCTCTACCAACACAATCTAGACAAAAAGAATCAGCAAAACCTAAACTTCTTTTCAACCTGTCAACCTTTGGAGAATTGATTTTAGTTTTCGATAAGAAGAGCACATCAGGACTTTCAGAACGAGCCAAGGCCTTGATAGCTTTAACTGTCGGGGCTCTGCCTGCTCCTTGACAGTTCCAAGAGAGAATCCTTATGGCGAAGGTGGGGGCAAGATTAGGCCCACCTCCTCGGCCATTTGGATAGTACTGGGGGGAGCAATAATACCTAGGATGGAATAGACTGAGGACTCACCTTCAGTTGCAGCAGTGCCCCTCAAAGCTGGGGTAGAGTCAATTCTGGCACACGCCAATTTTTTGAGAGAAGCTCCTTGGCCAGAACCTTTATGCCCTTTCTTCCCAATTCTCTGTGCTGATTTTAATATCTCGCTGGTATATAAAACATCCTCCACACGGGCTTTTTTAACCAACAAATCCTTTGGGTCATCAGGCTCAATTTTTCTTTTACCAAAAAGGGAGGCCCAAAGGGGGTTGGGGAGATCTGGGAGGCCTACCTGTTGCATTGATACATCTAGGCCCAACAGATAGGGAGGATGGGGACCCAGTTGACTGATGCAACTCAATTTGTGAATTTTGAGGGCCCACCGAATGGGTTAGTTCAGATAGAACTAAATCTGCCTCTCCTAATAAAAACTAAGGAGTTTTCCACATCAAGAAGCATTGCTGCATCACTTGGGACACGCAACCTTATCAGTCGCATCAGTCAGTCTGCCTATCCCCTCCCCACCAACTTTCTCCTCGGCAAGCTCGCCAACGCAAGATTCCGATTGGTCCATTGGCTCATGAGTGATCACTACCGAGTCCCTCGGAGAAGATAACACCAGCTTCACCCCTAGCCGCCATCTTGCCACCAATAGTGCCACACTCCGCTACGTCCGAGTTCTTTAAGCTCTTGAGATCAATGCCTGGCTGGAATTCAGGATTTTCAGCTTTTAACCATTTGCCATAAATTCCTGAGGTGATACCTTCTTTCAAAAGCTTTTAAGTCTTCTCATCTAAACAATCTCGACTTGTCATGGCCCAGACTGCCACAACCATAGTAGAAGCAACCCAATTTTTCGAACTTAAAAGGTATGCACAACCAAGGGAGATTTACTCTCTCCATGGGGAATCTTGTCTCCAAAGATCTACTAACATCCATACCCACCCGCACCTTAATAAATCTCTTCCAACCATCCCCTCCTCTACCCACCAGATCGACATCTAACACCTTCCCCATCATAGCTCCAATTTTCTTGAGATTGGCTTCATTTTGACGATTGAGGGGAAGCCTATGAACTTGGACCTAGAAGTCAGTGATTGAGAAATCAATTTCATTAAGACTCCAATCAGCAACACACTTTTTAAGAATTAAGTGCTCTCCCTTGAAAGTCCAAGGTCTACGGTCCCAAACCCTCCTCATATCAACCTCATGGTTGAAAGAGAACAAAAAAACATTCTTGTCAAGAGCTGTCACCTCCACATCTTTAACAGTGGTCCAAGTTATATCAATAATCTCCTTAACTACTTTACAAGAGAAGATTTTAGAGGACAAAATCTTACCAACAAGCATAAGCTTGGCCATTTCTTCCGCTTCAGGTTCCACTTCAAGACAGATTGGAGGTTTGGTCCAACCTAACTTCTTTGTAAGTTCCACTAGCTTCTCCATGGCACCAAAACGAAAAAAGAAAATATAAAGAGAGATAAGGCGGTAAAGGGCAAAGAAAGGGGCAAAAGAAGTAAAATGGAAGGGGAAGGTTGGAGTGGGGCAGAGAAAACAAAGGAAGCTTGGAAAAAACCCTAGGCAAGAAAATGATGAACTAAGTTAATGGAAGGCCCTAGAAACAGGGAGAGAGAGGACACGCGGGTCCCGTACAATTTGAATCGCTTGTTAGATTCCAAGACCATTACCGCAATTATTTATTAAAGTTTTTGATAAGAAATTAATTCTGTTAAAAGAGTTCGAACATTGAATAAAATTTACCAATAAATAACATACTATTTAAGAAGGATAAGGTTTGGTTACAAACTAATTTGTAGCCCGTTTGCTACAACCCACTATGTGACAGCTTATAAGACCATCCACTTGTATTATATAAAGAAGTCACATGACTCATTAAATAGGTTATGTGACTAAGGTACATGTGGATGATGTTATTAGTTGACACGTAGTGGATTGTAGTAAGCTGGCTACAAACTGGTTTGGAGGCAAACTCTATCCATTTAAGAATTTATCCATAATCTATAATTAACCATATAAAGAGTGAAATTGGTTGTTGTTGTTTTTTTTTTTTTTTAAATGATTGTTATAAGGTGATAAAATGATGATGTTTTGTTTTAAACGGATTTTTTTTTTTTCTTCAAAATTTTTTATTATTGGTCCAATATCATTTCCAACAATCAAAGCCCATATCAATTATCTTTTCTTTGCGTATTTTTGTTTTTTTTGAAGCCCATACTAGTTATCTAAACACAATTTTATTTGAAGCCCATATAAATCATCTAAACGAAGTCTTTTGATAAAGCTAGCGGTCTCTAATGTTATTCTCGTAACTTCCATACTTCATATGTCTAATTATTGGCCACTTTATATAAAAAAAAAAAAAAAAAAAATTATTGGCCACTGTTGATAGAACTACAGGCCCTAGAATATGACAATGTAGATGGGCCAGCCTACGTAGGACTCGCCCAATGGGGCGGTTTGGAACAGTTTTTAGTTGTTTGGGCTACTCTTGTATATTAAGCTTACGAATCCTTTGCTGAAAGATGTGAAGGTTTTAGTGTCTAAGGCCCTGGCCCTGGCCCTGGGATAGCTCATGCTAATCGGCCAACCCATGATCATGCACACTCGCACGGCCTATTGCAAGGTTGTTTTAAACCAATGCAGTATTCTCTAAGAATACGAAGAGTACACAAATTTTCACGGTTTATTATTATTATTTCAAATGTAGATATAATCTCTTATGATTTGTATTAATAATGAGTTCGTGGAAGGTAAAATTATTCGATGTACTTTATGTTTTATATATTACTCTTATATAAAAGTAGGCCCGAGTCCAAAACATAAAATTGAGAAATAGATATTCTACTATATACTTTGGGTGTATGAAATTATTTCCCATATAAAAATAATATTATTTCAATTATAATTTGTTGGTACATTTGAAGTGAGTAAGGGGATTCAAATCAGACATTTATGTTGAAAACACCAATAAAATATGATGAAAAAAATTATATCTGTAACATTGCCAATGTATGAGCTACTCATTACTAAGCCGACCTATTTTAGTTACTTGTGTTTATTAATAAATAATCATTTATTAGAACAAGATTTTTTTAATTTTAAAACTTCTCTATTTTATGTTAAGATTTTATTTTTCTGGATCGTATAAATTATCATGTAATTTAAAATTCTAAATAAAAATGTACACCTTTAAAATCAAAACTATGAGACAAAACCATTATTTCAAATTGAGAGAACATTTTCCTCTCTTACCTTGGTTTATCCTTTTCTTTTTTTTTTCCAAGCACTTGTCTTGGCTTGCCTTATCCGCAACATATACTTGGAGCCTCTGTCTGCCGGCACGTGTAACCGACCCTTGTACATCAAGAAACAGGAACACGAGTCTTGTGCTTGGGGCAAAGAACAAAACCATCATAAGGGTTATTAAAAGTTTAATAAAATAACAGGTCCCAGTATGCATTAAATAAGCTTTTAATGAATACCAAGAGATTAATACCTGTTTGGACGGTGCTAAATCTAGATCCTAGTTCAACACGTCTAAGGCAGAATCCGATACTTTCTCTCTTCATGCCAAGTGGCCCCATCTCTTTTTGATATATAAGTAACACCCCCCCAGTCCAACATTACCAACTTTTGCCACCTGATTTGTCTTTATAGCTCTGAACCGTTTTCTCTTTGACTCACTACCTTATTCACTTTACTCATCAGCAACCAGTTTGCTTTCCTCACTTTCAATTTCCTTTCTTGTTTGTTTCTTACTAAGTCACTAGGCTAATGGGGAAATTGTGGACATTTGCCACCCAGGTTCATACGCTTTCTGGGTAAGCTTAATTTTATGTTACAATTTGTTAAACAAGTATACTATACTATTAGTTGTATAAAAAATAAAAAATAAATAATCTGATTTCCAATATTTGTTATGATTCATGCAGGCCGGTGTTAACATTGTTGTACCCCTTGTAAGTATGAATACTTAAATTTGATACTTCATTTAGCTTTTACTATTTTGTATTATATATATATATATATATATTTATATTTTGTTTAAAGAAACTTAGTATATAACGAATTGAAATTTTTTTGTTGGTGTGAATTTGCATGTTTCAATCAAAGATATGCATCAGTGATTGCCATAGAGAGCACATCAAAACTGGATGATCAGCAGTGGCTTGCTTATTGGATCATATACTCATTCCTCACTCTCATGGAGATGGTTATCCAACCCGCTCTAGAGTGGTGAGAATATATATATATATATTCGTATTACATTATTGAAAAAATTTGTTATTCTATATCGGTTTTATTAAGGAAGCTTTTATGGGTTTGAATTGTGTATTGTAGGATACCAATATGGTATGATGTGAAGCTATTGTTTGTGGCATGGCTAGCTCTACCACAGTTCAAAGGCGCAGCTTTCTTGTATGAGAGACTTGTGAGAGAACAAATCAAGAAATATGGAGGCGTGAGAGATCAGCAGCACCACAAGTCTCCTACTAGCTACAAGTCCCCTACTGGCAACAAGGGCAAGCAAAAGTTTGTGGAATTCATCATCCCCAAGAAAGTGAGTGACCATCTTTCATTTCCAACATTTCAATCCCTAATGTTATTTCCAAGCATGTTGTTCATTCTTTAATCAATACGTAAGGTACAAAATTTTTGAGAATATTTTTCACAATTGTTGTTGAGTTGGTATGCTTTGAATAGTGAGATAAAAATGATCAATAGTAGTAAGAGTATTGTAAAATGTTTTTGAAAATTTTGTGTGTTAGCATTAATCTTCTTTAGTCTCTCAAGCTACACCTTTTGAGGGTTGAAGTTTTTTCTTTTTTAGAAATATTATTATTTATTATTAGGCTAAATATCAAATTACACCCTCTAAGTTTGGTTGAAGTTCAATTCAGTCATCTAAGTTTTGACCATTTCAATTTAGTACTCTAAGTTTGATTTTGTTTCAATTAAGTCCTTTAACTTTTTATTTTTTTCTCGAATTTTTTTTATAAATAATTTTTATTAGTTTTTGAAACAAAATCAAACTTAGAGGACTAAATTGAAACGAAAACAAACTGGACTAAATTGAAACGGTCAAAACTTAGAGGACTACATTGAAATCAAACCAAACTTAGAAGACTAAATTGAAACGGTCAAAACTTAGAGGACTAAATTGAACTTTGACCAAACTTAAAGGGTGTAATTTGAAATTTAGCCTTATTATTATTATTAGTCTTTTAACTTTTATGGGATTTTGTGAATGTGAATGGACAGGGGGAGCATGAGGCATATTAAAGAGGGAAAGACAATGGGAGACATTAGACATGCATCTTCCTTGCTTGTTTCTGTGGATCTTCTTCTTCAACTTTTCACCTTATGCTTTTCTTGGTTTGCGGTTCTAGTGTATTTAACGCATGTACAAGTTTGTAACATCAAAAGTCTTTTATGATTCTCTCTTCTTTTTATCATGAAATCAGACACATCCCAGCCATCTGATTCTGATGCCATGTTGAAACTTTGATTGTGTGATGTTTGTGACGTGTACAATGGGTCCCATATAATAGCCGACCACTTAATTAAACTTACTTCAATCTTACTTCGTAAGTGTTGTTACTGTGTTAGTCTAGCAGGGACTTTCTTCCCCCATCAACTCCCGGTAATGATGGACATACGAATTCTTTTAATCTTAATACTAAAGTCTAAAAAAAAAGGATTCCACGGCCCACGGGTCTATAATAGACCTTTGAATTTTGATTTCAGACACCAAACCTTTAGACGCCCTTTTTGCAATATAAGAAATTAGGAACAGCCATACAACGCCATAATTTGTATTTTACTTTTGTATAAAGTATACTCGAGAGTGTGAATCATTTGGGATAGATGTGAAATCGTCTCTATGGCAAAGCTTACCAATTGTTTGTTACGATTAAACTGCTCTTCATGCCGTTATGTTCTGAGTTAAGGTTTGGTTAGAGCTTGACATAGATAGATTAAATGACCTGATATTTGTTTATCACAATAATATTTTATCCAAATTAATTAGCAGATGTTAACGAACAATTCGATTAATCGAGATTACAAGAGTCTTATAGTTTAATTAGTTAGCACATCCTAGTGTTCTCTAGGATTCAAATTCCTTCCAACCATCTAATTATTAAAAAAAAAAAAAATTGTTTGAGACTATGAGGTGGAATACAATAATCCTTCCTTTATTGATATATATATATAGGGCTTAACTGTTCAAAATTCCTCAGAAAGACTTGAATAGGGGAAGTGGGCCATATGCCCATATCACTTGTTGGCTTTCCAAAACCATTTTCACCAACGGCGAGGATATGTCCAATTGTTCTGGGTTTCTTCCAAATAGAGGTATTGGATAAAGATTGGAGCTGGTTAAAAAGGGGTCGCACAGCCCATAGATTTGGTGGGCCATATAACCGCTGGATTTCAAGCCCATTCAGTCACAAATATGGAAACGATCCATATACAAACTTTTATAAGGAAGAATCCTAATCAAGAACGGGTAAGAGATCACTATCACATTCACCTAGGGCAAAATTAGAATTTTAAGAATGAAGGCCAAAGTAAAAACAAATATAAAAATTAACCAATTTAGGTAAGAGATCACTATTAGAATTTTGCGAATGGAGGCCAAAATAAAAACAAATATAAAAATTAACCAATTTAGGTAAGAGATCACTATTAGAATTTTGCGAATGGAGGCCAAAGTAAAAATAAATATAAAAATTAACCAATTTAGGAAGATAATATAAGAAATATGAAGAGAAATATAAAGAGTTTAAGGGGTCATTTATATATTTTTATGAAGTTTTAGATAAATATAAGAGTGAAATTATAATTTTTAGAAAGTTTGGAGGGAGGGGCACCCCTGCATTTACAGAGTAATTCTCATCATGATCAAATTTCTTGACATAAGCACTAGAGTTGTAATTAGATCTTACCATACCAGTGCCATTGGAGTCTTTTCTATTTTTGCCAGATGTTTATTGGATTAATTGTCCATATAATCAACTGCTTCATCATTAACTATATAAGACTAAATCAACCGTCCGAAAGTTTAATATTTTTATTAATGAGGAGATACACAAAACCTCATGGTAGTGGGTATAAACAGAGGCGGAGCTGTGTACAAGCTAGACTGGGCTATAGCCCAGTCAAGCTTTCTTTTTTTTAATTTCATAGGTAATTTTTTTTTTTTAATAGTCGTGTACTTAGCCTAGTCTAAATTTCAATTGCAATCCCAGCCCTAGCCCAGTCCAATACACTAGCCCGACAATTTCAATTTAAAACCCAAAATCATCTAAAGAAAAAATCAAACCAGCAACTCCAATCAGACCATAACCCAATTAATTCCAATTTCAATATCATCTAAACATAATATTCCCAATTAATTCCAAAAAAAAAAACCATTTAATAAAACAAACTCACTGTGAACTACTGTGCGTGACCCAGCCACCACGGACCGCTGGCCACATCGGTCACTAGCTCTCTTTCTTTCTTCCTTTTTCTTCTCTCTTCTCCCTTTCTTTCTTTCTTTTTCTTCTTTCTTCTCCAGTTCTCTGGTTCTCCCTTTCATTCTTTCTCTCTTATTTTCTGATTATCTACCGTAGTGCTTTACAGCTGTAGTGCTGTACTATACAACAATTTGTTTTCTTCTATTTTTTTTGATAAGTGCAATTTGTTTTCTTTTTATTCTTTTACAGTTTTACTCATTATCTACAGCTTAAGTGCTTAACAGTTGTAGTGCTGTACTGTACAACAATTTGTTTTCTTCTTTATTTTTATTTTTGATAAGTGCAATTTGTTTTCTTTTTATTCTTTTACAGTTTTACTTATTTCATTGTTTCAGACTTTTAGTAATCACAGTACAGATTATACTATGTGACTATCAATCACTTGGTTTATTTAATTATTTTAGATTATTAATAACTTTTATATTTTAGACTTTTATCACAGGACACTACTTTAGTAGTATCTTTTTTTTTTTTTTTTGCTTTATTTAGGATAGTATCTATTGTATTTATATTGTATATTTTTATTTATTTTTTATCTTTTTGCTTATGTATAGAATATGCATTGAAGGGTAAGGTTCATTATGTCCCCCCCTGACTAGGTGTATTTTTCTTTCTATTTAATAAAATTTTCTCGTACCATCGAGATTTACTTACTTGATAATTCAGCCCACCCTAAAATAAATTCCTGGTTTCGCCCCTGGGTATAAATAAACTAAGATGAGGATATAAATAAACTCATACACATTCTTTCCTGCTTCATCGATCTTTCTTTATTATTAAACAAAAGGCAAATTTATTTCTACTTTAATTAACTTTATTTATAGAGATATTATCTGTAACATTGAACTTGCTAGATCTTAATCTAATCTACCAAAAGTACCTATAATAGTATAATCGTATAAAACTTAGTATCTTATTTCTGTTGATTTGAAATCAAATATATAATGTTACACCAACTGCATGGGCAAAATCCTGCGTGAAACAGCACATTTATACCTTTATGGTTCATTTTGTATGCCTAAAAAATTGATTGGAATTGGCATCTAATACCTTTATATAAGCAGAACTTGCGTTTCAGCCTGTAATTTCCCCTTTTTCTCTTTGCTTACCTTATTCCTTGTACTGTAGCGTACATGCACGTACACATGCAGTGCACGGGGATCGATCACAATGTTCATACACATTCATCCATATACTTAAAAGAAGTGTGTCGGTTCCTCAAAAAGTTGAGAAAGCACCATTTTCTAGTTTTTTTGTCACTGTAGTAGTAAGGGCATGCGCTTAAAGCATCGAATATGCTTTGCATAAGCCTTAATTTTAGCTGATTATTCGAGAATCGATACCTAATTTGATTATCAATCTTTTCTTTTGGAAGTTTGATCTATTTCCGAAACCAATACACATCTTGGAAGGCTATATTAATAATTTAGTAAAGCTATATACCTTCACACTCTAATATATTGTTCCACGTCCCAACTTGTTGATAAATTAATAAAAAGAAATGCAACAACAAACTACGAAATGAATTAATAAAACAAAGAACATATCTTGAAGGATGAGGCATTTGAATTCATGCAATTTGAGTCAGAGATATAAAACTTATGCAACAGGTGAGCTGCAAGCTTTTTTCATTTCCCCGCTACGTGATAGCTAGTGCTGTTTTTTTATACGAAAATGCTAAAGTTACTAGTAATTTTATTATAAAAAGTTGACATATCAATTTATAAGATTTATATAATAAATTTGTTGTAACTTTACATCATTTTGTGCAATTACTGAACAACTAAAGCTGAAAAGTCATGTTATCATATCCTGGCAACTCTCTATTTTAAAAAAAAAATTATCTTGTGAGATTATCTTATGAAACGCCTTTCACACAACAAATAGTGAAGGATCTCTGTAGAGAGAATCCATAAATTTTCCTTTTCAGAAAAGAAATTGCTCATTCTCTCTATCTTTACACATAATCAAGATCAGCTATGCAATATGATATTGAGACACTATGACTTTTCTTTAACATCTTTTATCTTTTCTTCTGGAGGGGGGAAAGGAGGAAGGGGCCGGGGTTGTGGTTTCTGAACTTTACTGGGCATTTTCCAACACCGAATTGTACCAAGTCAATACTGATAATAATACTTTATCACCTTAGCCTGAACCCACCTTAGCCATCTTCACTACAAATATCTAAAGAGGCTTGGCACTATCACTACTTAATCTTAAAACTACCTGAATATCTAGGTTGAGAAGTAATTTATTGGTACACTTGTTGGTAACAAAAAGTTTGGTATCTCTATCAAGCATAATTAATTACTAAGATAATGTGTATGCATCAAGTATAACCAATTATCATAGGGAATTATCAGTGTAATGGCTTTGCTAGTCTAAACATATATTGCTTGACCATATTTCAGATTACTGAAAATAAAGGAATAATGATTAAATAGAAGATGATGTTAATAACTTGTTTGCTTCTCTAAGTAAGCGTGAAAATATTGTATGTTAGAGCAGATCTGTTGAGGACTACTTGCTATTCATTACTTCTCTGTCTGTTTTTACGGGAAAACAAATGTAGGTAGCTAGTGTTAGCTCAAAGTTGGAAGAGACTACAAATTATTGTGGCAGTGGTACTGCTAATTAACCACAATTATTAGATGAATTGCAAAATCTTAAATTGAAAGGGATTGTCTAGTCTATCACTTTAAATCACTTTAAAGTGACATTTAAAAAAAAATGCCACTTCTATTAATTTGATGTAGTTGGGACCTGTTATGTACCTATATATGTTTTTCCTTAAGCTATTTGCATTGGGATCAACTAAACCATAAAATCAAAGCAGGCCCTTTTCTTTTCTACCGTTAATTGAAGCCAATCATGCCTCTTTTCTGACAATGACTTTAAACCCAACTTCTCATCTCTCTTATTAGCTTCCCTTTTTCTGTTCCACTCAATAATGTGCTTTTTAGTGGTGAATTATGTATGTAAAAGCTAAGCAACTTCTTTAACCAAACGGCAACTTCTTTTCCATTTGAGCACCACATAAAGTAAAAGGAGATGGAAATGCTTTTTAAGTGGAATTCTCCTTTAATTTTGTGGAATATGTAATATACCCCATTGACACTTCTCACCAAATGTATTATTTTTACCTAGTGATGATTATCACCAAATACATTTCATATCCTCAATATAACCTGCAATTTGTATCCAGCTATTTTAACTCTAGAGCTTAGTTGCACCCAGCTGTGTGCCTATCAGCACAATATAAAACGATACATAGTTTTAATGCTCATGGTACTTTACAATATATAAATCGCTCAATATCACTGATATTTTGAAACAACAGATTCACTTTTCAATAAATATATAAGAAAAAATTGTAAAAACTTGTGACTTTTATAGTGTTGTGGAATATGTAACAACAATAAAAGAATCAAAACCTTCAAGTAGTGGAAAGCAGAAGCAGCCTAAAAACTAAAGTACCCAATCAACACTAATAAATCTCTCATACACCCATACCTTTACTAAAAGGCATCTCATACAAAATAGAAATAAATTAAGCATGTGATGAATACTACCCAAACTGATTCACTTTCCCACACTATATAATCATGCCTTTGTGATGCTTCATGTTCTGCCTTTCATCAAGTAGAAGAGTCACCTCTCTAAACTCTCCTTAAAACCCAGTTAACTTCTTTTGTAGACTTAATACTACTCCACAATGGTTCCTATCAACAAATACAAGGGAAATCAACTTCTAGACAATCTATTTCTTTATTCTTTGACAGCATTAACTTGTAGTCTATTTTGTTATTCCAGTCCTTTTTGGTTTCCCTCCCTATCTTCTTCCATGAAGGTCTTTCTCTTTGTGTCTCTCCCAAAAATCGGTTCGGTTTTCATGAGCTACAAGTTTATGTTCATAGTAGGCAATCTCATTGTTGGTGTCCTTATAGGAGAATCCAAAGTCTTTTCTTATTCAAACCCTTCTTCAGCTAGTGATCATGAGTATATTAACATGAGTCAGAGCCTTCAAAGTTCTTCAACCACTGAAGTCAAGGGCGAAGAGGGAACAACAATGAAATCTGTTGAAGAAAATGAGAAGAGAAGTACTAGTAAAGATGGAGAGGACATTAAAGAGATAATATTGGCTGAGGAAAACAAGGATTTGGATGAAATCAATGACTTTGCTTTGCCTGTTGAGGAATTGAGCAAAAGGGCTGATGATTTCATTGCAAGGGTCAATGAACAAAGGAGGCTTGAAGCTATAGCCTTCTCCTCTATAGTAATGAATAGAGGGTAAGAGAGTTACTTGAATATATTATGGCTTTGAGAAGAAAAACATTGTACTTTCTTAGTAGTCTAGTTATAGGTTTAAGTGATCACCTCAGAACCTATCTTGTTATTTGGTTCACTAAGCCTTTTAAGCAATAGATAAGATCTCTTGTCAATGACCTTCAATTTTGAAAGAGGATTCTTCCTTGAAAAGGAACTTACTTCCAGCTTATGTACTTAAAGTAGAATATGCCATCCAGGCATAGGAGTGTATATTTGAAGACTGGATACATGCCTTTTATTCTAGGCTTATATATATTCAGTTCAAATTTTTGAAAGGATTAATTCCTTATAGCTAGATCACACATGGGAATAAATTAATATAGCTCACTTGCGGTTACTTTAGAGACCAGCTTTCCAGCATTCATTCAAAATTATATTGATCCCTGTAGAAAAACTTTATAGGAAGAGAAGAGCCTCTCTTTTCCCTCTAGCCTTAGGAGGACTCCGAGAAGGATTTTGAAATCTTAAGGCTTATGTGAGATTTATGATTTATCCCATAGCTACTGAATTTACAGACTGGTAATTAGGATAGTTAGATTAAGTCTACTAGAAAATTTGACTTGAAACTTAAATCATCGTACATATATACATACATACATATATACATACATACATGATATATTATATAATAAAAGTTGGGTATCGGAAACATGGTTGTATTTAGTGGTTATTTTCTCTTTAGGACAAGTGGCTACCCTTACTTAAATATTTAGATAAATTGCATAATTTCTTTATAATT
This sequence comes from Fagus sylvatica, assembly GCA_907173295.1. Taxonomy (NCBI): domain Eukaryota; kingdom Viridiplantae; phylum Streptophyta; class Magnoliopsida; order Fagales; family Fagaceae; genus Fagus; species Fagus sylvatica. Next base: position 14,419,204 of record OU015770.1, on the reverse strand, counting down.
TGAAGTGGTTTCAAATTAAAATCTAATTTTTAAAACTTCTTTAAACAATATTATTATTCACTAGAGGGAAAAGAGATCGAACCCACGCCTAACTAAATGAGAAATAGATAGTAGGTCGTCAAATGTCTGTAAATCCAAAATAATAATAAAATTGTTAGAATATATCATGCATGCATGGCCAACAACTATCAATTAAATGAGCATTTGCCAAAAAAAAAAAATCCATCAAAATTTCATATAACTATTTTTTTTTTCCTTCACTATTAATTACTTTGTTCTTTTCCTTTTCCCTTCCTACAATCATGTTGCGTACCATATGAGGACTCTTAACATGAACACAAAATCCGCCGTTTGCAAGCAGCAAAAATTTGACAACAAAAAGAAAGAAAGAAAAAAATCCAACCAAAAAAAGTGGAAAAGAAGATAGGACTAGTTTATTTGTTAGAATATATCATGCCCACCCCAAGTCTACTTGGATGCATAGCGTTACTGTCAAACTACTTTTATTTTTTTATTTTTTTTGAGAACATACTGTCAAACTTACTTTAATTATGTTAAAAGTACTGTGATACTTTATTATCGTAATTGTATAGACTGCATATCCACTATAGTATAAATTAAGGTCCCTCCTATAGTTTCTCGTGATTAAATTTATATTATTTATTTCAATTTTTTAATTTTTTCACCATCATTCTGTTTTATAGGATACAATATTTGTATAAATTGGTGACCCTACAGAAGAAGATGATGTAAAAGAAACCAAAATATGGTGCAAAACTATATTCAAAAAAGTAATAATAATAATAAAAGCAGCAAAATTGGAGGGACAGAGTTTACCTCCAATCCGGCTTGGAGGAATTCTTCTTCAACCCACTACGTGGTAAGCAAATAAACCATCCACATATGTATTTTAAAAAATCACATGACTTATTAAAAATATCATGTGACTAAAAGTATACGTGAATGGTCTATTTATTTGACATATAGTGAGTTGGAGGAGGATACCTCCAAAATGGGTTGCACATAAACTATTTCCAAATTAGGGGATAAATGGTAACGTCACATAGAGCTCATTTCAACTACTTGTCGTTTCCTTGCCATGCAACAGTGCCACCACCTTCTAGCGCTTTACTCTAAGTCCAAATGGTTTACCTTCATTCTTCATAGACATCAAATCCTACGTTTCTCCCTCTTTTCTGCTCTAAGAAAGCAACCAACAATGGATTTTATTCACAAGTTCCTGAACATAGTAGCTCCTCCTTTCACCTTCTTCTCCATCTGCTTTCTCTTACCAGCCCTCTTCTTTTACAAGTTCTTCCTCTCCATCTTAAGCTCTATTTTCAGCGAAAATTTGTCTGGAAAGGTCGTGCTTATAACCGGTGCTTCCTCGGGCATTGGCGAGGTAATATGCCATGCCATCTTAAAATAGATTTGGTGTGGAACATGGATTTGGCTAGCTTTATTATGTTTTTTCTTTTTATTTTTTCCCATTATACTATATTGTTGTAATCTTGTTTGTACCACAATACCACATATACTGAACTTAGTCTAAGTTTAATATAGTATCAACGGATTATCTGTTTTAAAGTTCTTAAGTGTTTTTTTTATTTTTTATCTTACTGTGTTTTTAAGTAAATTTTAGTGTATAATTCCTACAATATTATATATATTCATTTTAAAATAAACGGGTTAGATTTTTTCACATTATCAATCATTTTAATAGATATTAAAATAATATAATTAACCTTCCATTAAACGTTATGCTAAATTATTATTTTTGTCCCTAAAATTTGTATAAAGTTTATCCTGAATTTTGAAAAACAAACTTCATACAAAGTTTAGGGACGAAAACAATAGTTTAGCCTAAACGTTAATGATATGATAAACTCTAATTCACTCCTTTCGAAATAAAGTAAGATAGAATTCTAGAATAGAGCTACCTACAAATTCTAGAAGATACTGAGGATTTTATAATTTTACAATTATTTGACGTAAACATATTGCTACTACAATATTTATTCTTTTCATTCATTTTGCATACATTCAAATACATATTTTTATCTCATCCATCTAGAATGTTTAATTTATGCCTTCATTAAAAAAAAAAAATGATTTTATTGGTTTATTTAATTTGCAGCATTTGGCCTATGAATATGCTAGGACAGGGGCTCGCTTAGCCCTTATTGCCTGTAGGGAAAACTCGCTCAGAGAAGTTGCCGATCGAGCACAAGAATATGGCTCCCCTAATGTTCTTATGATTCATGCAGATGTATCCAGGGTTGAGGAATGTAAGCGAATTGTTGACGAAACCATGAGTCACTTTGGGAGATGTAAGTCCAAATGGTTAGGCTTATCAATTTATTGTTAATTTATTGTGTATGTGTTTTTATAGTAGTATTATAAGATTTGTAATTAATGGAGTATAGAATGAAGTACACAGAAGATTTTTGTTATAAAAATTATAACTTTTGTTGCATGATGATTATACGATGCAGTGGACTATCTGGTGAATAATGCTGGGATTGCTTCAATGTGCAAGTTTGAAGATGCAACTGATATTACTGACTTTAGAACCGTAATGGTAATTGACAATTATTATGCATATTTTAGTAAAAAATTGTTAATTAAAAAAAAAATGGTCCATGTTATTTGTCAGTTTCCTACAGCCGTGGGAGCTCAACCTATAAAGGGTTTTTAACCAAGTGACTTGTACAAGTATACAACATAGTTTGGTTACAAAACGACATGTAGCATAGTATTTTTTATTTTATTTTTTAAAATTATGACAAACAATAGGAATTTAGGTTATGGAATCCTCTCTCTTCCCTTCAATCTAGGCCAGATTTGGAACTTCCAGGTGCCTTAAAACTTTGTTAAACAGATTTCTTTTTCCTCCTCTTTTATACTAAAAGTCTTGCAGCACATCATCTTACTTCCTCACTAGATGCTGAAATCATGTACTCAATTGATACTGCTTGTCAATTGACCCGGTCATAATTCATATTATTTGCCATCATCAGAACTAAAATAACACTTGCTTGAGCCAGTCAATGTTTGTACTACCTATAGAAGATATGGGTCAGGTTGGGTAGAGGTTTTTTTATTAACCCAATCCTACTTCCTCGAGTTGAAAAATATCCAACTCAACTCAACCCATCATAGCTCTTACGGTTGAGGCCATTTTGTTAGGTTTAATATATAAAAATTAGGTTTCATTCAACTATTTAAGTCTATTATTCAAAATGATTACAATTTAGAGTCTAATATTCCAATTCTATCAAAATTAAATCTTAAAATAACAAAATAAAGCAAACTAAAAAATTTAAACAAAGAATCAAAATCCAAAATAAATCAAACTAATAATTTTAAAATACATATAATTTTTAAACTATTAATAATAACGTGGGTTGGTCGGGTTAAATGGGTTGAGATATTTTCCAACTTGAATCCAACCCAAGCTTCAAAGAAAAATTACAACCCATCAACTGAAAAAAAAAAAAAAAAAAAAAAAAAAAACAACCCAAGGTGATGAGAATGAGAGGAAAGGTCTTGTTATTTGAATCTAGTTATGAGAATGAGAGGAAAGGTCTTGTTATTTGAATCTAGTTATGAGAATGAGAGGAGAGGTTTTGTTATTTGAATCAATGCAAAGAATTCGCCAACAAACTATTCAATGTAAGAGAAGCATCAAAGTCTAATTTAAAGGTCTTTGATTGCATCGATTTGTTCTTTTCTCATAATTAATCACAATGATACAGAGTTGCAATGTCTGATGTTTTTGCGTGGCAGGATATAAAATTTTGGGGCTCAGTATATTCCACCCATTTTGCAGTTCCACACCTCAGAGAAAGTAGAGGCAAGATAATAGTCCTTGCTTCATCTTCATGGTTGCCCAAGCCTAGTATGAGCTTCTACAATGTAAGTAATATTATATGTGGACTGTGGTTCCCTCTAATTTTTCTATTAGAGATGAATCTTTATACTTGTCACCTCAGGCAAGCGGTGCAGCAATGGTAAGCTTCTTTGAGACATTGCGGGTTGAGGTAGGGCCTGAGATCAAAATAACAATTGTGACACCGGGTTTCATAGAGTCCTAAATGACCCAAGGCAAGTTCTTGTTGAAAGAAGGCAAAATGGAAGTTGATCAAGACTTGAGAGATGTAAGCTGGCCCTCACCATGTCACATAATTAGCATTTGTACAAATGTTTGTTTGGTATATATAGCTTATTTTACTAAAACGAAATATTGGGTAAAATTACAACTCTACCTAGAAAATGGTAAGACTTTACAAAGTCATAAATTTTCTTCTAAGACAAAAAATAAATATTAAAAATTAAGACAAAAATAAGAAGTAATGATAGGAATACAAAATATTACAAATTTTACTACAGAATTGTGTAAACTGCTGTGTCAATAATAATAAAAATGTAATTTATACATTTATTCATTATATTAATTAAATGACACTGATAATTCATGTCAATTTATAAGTTTTTAAATAAAATTTATTATAGTAGGTTTCTGCATGTGGTGAACGCTTTATCCATACCTTGTCACATCTATGATCTATGTTGCTTTGCAAATTCAGTTAACAACTGACAATGCTTTATGAGTAGGTCCAAGTAAGCACGATTCCAGTTGGGAAAGTAGGAGGTTGCGCTAAGGCAATAGTGAACAGTGCTTGCAGGGGAGAGAGGTACTTGACAGAGCCAGCTTGGTTCAGGGTCACCTATTATTGGAAGGTGTTTTTTCCTGAGGTGATCGAGTGGAGTTACCGGTTGATGTATATCAATAAGCCAGGGACTTCACACAAGGAAGCTCTCAGCAAGAAGATATTGGATGTCACGGGTGCCAAGAACATCCTCTATCCATCTACAATCCAAAACCCTGAGAATATTAAAAATGATTAAAATCAAGGAAGTTTTATGTACCAGTGATCAATCTCTTCAGTTATGTGTGCATGTTCTGTCATGTGTGTGCTAGTAGGTCGTGTAACTTTTGTTTACTTCTTAATAGGTTAAGTTGGTCCATAGGAAGTTTTGTTTAGTGGGTTTGAATCTTGCCAGGAAATAAACTAAGGATATGGAATCTATGTACAAAATTTTACTGTTACCTAGATGATGTGTGGGATTTAGTTAGCCATATTTTTAAAACTGACCCTTATGTTTCAATTTTAAACTCAAATTTACAAATTTATCATGTATTGTTAAATTTTATATTAAATATTTTCAAATTTTTTAATTTCAAATTCTCGAATCCAAATGCAATGCGTAAGACATGCCTTCTATTTGATAGATTTCACAATTAAGTTATGAATAGAAAGTTCCATTAAACATGTTTGTAACATAAATTTTAACCAACAATGGATCCCATTTGAAGGGTTCAGGAAAATCCAAAAGCCCTGTCTCAGCCCGATGTAGTCCGGGTGGGTGTTGGTAGGAGATGGAGGAAAGTGAAGTAACTTCAATCTTTAGGTAAGGGGGTTGGAGAGTCATGAGTTACAAATAAAAATCATTTGTCTCACCCTTAATATTCAGCTTTATACTTCACCAACTATAGTATGATTACATGAAGACTATAGTATTCCACTTAATAATTCTAACTTTATAAAAAGTTAGACCATTTTGTAGAGTATGCTTTGATGTTAATAAAAAAATTATAGTATGACATGCGACTTATTTTTTCTCTATTTTATTGTAATTGATAAAATATAAAGTAAAACATTAAGAGAGATTACTTTTATTCGTATGTTGTCTCCAAGGTGTGATATATATATATATATATATATATATATCGTAATATGAGTATTGTTAAAATACTAAAAGTGTGTATTGTATTATATCTTCAATGTAGTGCAAGAGAGAGCCTTTATATAGGCAGAGGTAAGAGTAATGCACAAGTAAAAGGAGTGGTATACAAGACAATGTATTGGGCCTAAGACCCATTGGGCTTATATTCTAACATCCCCCCTCAAACTCATGTTGGGTGAACAGACACCAACTTGAGTTTGGAAATAAGATCACGAAAACGGCCTGGAGGCATAGGTTTGGTGAATATGTCAGCTAACTGGTCCTGAGAAGACACTGAACGGAGCTGCAAAGTACCCTGTAGTAAGTGATGACGAACAAAGTGACAGTCGATCTCAATATGCTTGGTACGCTCATGGAAGACGTCATTATGGGCAATTTGGATGGCACTTCGATTGTCACAATGGATCGGAACTGCAGTAGAACAATCAATGCCTAAGTCTTGGAGAAGCCAACGTAACCAAAGGAGCTCAGCAGTGGTGTCAGCAAGTGCTCGATATTCTGCCTCAGTACTAGAACGAGCAACAACAGATTGTTTCTTGCTGCGCCAAGAGATGAGGGAGTCACCAAGAAGAAAACAATACCCTGTAGTGGAACGACGGTCAGTAAGGTCCCCTGCCCAGTCGGCATCAGAATAAGCCTGAAGAGTGAGCGACGACTAAGATGAGAAGTGAAGTCCACGAAATAAGGTGCCTTTCAAATACCGAAGAATCCGAAGTACAGCTGCATAATGGAGAGACCGCGGTGCAGCCATGAACTGGCTAACAATGTGAACGGCATAGGAGATGTCCGGTCGAGTGACAGTGAGGTAAACAAGACTCCCAACTAACTGTCTGTAGAGGGTAACATCAGGAAGTGGTTCTCCATCATGAGTATTTAGGCGATTGTTGTATTCAATGGGTGTGTCAACGATCTTGCTGTCCGTGATTCCAGCTCGAGAGATAAGATCAGATGTGTACTTGGCTTGAGTGAGATAGTAACCATCGGAGGAGGAAGAGACTTCAAGGCCAAGAAAATAACTGAGAGGACCCAGATCCTTCATCTCAAAGTGCTGACCAAGAAAGCGCTTAAGATCCTGGATGCCCTGCACATCATCACCAGTAATAATTATGTCATCTACATACAACAAGAGAAGGGTAATACCATGATCTGAGCGTCGGAAGAACAGAGCTGAATCATATGAACTAGCTGAAAAACCATGCTGAGAAATGGTGGAGCTGAACTTGGCAAACCAAGCTCGTGGAGCTTGCTTAAGACCATATAGTGCCGGACGTAAGTGACACACTTTGGGAGAAAAGCCTAGAGGTTGGGAGAAACCAGGAGGGAGCTGCATGTAGACTTCCTCAGTTAGTTCTCCATTAAGAAAGACATTCTTCACATCCATCTGAAAAAGTGGCCAATGTCGGGAAGCAGAAACTAGCGATAAGAGTACGAACAGAGGAGAGGCGAGCCACCAGGTGCAAATGTCTCCTCATAGTCAATGCCATACTCTTGAGTGAATCCCTTGGCAACGAGACGAGCCTTGTAGCGATCAACAGTACCATCTGATCGAGTCTTGATCTTGTACACCCACTTGCAACCAATAGCAGATTTACCAGCTGGCAAATCAACCAGATCCCAAGTACCTGTCTTTTAACAATGCATCCAATTCTTCTTTCATAGCTTGCTGCCATAAAGGGTCATAGGAGGCCTCACGAAAGGTGTGAGGTTCATGTAAGGTGGCAAAGGCAGAAAAGCAATGAAAATCACGAAGATGAGAGGGAAGAGTACTTACCCGATGAGAGCGACGAGACTCAGGAGCAGTAGTGTTGACAGGATTCGCAGCAGGGGCAGAGAGAGGAGACTCGTCGAAGGTAGGATCGGCTATAGGAGACTCATCAGAAGAGGGATCAGCAGGGGGAGACTCGTCGGAGATGGGATTAACTGACTCAGCAGAAGGGGAAGGAATCTCAGGGAAGAGATTTGGTAGAGGATCAGCCTGAGAATCAGAATTACCTGCAGAAAATAAAGGTAAGGAATAGAACATCTTGTGTTCCCAGAATACCACATGCCGAGAGACTCGAAGACGCTTGGCGACTGGATCATAACATCGGTACCCCTTTTCTTCAAGGCCATAGCCAAGAAAACAACATAGCTGGGAGCGGGGTTGCAGTTTAGTGCGCTCATGTGGTTGAAGAAGAACAAAACAGACACAACCAAAAACCTTGAGTAGACTGTAGTTTGGAGCTGTGCCAAACAACCGTTCATATGGTGTTGTGTTTTGAATGACAGGTGAGGGGCATCGGTTGATGGTGTACACTGCAGTGAGAGCAACTTCACCCCAGAATGAGGCAAGAGTGGAGGCTGCATTGGTGAGAGCCCTAACAGTATCTAGGATGTGACGGAGTTTACGTTCAGCTCGTCCATTTTGTTGTGAGGTGCCAACACAAGAGGTATGAAAAATAGTTCCATAGTGTTTAAGAATAGTAGAAAAATCTGTTTGTCTATATTCTCGTGCATTGTCAGAGCGAAATACCTTAATAGCTTTAGAATACTGAGTCTAAACCATTTTAGCAAAATCACGATATATTGTGAGAACTTCAGAACGATTTTTCATTAAATAAATCCAAGTGTAACGAGAAAAATCATCGACAAAAATAACAAAAATATCTTGACCCCCCCACTGTGGGAACAGGAGAGGGCCCCCATACATCTGAATGTATAAGATCAAAAGTTGCAGAAGCAATAGACTCACTATTATTAAAAGGTAAGGCAGGTTGTTTGCCGAGCTGACATGGCATGCAATCAAATGGACTGGAAGGACTGGAAGAAACTGAACCTAATAGACCCCTAGATACTAAGGTTTGAATACGAGGAAGAGAAACATGACCTAGACGAGAGTGCCACAACTCGATAGAGGCAGAAGCAGCAATAACAGGGGCGGAGACTGATGAAGACGGAAAGTGAAGGGAAGTGAGCTCAAACAACCGTCCAACCTTACGTGCGGACCCAACGATCTGCCCCGTCCGAGAATCCTGCACAAGACAACCACGAGAAGAAAAGAACAGGTTTAAACCAAGTTCGGTTAGTTGGCCAACAGATAAAAGATTAAGATGCAGTTTAGGAACACAAAAGACATCAGAGATAGATAAGTTAGGGGTAGAGATGGAGCCAACATGACTAACAGTCATGGCGGAGCCATCAGTAGTGGTAATAGTAGGTAAGATAGGAGGAGTGTGGGCACTTGTGAGGTGAGGATTGTCCGTCATGTGATTGCAGCAGGCAGAATCTAAGAACCATTCAGAAGAGATACCTGGTGTCATAGAAAGAGCAGAATTGGATGCACTGGAAGACAAAGCTTGAACCTGACTGAAGAGGGCTTGTAGATCTGCTCTGCTGTAAGTAGGTGTAGTCAATGAGACATGATCAAAAGATGCAGCATCGGATGATGGTACAGACTCAGAGGCAGTCAAGGCTACAGAGCGCTGAAGAATGCCGGCACGCATGTTACATCAATCAATAGTGTGACCGCGATGCTTGCAAAAGGCATAAATAAGATGATAATTCTTCTGATTGGATCGCCTATGAATAGGCTTAGAAATTTCACTTTGAGTCATAATGAAACCTCAATTGCAAAAACAGACCACAAAAATGAAATCAGCGCGAAAAACTGGGTAGGAAGCACCTGGATTGCAAAAAGTCAACTCCAGAAAAAGTCAACGGTCAACGCTGGTCAACGGTCAAAGTCAACGGTCAACGCTAGTCAATGGTCAAAGTCAACGGTCAACTAGGGCTGATGTGGCACTTGCTAACGTGGCACTAGGGCTGACATGGCAGTGAAGAAGTCTGATGCGTGGGGACGCGTGCAGGAGAGTGACGGCGCACCGGATCTTTAGGCGGCGCGTGAGGGCGCGTCTGGCGGCTGATTGGGCTGTTTTTTGTGTGGTTGAGTCGAGCTTTCCGAGATCTTTCCAACGGTAGCGGATGTGTCGTGATCGGAGTCCGGTAGCACGAGAACCGAGGGTGGCAACAAGTTCGTTCGGCGAGAAATCAACTTCTTGGCAGCGCAGGCAACCGGATTTCTGACGGTGGCGGCTGGGCAGTGCCGGAGACAGCTGAGGCAGCGGAATAACGCCTGGAAGGACTAAAACTGCACAATATTAGAGCCTTAGCTCTGATATCATGTTAAAATACTAAAAGTGTGTATTGTATTATATCTTCAATGTAGTACAAGAGAGAGCCTTTATATAGGCAGAGGTAAGAGTAATGCACAAGTAAAAGGAGTGCTATACAAGACAATGTATTGGGCCTAAGACCCATTGGGCTTATGTTGTCTCCAAGGTGTGATATATATATATATATATATATATATATATATATATATATATATCGTAATATGAGTATTTTTGCAATTCTTATAGTTTGATGTCCTTATGTGCATCAAGGGGGAGGGGGAGTATCAAGAATAAAGTGGAACCCTCAAAATAGAAATATGGCAAGGTACTTCACTTTCCTCCATCTCCTTCCAATACCAACTCGGACTACACCACGCTGAGGCGGGGCTTTTGAATTTGCCTGGTCCCTTAAAATCGGCCAATTAAGATTCTTTGAGATTGTCAAATGCCTATTTCTTTTTCTTTATAAAGCTATTAACAGTTTAAAAAGAAAAAAAAATTCAGTCACCTAACATATCATAGTTGGTGGAACATTAAATTAAACAATGAGAATGAGAATGAGATGAAAGATTTTTTTTTTTTTTTTTTTTTTTTTTTTTCTGCTTTCCCTATAATCATGTCTGTCGCAAGAGATAATTGTCAAATGAATAATGCCTTTATTATAATATCATTGTATGAACAAAAATGGAACCACCACTAAGAGTTTCATAATTGAATTGTAGAACAGTAGAAGCATAGTAGATTAAAGCCTTTTGTTATTTCTTTATTACTTTCTGGAGATCCGAATGGGATTATGCTTTAGTGAAAGTATCTATTCCTCGAATATTATTAAATAAAGAAATGTATTAGTGATAGATATATGGGGTAGGGAAATTGGAACTTGCATGTAAGTGCCCCATTATTTCTTCAGCAGTAGTGCTAGTACATCTTCCACAAGCCACAGCTAGCAACACTAACAGAATGCTCGGATATCACATTTCCGATGTGAGTTTAATGACTATAATCCCTTTGTCATGAGCTCAGTTTCTGTCCTGGCATGTAGTTTAGTGACATCCGATCCTGTCTTTAATCTTTATTAAAATCGATATTTGTAATTCCATGTATTACTATTTCTTATTAAACATCAACATTTTTATCAATCTATTATAATCTTGAATTTTTTCTTTGATCTAATCAGGTTTTTCTATAATTTGGATGATTAGGTATTAATTCCATATATATAATATGTATGTATATTAGATTTTAAATAAAAATAAATAAATTTTATTATTTCAAATTATATGAGACAATAAATTATTATTATTATTATTTGTTATTTTCTTATAGGTTTCCTTCATTTACATGTTATTTTGCTTGAAAACAAAGCAAAAACTTGGGAAAATATATTAAAAAATTAAATAATTTTTTTAATAATATCTTATGAAATTCAATTAGAAATTAGAATAGCATAATAGCATAAGTGTACGTGCTACTAAATTAGAATATAATAAAATAAATAACCAAATATCTAAAGTTGTTCTTTTAGTTGGAAATTTTTCATTCAATTTAGTAGATGAGCCTCCTAATTGTCGAATAAGACTTTGGATGTCAAATTAGACTGTATTGTCTTATTCGACATCCAAGCACTTTTTTTTTTTTATGAAAAAGGAAAATATATTAACTAGATAATAGATGTTTCATCATACAACACCAAACACGTTAATGTTCAATTCGAGGAAAAGAAACTAGTCTAATACTATTTATATATCTCATATTTTAAATTATATGTTGGTACAAAACCGATGGACATGTTTCATAAGTGTCTAAGCACGTTTTTCTACAAGGCTTATATACAAAGCATATATACAAGTGGTTTTTGCTGTCCTTGCCTTTGCAAAAGATGGAAGATTTTGATTATATGAAAAGGTTTGAAACTCTAGCCCCGTACTAGCAAGAAATTAATTTGGTGACACCAAGGGAAATTTTTTTAACATGGGGATAAGGCAACTGCCATAATTACTAGTTTAGATTAGGTTTTATTTTTATTTTTATTTTTTATGTATAAATTTTTATATTTATATTTTTATTAAATATAATTACATTTTTACCAACTTCAAACAAATAAACAAATAAATTTTTCAGTTAAAAATAATCCAAATGCGAGTACGAGCAATAAGCTTCTATGTTACCAACTTATTCCGTTTAATTCACTATGAATTGATATTATAGTGGTATATATTCTTCATCCTTTTTTTGGGTGAGTTATTTTTGTATATATTCTTCAATCAATGGTTAAAAGAAAAAGTGATCTACTTTTTTGCCTCCCTTATTAAGCATAATAGGATCCACGTGCAATATTACAATACTTTCAAATTGAAAATTACCCCTTTCTTTTTTTTTTTTTTTTTTTTTTTTTTTTTTAACATTAGGATGGAAAAAATTCCCTCTATCCCGCTTGACTTGTCTTGCTCTGCTTCGTGAACTATGTGGATTTTCCCTACTCCTAAAAGGTTACATGGCGGGGATGGGTTTTTCTTGCCTCGTCCAGTCTCAACTCTCAACCCATCTCGCCCCAATTTTTATATATACGTTTATTATTTAATATATAATTTAATCTTTTTATACATATCTTATGTATAATTTATTTTCTGTATATATATTCTTTTACTATTACTTAAAATAATTGTTTTTTTTTTTTTTTTATCACTCTCACGACTGTCCCTTCCTTCTCTCTTTTATTTTTGTTTAATTAATATCAAAGTTACCTAATGAGGGATGATAAATATTTCAAACCCGTTCCTGCTCCCGTACTGTATGAGTTTTTCCCGCCCAATAGAAAGAGGACAGGACGGGCCCATTGCCATCCCTCGATATACATGCACCTAGCCCCGACCCACCACGTGACAGACTAACGTTCATAATAAAAAAATAAAGTCACAGAGACACAGACTAAAGTGTCATCTAGTGCAGCCACCATCCGATCAAATTCATATCGTATGCTCAGAATTCACATTCAACCAACCCCCCTTGGCCTTTTGAGTGGGATACGTTTCTCCCTCAAAATGTAAATTACAAAAAGAACATATATATATATATATATAGTCTTTCAAAACCTCCCTTCTCACAACCACATTTTCTAATTAAAAGAAGAATTCTCCTTTTAGAAGAAGAGCAGTACATTCTGTGATTACAAATTTTTTTAAACACCCATAATCAACTTTCAATTTTGGAGGGGAAATAATTCGGGAATAACCAAACAAGGATTCAAAATCAAGAGTTTAATCGGATCGTACGAATCTATAGTTCGGCCATGACCGAACTACTATGCTATGCTCGGTCCGTGCCGAATTAAGCACCTGATTGGTTTGATAAACTAAAATTTAGTTCGGCCATCATCAAGATAAAGCCAGGATTATTTTGGAACCCAGCATTCAATGCATGAAATATCTGGAGTCAGAAGCATTAAATATGTCTTTTAGTTTAAACTCTGAATAAACGGCTATGAACTGATGTTTCCTTTACCATCCATAAATGTATGAAATATCTAGGTAAAGGAGTGTTGAATACATCTTATATATTAAACCCAGATTAAAACTGTGAGGAGGGATGATAAAAATCATTCATTAAAGTCTGATAGAACGTCGGTTCTGGGGAGGAATAAACAGGAACAAGCAACCTAAATATCCCTGAAAACTGGTAGAATTAAGATATTGGGAAGAGGAATTGATGATGTCAAAAATCAGTGGGTCCCTTCCTGAGCTTCAACTTAGCCTTTGGAAGACCTATAATCACAATCAATAAATCAGAGAAGACATCGGAGGGGGTCCGGTGCAGGGTTTCTCCGACGATCAAGTCAGTGATTGGAGCAAAAAGATCAGGGAACTTTTTAGTAGAATGTATGTAATGAGTGGATAGTGAGTCAGAATGTTGTACCTCTGATGTTGGTGGGGGGTTCCTTTTATAATGTGTCGGGACGTGTTGACCGTTTTGGGGGATTTTAATGCCGCCCTTGATTCTTGCTCATAGTTAATGAGATTTCGAATCATGATCGTAACGCATCTACAATTTATTGAGGGCAGCTGGCGCAACGTCTCCTTGATTTGCGCGTTCTTGTCTCGAGTTGGTTATGGACGATCGTCATTGTATGGACGATCGTCGAGTGTGTGGTGTCCGGGGTATGAGTCGTCCACGCGTGTCATTTTCATTTGACATTCAGGAATAATGAAATATCTCAAAATATCCCTTGTTAAAAGCAGGTATAAATAGAAGAAGAGAAAGCAATTTATAGGTATGTAAAAAAACACTTATTCACAAAAAAAAACATTCTTTAGCTCTGATTTCATTCTGATTCATCAAAATTCATAAACTGACAAAGGCATCGGAGAGCTAAAGGCCAACCCCCACTGGGTTGACCAAGTTTCTAACGATCCCTTCTGTGTTCTAGTTGGTTCTCGTTGGAGCTCACAGTCACTGCCTTATCATCTCCGAGTCAATTTTTCTAACTAATACATTTTAAGTTCCTCCAAATTTCAAAACGCATTGATGGATTGCCATCTAGAAGGATAGACGTGGCTTCCTTAGTCTCTTCTTATCAGCAATAATGTATTTGGATCAGAATTCCCACTCGGCAACTCGGGACCATTTGTCAAATATATAAAAAACAAAACTACACACATTATAGAGTCTTGTCCCGCACGTAGCTAGGACTTATCTTGTCCCACTCACAATATAGAAAATCCCCATATCTTCATTTCATCTCTCTCTCTCTCTCTCTCTCTATGGATTTGATTCACAAGTTCTTGAACACTGTATTCCTTGCCTTAACGCTAACTACCATCCTTATCTTTATGCCACCATTTCTTTTTCTCAAGTATCTTTTTTCCTTAAAAAGATCCATATACAGTGAGAACGTGGCTGGCAAAGTCGTACTCATCACTGGAGCATCTTCAGGAATTGGCGAGGTTTGTATCATCAATCTCACACCATTTAATCTTTGTACATATCTAACTGCTTCTACATATTATATATACGACTCTAAACCGGTTCCTTCAATCCATTACGTAGAAATTAAATAGACTTTTCAGGTGTGTTGTAGATTGTATATTGATATTATATAATTTGGGTTTTCTTCTAAGTTACTTCTGAATATGATATATTATTTTTGTCAAAAGTTTTGTAACTCAATTTTTATATTTCTAATAAAGATATCTAGGGTTCAAATCCCCCTTCTCCAACCATCGAATTATCAAAAAATAAAAGAATTATTTGTTTCTAAATATATTAATTTTAACATTTTATATTAACGAGAGAATTGTAGAAATTAAAACACGTGAAAATAGATAGTTATAATCATAATCACTAAGATAAAATTGTGCTATATAAAAATTGTTTTGTGAGTTCGTAGCATATTGCTTATGAGTACGCAAGGAGAGGTGCTCGTTTAGCCCTTGTTGCAAGAAGAGAGGATCGTCTTCGAGCAGTCGCAGATAAAGCCCGAGAACTAGGATCTCCAGAGGTTATTGTGTTACGTGCAGATGTTTCCAAGATTGAAGAAAGTAAACAGTTTGTTGATGAGGTAGTGAATCACTTTGGGCGATGTAAGTCAATAATATGTTTTCGTTTTTCTATGGCTTTCTGTGCAAATATTTTGGAATGTATATATATGTTTATCAGTTTATGTTGTGGTTGGTGGGATTTATTCAAAAGTGGATCATTTGGTGAACAACGCTGGAATAATAAGAGTCGACTTTTTCGAAGATTCCACCCAATTCAATGACATTGCTTCAATTATGGTAATAAAACAAACATGTCTTGTCCCAGTATTTCTGTAAAAATTTTGTTACATACATGTCACTATAATCTCTTATACAGGGCCAATCGATTCACTAGTACAAGTATGATGTGGGGCTCAGCACTCATCTACATAATATACATTCATATAAATTGGATTATAGTAAAAAAAAAATAATCCAACACATTTAATCGTTATTTAGTCCCAAATATTTCATCCAAATCTATAATATAATAACTACACATACTTCTATTGTTATTATTTTCATCTCTGTTTTTTTATGCTGGATTTTTAATACGGTTTTTAAAACATTAAATTGGATGAAATGTCTTTGCCTAGTGTTATAAGATGTTCATTATTATGAAAACAATAATGCTACAGACACAATATTTTCATAATATTATCTAGGTGATAAGTGGCAAATGGTAAATAATAAAGTGGTATAAGTAGTGGGTCCATATGAAAACTATAATAACAACTTGACACATAAACAATATTGTGAAAATATTGTACCTCTAACATTACTCGAAATGCAATTGATGTCGTAGTTGAAATCCAATCGACTAACTGTTTACATCCAAATGCATGCAACATGCAAGGGAGTTTAAATTTGTCTTGCACACTAGATTAGCAAAACTAAGTACCTATTTGGGTCTTGGAAGCTGGGTTCTTCAACAATTAAGTAATCAACCCCATTTTTTGCTAAGTTTTAAGTTTCGTACTTGCATTAACATACTTTATGTAATTTAGGACATAAATTTCTGGGGTTCGGTGTATGGCACCCATTATGCAGTTCCACACTTAAGAAAAAGCAAAGGGAAGATTGTTGTAATTTCCTCAACTGCAACATGGTTAGGTACTCCAAAATTAAGCTTCTACAATGTAAGAAACCTCCTTGGCGTGCCTTACTAGCTAGTTACTAGCAGCTCCTTCCGAGATTTTCTTTTACTGATTGGTTTTAACTTTTAAATCCGTGATGTCTTCACTCTTCAGGCAAGCAAGGCAGCCCAAGCAACCTTTTTTGAGACATTGAGAGCTGAGTTTGGTCCAGATATTGGAATAACTATTGTGACTCCTGGAGTAATTGATTCAGAAATGACGCAAGGCCAATTTTTACCAGAGGTAGGACTTAGAGGAGGTACATTGAGAATTTAAATGAAATGAAATTTTAAAATCTTTTACCAATCCAGTTTATTTTTGCATTTGATCTGACAAAGGTACATTTTCTAAAATCCGATACATTCACGTGGAGTTACTTCAAATTCAGGACCAGCTTCTCTGCTATCATGAAATTTGTAAATTTAATCACTTAATCATTATTTTAACAACCTCAACAATATATTGGATGTGAATAAAAGGACATTAAGGCCTGGAAATAATGTACTAATCTTGTAATGGCCACTACTATATTTAATTTCTAATCACTACTTAAGCATTATTATTCTCTAAAATCAAAGAGGATTTTTTTTTTTTGCTTTTTTCTTTTTCTGAATGGTGCTATCTGGTTAGGTTCAAATGCCCTGGATGCCAGTTGAGCCAACAGAAAGGTGTGCCAAAGAAATTGTGGACAGCACTTGCAAGGGAGACATGTACTTGACTAAGCCTTCTTGGATGAGGGTGACGTTTTGGATGAAGGTGTTATGTCCTGAAGTATATGAGTGGTGTTTGCACTCAATGTTAGTCAATAGGTCATGCACCCAAAAGAAGGACCACTAGCCGAAACATTTGTCTTTTTTAAGCCAATAAATTCTAAGCAGAGCTAATGGAGCTCCCTACGAATTATGATTGATCGGAACTTGGAAGGGTTTATTATTATATGATTCCTCCTAATGTTTCTGTAATATTAAACCATGACATTTTGGGTTTAAGCTCTAATAGACTTTGTATTGCTGCTAGTTCCAGCTCTTTGTTGGTTTAATGAAGTTCCCGTTTACCAAAAAATAAAAACTAAAGTGATTTATGATTATTTACAGTTCATGATTAAAATATCAATTTGATATATTAAATCAGTATCTGGGCATAAATTAAATACGTAACGTGCTTTTTTTTTTTTTTTTTTTTTTTCCCAAGACATTAATATTCAGCTAAAATTTATGCGAACCAGACAATTGGAAGTCATCACATCAAAGTAGATATAGAGAATTGGGATACATAACCAAATACCTTTTTTTTTTTTTTTTTTTTTTTTTTTTTTTTTAAATTTGGAGTTAGTTATTCATAGTAATTACTAATTAGACATCATACCTATTGGGAATATAGCCAATATTCCTAAAATCCATGGGAGCGAAAAATATTTGGAGAAGAACACACCAAGAAAAAATCACACAACACTGATAATTTACGTGGTTCGACAACATGTCTACATCCACCGGAAACAATTTGGAAAAAGTTTCACTATAATAGGGAAATTACAATGTTTGGCTCGAAAACACTCTCTCTAAGCCCAAACTCTAGATACATCCAAGGACACTCTCTCACACAAAAAATAAAACCCGAGAACATATCTCTTTTTATTATTCCTCTTATGTGACACTCCCTCTAGAAACTCTCACTTACACCCTCTAGGAAGAGAGATTTCTTCTCTTCCTCACTCTCACATAGTTCTCCTAGAACTACATCTTGTGCTGCTCACTCTACAGCTTGGCTTTCTCTGCAGCTCTCTACTACACCTTGTCCAGCACAATTTTCAGCCAAAGGTATCCAAGTCTACAAGTAGCCGACTTGTAAGACTTATGGGAATTCATGGGCTATAATCCCACATGATTCATGCACATGCACTTAATTCAAACCACCTAGTAACATAGGCTATAGTTCCATGTGTTGCACCAAACTCCACATAACCAACAATACCATCCTTTTTTCTGCAAAATAATACAAAAATCTTTTCCTGATCATGAAATATAATTACTATCTTTTTTGAAAACATTACACTGACATCTCAGATATTTGGTAAAACTAGACTCATTATATCCTATTTTTAACAAATGACTTTGCTCTAAAATTTCCAAAATAATTCACATTCCGCTCCAAATGGAACAGAGTGTTAATTATTTTGGAGCGAAATATTAATTATTTTGATCATTTTGAAAGCGGAGTGCCCTTAAAAATCTGGTGTGCTTAGTGTAATTTCATTATAAATTCGAAAGTGTCAATGTAATTTACCCTAAAATTAATTACTAAAATTTTTGTCATTGAAATATTTAAAAGATATTACTTTTGTCATTTCGTGTACTTTTCATCAAATTTATTCCAGGTTAGGTTATGTCAAATTAATGTGTCATGTCAATTTCATTAAATGGTCGGAAAGGCAAAATAAATACCTTTTAAGTTTTTCTTTTTAGAGATTGAATTACAAAATTTAAGAGTTGTACGTGAGGTAGGTGTGCGCAATAATAAAAGCATAAGGTAGATGGAGGATTACCGACATTTACCATTCTAATTATAAGTGGTTCAAGAGGTAGTTTATCGGTCTGTTTCCTTATTTGGTTTGTTGTCAATATTATTATCTTTGGGAAAGCCAATTTTGTTACCCATAATTTATTTAAATGGGTTTTTTTTTGTGTAATATTGAGGGAAGCATTCCCATTAGTCTCATCTCATCTTTTTGCCTAGGGTCTCCGGAGGCTGATGGTCTAGCTTCCCAGTCACTAATGTCTCACTTGGTTTAATACATACATTTTTATTTAACAAAAGAAGTTCTTAATGTGTTGGGTGGATTCACAAAGAAAATAAAGTAAAGAAATAACATAGAATATTTGTAGAAATCACACACACAAAGTCACTAGTAACTGAGAGCTAGTGGATTCACATAATTGCACTTCTTTCCCAAACAAACCATTTTCAATCACTTCTTTCAAACTTACATGACCGACTCCCAAAAATCTCTAGATTTCTCATGTGTTATGGACATGATAATTATTGATCTTTTCAAATTATGCATTTGTTTGTTCTTTGTTGGTGCTTAGTGGACAACTTTCGCGGCTTGTGTAGGGATTTGCATCTCGATCAGTACTCCGAAGAGTCTCTTGCATTGGGGTAATGGCTCACAATATATGAGATCAGATTTAAGTCTCTAACATCTCACTCTCACTCTTTTTTTCTTTTTCTTTTTTTTTTATTTATAATTTGACAATTGGGAGAAGTGGATTTGAACTTGGATGTCTCCGTTCTCTCTCTCTCTCTCTCTCTCTCTCTCTCTCTCTCTCTCTCTCTCTCTCTCTCTCTCTCTCTCTCTCTCTTCTCTCTCTCTCTCTCTCTCTCTCTCTCTCTCTCTCTCTCTCTCTCTCTCTCTCTCTCTCTCTCTCTCTCTCTCTCTCTCTCTCTCTCTCTCTCTCTCTCTCTCTCTCTCTATTGCTTTAATCCCAATCTTCACAAAGTTAGGCATTTTTTGGAGAGTTGGTCATGTAATTGTTGAAGAGATGATTGGATATTTTGGTTTGTTTACGAAATTATATAGTCACGGTTATTTTGTAATTTAATATGTGCAATGGTAAAAAAGGAGAATTAATTTTTTAGGATCACATGACTTGCATGAAACCGATATTTTTAACAATAAATGTGATCATGGGGTATAAATTTATAGTTTAGGGCGTAAAGTGAAAATACCTCCATAATTTAAAGTAGATTTGTACGATGGGACACACCACTCTGTGAGAGGAGGAAGTACACATATATTTGTATTCCGGAACTACTGAATAATCACTCAAGTTATAGATTTTGGATGAGAATCTTTTAATTTATGGCTTTCTTTATTGTCAATGGATCTTAAGGGTAACTATGTGGTGACCCACAAATTTGATTATTTTCATATTTTCAACAATCATCCCTATTTACTCTCCTAAATTTGGTTTTTGCAAAGGAAAAAGCTAAAAAGATATGATCTTTATTTTTTCTTTTACGGATTTCTTGTTAGTATTAAATTTGGTGTTGCTTATATTTACATATAAAGTAATTTTGGTTGTAAATTTTGAATTTTTTAATGTCTATAATGATGTTAATATGTTATTGATGTGATTCATTTGTCTTTTTTAAATGAGATGGGTTCAACTTACACGTATAACTTCACAAAATTTACACATTTTTTTAGAACTTAAATTTCTTAAAGATCTAAGGGATATAAAATATCAACTATCCATGTTATTATTAGAAATTTATTTAAAAGGCTGTGCATGTATTGTTTTTGTACAATTGAAAGAGAATCCAAAGACAAGTTCTTCCACGCGAATGATACAACAAACAACTAATACAATACTAACAATATAAATTTACAAAGCATTTTAGGGTAACTGAAATACTGAATGAAGCATCAAAAGATCGAAACAATTCCTTGCCACTTGTTCTAGCTAGTTCAAACGGCAGGCCAGTGACTGCTAGTGCTAATGAAGGGAGAGATTTTCTCTTTCCAAAGGTTTAGAGAGTTGTATCCAATAAGGAGGGAGAGGGAGTATAAATGCTCAATAATAATTTAACTACATAGGTAGTTAATATTTCCTTAACTGTTAGATCCCTTAGAAATCTACAATTTAAATTTTGTGTTGTAATTTACACTTGAACCCATCTCTTGTTAAATTATTGGAGATACATGTAGTAAATTAATAGATAGCTTTTGTAAATTTTATTTTACAAGTATGATGTTATCAATGAGTTCTTAGTTGTCCCATGTAGACGGAAAATTATGCAATATTCACATGAATGATAGGTTCTACCATAAATTTAATTAGTGGAATTGAATTTATTATTCATTTGAAGAGGAGAGAATACGCAATTATAATGTTCTGGGACTACTAAGAAATTACTCCGCTTAGATAAAATCCTTGCTCCACCCCAGCTTCCGTGTAACCTCATACCTTTAATATCAAATTAATGACTAGATACTAACAAATAGCTAGGTCATTATGCCTATTGACTCTTATTATATGGTATCCGTACATTAACCTAAAAATTTTAAATCTTCTTTAGATATTTTGTTCAATTTGTTAGCGGTTGAATTAATGATGGTCCCACTAGGCTGCATATCAGTAAATTATTGGTGGGTAGTGGGTAAACTGATCTCGGTTATATTTTGCTGAATCCACTAATGTTTGATTTAGTTTCAGTTGCTTTCTCCCTCTCTTGATCTTTGTCCATTGAAGCAAAGCTATGGATTCGCTACACAAGTTCTTGAACATTGTACTCCTTCCCTTAGCGTTCATTGTGTTGCTTCTCTTTATGCCACCATTTCTTCTTTACAAGTTTCTTTTTTCCCTGAAAAGATACATCTACATGGAAAACGTGGCTGGCAAAGTTGCAGTCATCACTGGAGCATCTTCAGGAATCGGCGAGGTCTGTATCCATCCCACACCATTTATATCTTTTATAGAAACTGGGGGAGGGAAAGGGGTTCACTAATCCCTCCTTTATTCAGAGATTTTTATCTAATTTTCTTTAAAAGTTTAGATACGATTAATTTTTTATTTTTTTTTTTTTTTTCAAGCTTATAATAAAGTGGATGAAAACCCAAATAAGGATGCCATGTAGATCTAGTTCTAACTGAACCGACCGAGCTTTGTATAGTTCAAGTTTGACTTGAGAAAAAAGTTTATTTATATTTGTTTATTTAATAAATAAGTCAAGTTTAAGCTTGGGTTTCGACTTAACAATTAAACAAATCAAACTCAAATTTAATAATGTATTTATGAACAACCTTGTGAGTACATAGAACATTATATGTTTATAGATATACATGTATAAGTATAAATAATCATATATATATTTTTTTTAGTTCTTGAACTATTCTATCTAGTTAACTCAAATAATATAATTTCAATTATAATTAATTTATTAATTATTAGCATAGATTTTCTAAGGAATAAAACTTTGAGTCGTGAATAAATAAATGAAGTTCAAATTAGATAAATCAAGTTAATAGAACAAGTTTTCTCAAACAAACAAAAATTAATAAAATATGTGAAGGGGTAAAAAATTTCAACTATATTGTTAATAAGGGACTGAATATGTCAACTTCTAATAAGTATCTAAACTATGATCAGAGTCACCAACAATTGTAAACATTGTTCAATCAATTAATTAAAAAAACACAGAAATTTTTTTATTATATATTTCATCATAAGCAATACAACTTATGAATGTATAATTTTTTTTTTATTAAAAATATCTCTATACAAGTAGAGACGAAACTAAATATATTCCCCAAAAAAATTACAAATGGGTCCATAAAATCCCCCCAAAAAAATTGGTCCATCACGTCCCATAGAAAAATAAAAAAATAAAAAATTAGGCTTTAGCAAAAAAAAAAATGTCAAATTTACAAATACCTAACATTAATTTTGTTGTGTATTTTTGTGCCAATAAATTATTAGCAATAACCTTTTTGTGGTTTGTGAGGTCGTGAGATAGATTTGTTATTTTTTTTCCAATTAGAAAATCTAATGAATTTTTTTTAGTTAAAGACTATTGGACATATAATAATATAATTTTTATTTGATTTATAGATCATGTGAATGTCAAATACAATTTTGGACTTTTTTTTAAAGAAAAAATACAAATAATTCAAACGCTAATACTGGTGATGCATTGATGCATCGTTGCCAACCTCTAATGTTGATATCCCAATTTCTGAAAAATCCTCAAACAAATTTTTGAAAAATCGAAATCAATGAATTAATATTATTAGCTCCTTGGTATTTTGCTAATATTGAATAGATGTTAATTTAGATTTTATGAACTCTTTTTGGTTTATTCTTTGGTCCCACCAAGTTTTAAACTTGGTTTCGTTCCAAAATTACAAGCTATGTATAGATTGGGCTTTTAAGAAAATTTTCAGGTTTTGCTCCATTGTTGATTTGTAGTAGAAATGTCACTCATTTATATATGGGTTATTAATGTTATCTCTAATGACTTTCGTGATTTTGAAGCATGTTGCTTATGAGTACGCTAGGAGAGGTGCTCGTTTAGTCCTTGTTGCAAGAAGAGAGGACAGTCTTCGGACAGTCGCAGATAAAGCCCGGGAACTAGGATCCCCGGAGGTTATTGTGGTACGTGCAGATGTTTCCAAGGTTGAAGAATGCAAGCGGTTTGTTGAAGAGGCAGTGAACCACTTTGGACGATGTAAGTGCATGTGTGATAAGTTTTCAGCTTTCAATAAGTTTTCAGTTTTCAATGGATTTTTTATTTGTGGAAATATTTTGGGATGTTGTTATGAATTATGATTGGTGGGTTTTATGAAACAGTGGATCATTTGGTCAACAATGCTGGAGTGGCACGACTACGCTCATTTGAGAAACTCACCCAATTCTCTGATATGGCTTCGGTTATGGTAATAAAATTGCATTTATGTTCGAATACAAATTATCTATCTTACTTTTGGAACAAGCTTGTGACATTAAGTGTATATGATTGAAATTAGAAAAGATATATGCGGTATATATATTGTGCATTAAATATTAAATATAGTCAAATTGCCTTAAACACCCCCTCCCCCCTAAAAAAAAAAATGATTAATTACACCTGACATTTCCTTCTTTTGTTGAAATTAAACTCAATGCACCCTATTTTGAGGAAATGACACTCTACTCCAACTTTCCGAAATTAATTAAAACTCCACCCCCTTTCCAGATTGACTAACCGTGTTAGTTTATAAATGGAATAGTATCATTTATTTGTTAATTGTTCAAACAGTTTACAAGAATAAATTTAATACAGATTATGTGTAAAGTCAGTGTTTTACACCTTCATGGGCAATGCTTTTGTTTCTTGGGTTGAATATAGAGGTTGTTTCTTTCTTTCATCTGAGCTTGGAGTCGGCGTAGTTGGAGATGACGATCTGGGTGTTTTAATTTTTCGAAGGGGTGTGATTGTACGTGGTAGTGTTTTAGCTTTTAGGACACATTTAAAGATCCCCACTTCATATTTTTTAGGACACAAATTTCTGGGGTTCGGTGTATAGTACCCACTATGCAGTGCCACACTTAAGAAAAAGCAAAGGGAAGATTGTTGTAATTTCCTCAACTGCAGCATGGTTAGGTACTCCAAGATTGAGCTTCTACAATGTAAGAATTAAAGCCCTTATTTAGTATGCTTTACCCCACCTTCTCTTTCTCATTGATTAATTGCTCGTACAACTGTGATGATTTCAGGCAAGCAAGGCGGCCCAGATATCATTTTTTGAGACATTGAGGACTGAATTTGGTCCGGATATTGGAATAACAATTGTTTCTCCTGGACTGATTCAATCAGAAATGACACAAGGTCAATATCTCTCACAGGTACGCTTAAAGGAAACATAGCTCATGATCCGTGACCCCACCTTAATGAATTATATTGTCAATTTGAATGATACAACAGCGTTGGTTGGTAAGGTTAATTAATGCTCGACCACTCTCATAACAACACCAAACAAATCTTGTTAAAGCTAGCTAAGACGATTAAGCAACCTTAGTTATTGCATGGCTAGTAATGAAATTAGTACCAAATTCTATTTTAATCCTTGAAATTTGAAAAAAATTATTTTAGTCTCTAAAATTTATAAAGTAATTCCACAATAGTCATTCCGTCAATATCTCATTAGAAAAATTATATTTTAATCCCTAAAGTTTATAAAGTGCCTCTAAAATAGTTCTTCCATGCATCATGGACTATTTTAGAAATACTTTATAACTTTCGAGGACTAAATTGTAACATGTGTCAATTTTAAGGACTTAAATAGAACTTTTCAAATTTTAGGGATTAAATAGAACCTAATACTAATTGAAATAGAATTTTTCAATTTCAAGTACTAAAATAAAACCTGGTACCAATTTCAATAACCAAATAGTTAGATAGACTAAATCTTTACGTATTCACTTACTGTTGGATTAAAAAAAAATACTGAGATGATTTTCGGAATTAACAATTCAAGTTTAAATCACATGTTATGGTGTTAGTTGGTGTATGTGTACCTCATAAGCAGTTTTAGTTGAAGGAGCGACACAGATACGACACGTGTTCGTTCATGCACGTTCATTCTTGTATCTCGTTGGGTGCATTTGAAGGGAAGTCTTGCCCTTCTAATTGTACATCTTTAATTGATTACAAAGTACAATGCTCAATTCGTGGTCGACTTGGAGGCCCATCAGATATGAATATGAGCTTATACTGGCCTTTTTGTCATGACCAATACTATTTGTGATTTCTAATACCACTATGTCTATGTACCGTTCACTTTTATTCTCTCAAAACAAAGAAAGATCTTTCTGAACGTGATTTCTTGTTAGGCTTCCTGGGTTCCGGCTGTGACGACAGAACGGTGTGCCAAAGTGATTGTGGACAGCGCTTGCAGTGGAGACATGTACTTGACTGAGCCATCTTGGATGAAGGTGGGGTTTTGGTTCAAAACCTTGTGCCCTGAACTATTCGAATGGTGTTTCCACTCAATATTTGCCAATAGGCCACGGACTTCAAAGAAAAACTCCTAGACTAATGTTTTAAGCCAATAAATTCTTCAAGAGAGCTTCAATTTATGTCCACATCTCAAGGCATCAGATTGAGATCATCAAGCTGAGCATAGCTAATGGAGAGCTCCTTGCATTTCGATTGAACGGATTTAGTATTGATGTATGATGCAAATAAAAACTCCCAGGAAAGATATTCGTGATTTATGGAGTAGAATTAAATTACCATTTGATATATTATGTATCAATATCTGGTCATGCAGTACATAACGTCTCTGTTCTTAGTTGGTAGTTTATTAAGCATGGTCAGCCATCTTATAAAAAAGAGTGCTTGGGAAATGGGAAGTAGCTTACCATTGCTGCACTGCTTTCCTAGTGGTAATATAATGTTTTCCCTTTCAATTATGGATACCTTTCTTTTACTTTCAAACCTTGGCTCAGAGAAAGTAGAGGCAAGATAATAATCCTTGCCTCATCTTCATGGTTGCCTGCACCTAGGATGAGCTTGTACAATGTAAGTAATATCAAATATGATATGCGATTCCCACTTATTTTCTATTAGAGATGAATTTTTATACTTGTCACTTGTCACCTCAGGAAAGCAGTGCAGTAATGGTAAGCTACTTCGAGACATTGCGGATTGAGGTTGGGCCTGGGACCAAAATAACAATTGTGACCACTGGGTTCATAGAGTCCAAAATGACCCAAGGCAAGTCTTATTGAAATAAGGCAAAATGGAAGTTGATAAGAC
Source organism: Fagus sylvatica (assembly GCA_907173295.1). Lineage (NCBI taxonomy): Eukaryota > Viridiplantae > Streptophyta > Magnoliopsida > Fagales > Fagaceae > Fagus > Fagus sylvatica. The sequence continues at coordinate 14,392,294 of OU015770.1, read as the reverse complement.
TTAGAGAGAATGTAAATTATTTATTGAGTTATTAGTTATTCCCCATTCACCATGGCCGGCCCTAGACCATTTAAGGCTCAAAGCAAAATCTCTAAATACGGTTTTTTTTTTTTTTTCTCAAAAAAAAAATTGGACAATTTTTTGCTATTGACTTCCTTACAATACTTACACTACTATATATAAGGATGTATTATTTTTACATGAAGAAGGGAGGCAAAACGCCACTCCAAAGCAATATGAAACTTGGACTCTAACATAATATCAGCCTTCAATTTTTTTTTATTTTTTTTTGCTAGGGCCTAAAGCAATTGCTTGGTTGACTTAAATCGACCCTGCCTTTGACCATGTCACATAGTTAACATTCATGTTAGATAACATGATCATGTTACACATGGTATGGTACATATACCTTTTTGTTAATGTTATACCATTTAATAACTTTTTATTGGATTAGTATTTTTAAATCTTTGGATTACACATTTTTTGTGTTCTTAACATACATGTTAAATTTCATATTAAAATAATATTATTTATTCGATTAATAAACTTATGTCATGTGTATAATTTTAAAATACAAAAAAAATAAAATAATAATTAATTTAAAAATTTTACAGATGAAATAATTAATATTTTGTAAGTATGATCAGAGTATAAAAACCATTGTCATCCAATGGTGAATCTGTCCCCCAAAAAAAAAATTTAAAAACTCATCCATTAATAATTAAATTATGTAATATTGACAAAATTTCTACAAGATATAACTTAAACCCAACCTAGGTGTGTAGGTTTCTACATGTGTGTGAATGCTTTATTATACCAAACCATTTTGATTAATTGGCAATGGCTAATAGGGTCATTTTATAATACCCACACTTTTAGGGAAGTATGATACTCATGTAAATCTTAACCATTATTACCATCAAATGTGGTATAGTTACTATCATATGTGATATTATTATTATCCAATGTAACGTAGGTATTATCCAATTATATATATATATACTAATACATCATATATAATTTTATATATAGATATATATATATATATATATATATATATATATATATATGATATTGGTGCCATCAAAATTTCAAATATAACGCTTCACCTATTAAAGATACCCAAAATATAAAATATAAATAAGAGTGATATTTCCACACTCAAGTGTAATAATTTCACACTAAAATAAATTGAAAAGACCAAAAAGCCTTTGATGCAAGTGATCAATGATTAAACATTTGTTGAGTACAAGGGCAATTTAGTCTTTTAATGGTACATTTTTCTATATTAGTGTGAAAATAATAATTTAAAATATTGAGATATCATTTCCCAATATAAAACGTGGGTATTATAAAATTATCCAGCTTATAAAAGTAAACACAAATCCAGTTAGAACGTTAGGAGGGTGCGCTAATAGTGAATAGTTCTTGCTCGGGACTCGGGAGAGAGGTACTTGACAGACAACTTGCTGTGTGTTCTGTCATCTGTGTGCATGTATTATGTTTCTCTTTGATTGGGGTGTATAGATTATTGTTAAACTCTAATTGATGGTGCTTAGAAATCCCAATCCAAAATAGGAACTCCATTAAAGGTTTTGCCTATTTGTTTAAAACATGTGTGAATTTAATTGTTAAGCATACAAGAAATGTGTACAGAAAATAGTTTATATATATAATGCGCTACAAGCTGTAGCCCTCTATGTTATGTTGGAGAGAAATTCTCCAACCCCATTTGACCAATTTTCATTTCTAATTAATTCTAAAAATATTTCATGTGGATTATTTGAATAAATTTACTCTTAATTGAGTACAAAATACCTGAGGGTCATTACAAACTGCATTGACTTTACCCAATGCTCTTCTCAAAAAAAAAAAAAAAACTTCTGCCAATGCATTATTTAAGTATCTGAAGTTATCGTCACTTGGGCATTCGGCTCAGTGGTAATTCCCCTTCCAAAAAACATTTCACCCATTTATGAGGGTGTGGGTTCGGGATCACCCATATATACGTATGTAAATTTATATTAGGATTTCTCATCCATATATATATATCTCAAATAGTCATGAACTTCTCTACTAACTACTAGCTTAGACCACATTTCTTCTCATTCATTGATGGAAAATTGTGCTTGTGACTAGTGATTGAGAGATTTTGATGACTTTATTTAACTTTTGTTGGTTGCCATGATTCTATGTTGTGCTACCAAGTTAATTGAGTGAAACTATGTTTAAGATATTTGTTTTAAGCTAGAGATGAATGTATCAATTAGTGATAGTGTTTGGTGTTGATAATAAAGAGGTTTATATAATACATGTACAACGAGATAGGATTACTCGGCAACTTGTTCTAGTGAGTGAGGTTAGTTGCTCGTAGATTTTAATGTCTAGAAGCAAGTTCAAATTAATGAGTCATCTTTAAAAAAGTTCCTTACCAAAAAAAAAAAAAGGGGGGTATAAGCGAGATAGGATATCAAACATGATTTGGAATGCTTCATTGAGGTCAATTTTTTATGATGTAATTTAATTTTTTAGATGAGTTTAAGTTACACCCAGTATAACTTCACAAGAGTTATACTTATTTTAAACCATTGATTTCAATGAGATCTAAAGGCTAAAAAAGCACCCAATTCCATGTCATTATTATTAATGATCATATAAACTTCACAAGAGTTATACTTTTTTTAACCATTGATTTCAATGAGATCTAATGGCTAAAAAAGCACCCAATTTCATGTCATTATTATTAATGACCATATAAATTAACCTCATTACTCAGATACATGTGTTCCAAGTATAACATCTCAGGGAGCCTATATTTGAGGAGTTAATATAACATATAGGGACATCACTTTACCCAAAAGCTTAAACCTATGAGGTTGGCCCCAGTTATGTTATATTAATTCCTTAATATTTTCACTCTCTCTCCATGTGGGACTTCCACTCACACACAAGTATACCTAGCATATATATGTGATTACAAATCAAATTAAGAATAAATTGGACGGTGTGCTTTCCTTTGCAACTCGTGGAGATGGCGATGAGAGGGAGGTGTAATGGCTTCAAGACTTTTTTCTTTTCTTTTATTTGGTTTGGTTTGGAGAGAGAGAGAGAGAGAGAGAGAGAGAGAGAGAGAGAGAGAGAGAGAGAGAGAGAGAGAGAGAGAGAGAGAGAGAGAGAGAGAGAGAGAGAGAGATTTATAAATAAGGTTATAACTGGTGTGGAAGGTAATAAATGAATAGCATTTTTTAAACATTAGATCTTTTAGAAAATTTCGGTCTAAAAGGGGTGTAACTTTTGTTAACTTGAACATATCTCTTATTTTTTATGCACTTTATTTTATACTTAATGTTTGGATGTTATGTAATGCGTATGAATTTAAATGCATTTAATTTTTTTTTAAGTGTAAAATTTATGAAAATATATAGTCATCCTATTAAAATTTGGTTTAATGTAAAATAAACCAAGAAAAGCATGATTCTTTTATTCATATACAGTACAGTCATGTGAGAATTGATGTGTATGGTGGCCCTGGGTTGCCCGTCTATTAAATATAGTGTAGTAACCTTGCTGGTCATTTGGGTCCATTCATTGATTTGCCCTCAAATTCCATGGTTGCCGGTTGATCTAACAAAAAAGGTGTGACAAGGCAATTCGATTTTGGACAACACGTAACCATTCCCAAGTTTTTTACTGTAACACAAAACCCATTTTGTGGTATTTGTTTTATTTGAAAAACTAAAGGGGATTTTGTATTAGAGATAAAATAATACTAAAGAAAAGTTAACTATTATACTCAAAACTTCATAAAATCAGTTTTGTAATATTGTTTTATGTGAAAAAAATACAAAGAGGGTTTTGTGTTACATATAAAATTGTTGGGAAGATAACACCAGTGTATATCCAACAATCTTCCTCTTACTTTTTCTATGTGAGACTTCCACTCACACGTGTATATTTCTTTATGAGCTTTAAGACCTCTTTTCTTGGGCCAAGAATAAGGCCGTCTAGGACCTCATTGCCTATGAGAACCCGTACATTTATTATTCATGGGAACTTTGCACTTTGTTGAGCTTGCCTTATGCGATGTACACTTGTGTGGGCTCCAAGTAGACGCACCTCGTCCCTACTTTAACTACTAAAAAGACCCTATTTGTTGGGGAGATAACACCTTGAGGAGCCTTTAGTTGAGACATTAATATAACATATAAGAACACCACTTTACCCAAAAGCTTAAACTTATAAATTTGGTCTCAATTATGTTATATTAATTCCTCAACATTTTTACTCTTTCTCTATATGAGACTTTTTTTTCTTTTTTATTAACACCAAGTATGCATACAAAACGGCATAACTCTTGAATGCATAGATTGGCTACTTAATCACACACACACAAACCTGATGTGGGACTAGGAACTCCACAAGAGTCCATGTGAGATTTCTATCATATGTGTATACTCAACAAAAATTATTAAAAAGAAGTTAAGTGTTACACTCAGAACTTAATAAGAATCCATATTTTATAAATAATAAATCACATGGAGATTTTGTGTAACACTTTTCATCAAAATTTATGGAACCAGATAATTAGAAAGTCATCAAATCAAAGTAGATGTAGTTATTGAGATAAATAACCAAATACACAATTAGTCAATGAGATCATAAGCAGAGGTTTCTCTTTCAGTGAACACATAGTCTGATATGTGGCCTCTTCACAAGCAGTTGTTGCTGCTGGACGAATATAAATATCTGTTCACTACACCAATCGATATCCACCATCATTTCACCTTAAATGCCTTAAACCTAATTGTTCAATTTCAAATTTCGAATAAACAATTTGTTTAATTCATTTTATTCATAGTTACAAATCATACCCTTTTTTTTCTGCAAAATATTACTTAAATCTTTTGTAGAAATATATAGTGTCTAACTCTAATACCATGTTAAAAATCAATAAGCCTAACTCAGTTTCAAAAATTATTTTGAAAAAGGATGGATACTCATGGCTTATAGAGTGAACAACGCAAAAAAATCCTAACGATGTGGAATATTTGATATTCTCAACACTTCCATCAAATTTATTCAAATTTGTAACATGAGATGTCAATTTCATTAGAAGTAAAGACGAAATAAATGCTTGTTAAATTTTTAAAAACTGAATTACGACATCTGAGAGTTGTACATGGTAAACGGGAAAATAGTCGAAGGACAAGACACTTGGAGGACTACAACAATGGTTTTAGCAAAAAGAAAAAACCACAATGGATGAATTTAAAGGCAGATTCACAAAGAAAATAGAATAAAGATGGGGAAGAGAATATTTACAGAAACCACACACATACAAAGTCACTCATATTTTTACAAGAAAAACCATCAATGAATTCAAAAACAATTACGGGGACTAGCCAATCGATTTTCTCACTACTTTTTTTTTTCTTTTTAAATTACAAGCTTTCTTCTCTTTATATAGAACGAAAATCTTATGTCCCAATTGAAAGGAAGGGTATAGACGTATAGTACAATACAAGTGATCCAATTTTATTGGGTGGTAATGTTACAAGCAAACAAAATGTTTCACTCCCACAACTACTCAGGTGGTAGTACTAGAGTGGTATTACACAACGAGGCAAGATCACCTACTATACCTTGGGAAAACATGGCTATGATGTCATTATTTTTTGGGTAATGGCATGCGTGCATTTTGTGCTGCACTAGCCAGTGGGAAACGCTCCTATAGGCAGAGCACTTAATATCAAAATATAAATCTTTTGTTGAAATTTATTTTTGTTCCTAAATTTACAAATTAGTAATCTCGTCATTGAAACATTTGAAAGATATCAATTTTGTCTATCTTTCACCAAATTGTTCAAGATCACATCAAATTTTTGACGTGCTAATTTTGCCCTTTCGTCTATCTTGCACCAAATTATTGAAGGTGACATCAAATACTTGATGTGCTAAGATGCCACATCAATTTTGTTAGATGGATGGAAAGACCAAATAAATACATATAATTTTTTTTAGATATTGAATTACAACATTTGAGAATTGTATATGGTAGCGTGGTAGCCTGGTAGGTGTGCAAAATAGTTAGAGGATAAGACACTTATAAGTTGATTTAGTGATTCGTAAGGTCTTTAGAGATTTAAGTTTTAGTTCGAATCTCTAACTAGCATTTTGGGCTATTCTTAAAGGGTTTTTTACTATAATTGATGGTACCAATTGAGTGGGTATGGTACCCACTCAATTGGTACCATCAAATGTGATATAAGTACCATCATATATGATGTTAGTACTATCCAATGTGATATTGGTACTATCTGATTTTTTATATATATTAATTTAAATAATAAATAAAAATGGTAGGTACCATAATATGTGAGGTATGTACCATAATATGTAACATTGATACCATTAATGTAAGATTTTATCTATTAGAGGTACAGTACTCACATGGATACCGTAGAATTACCCAATTACCTGGTATGTGTGGAACACAGGAATTAGACACATTTAGGAGAATAATCAAGTATTCGAAAAACTCTGAACATCCTCTTTTAAAAAAATAAAATAAAATAATAGAGATATCACAACATTTACCATTGCAAGTGGTTCATGAGGTAGAAGTTAACAGCAAATTCACAAAGAAAACAGAGTAAAGAAATGGCAAGGAATACTTGCAGAAGGTGCACACACACAGTCACTCGTATTTTTATAGAGTACACCCTCAATAGATTGAGGGAAAAATCATGCGCACAAGCCAATTGATTTTCTCCCCCACTTCTTTTTTTTTTTTTTTTTTATTATTATTATTGACAAGCTTTCGTATCTTTTTATAGAGGGAGACAAAAAAAAAAGAATGGTATAGACAATACAAGTGGTCATTTATTACTCTTTCGATATCCGATTCTATTGTTTAGCCAAAAAAAGAAAAAAGATATCCGATTCTATTAGTTAGAAATTATATTAAAGGCTACACCCTAATAGAATTTCTCTTCTGGATATAAAACTCTTGACTTTAATTGTTGTTTCCCCATCCAAAATATATCTTGGAATTAAATTTGAAAAATCCTAGCATTGTCGACTAATTTACTTTTTGGACAAATTGTATTTTTCCCTTTTAACTATTGAGTCCATCTCAATCTCCTTAATGTATAAAACCGAGTAATGTCTTCACGGATGTATTGAAAAATATGCAAGTAGCTCCTATTGTCTAATTTTCTGTTAAATCCAAACACAATAACATAATCTTTTTATGTATTTTGTCAATTTTAAGTCATAATTCTCAAAATCTACCATTACATATTAATTCACCATAAAAAAATTTTGTTATTTTTGCTTGGATTTAACTAAAAATTACACGATGTGGGCTATTTATATATTTTCAATACATTAAAGGGTATATTGTTCAGTTTTATAGATTAGAAGTGGATTGAAGTAGGCCTAATAATTAAAAGAGGAAAGCACAATTTGCTCTACTTTTTTTTTTTGTTTAATTGAAGTGTGCTCAGTGTGTAACCCTATACTTTTTTTAATAAGAGATTTTAGTTGAACTAACTAAAACCCACAACCATATACCTTTAATATCAAATTAATGATTAGTACCTAACAATGGACTACCCTACTAAGACTTTTGACTCGTATATCGTACATAAGAGCATTCGCAGCGGAGCTGCTAAAACGCAGTTTTTGTTAAAGTAGAAGTTACTGTACTAAAAAAAGGCAAAAAATCCCTCCCAGCCGGTCATGGGTTTTACACATTTCATTTACACATTGCTACAGTAACATGTAAAAATACATGTTGACTGTAGCATTGTGTATAAATTTTTTATTCTTATCTATTCGGTCTTCTCTCTCCTCCCTCCTCTCTTTTTCTTTTCTTCTTTTTTTCTTTCCGTTCTCCCCTCTGCGTTGCTCTCTCTCTCTGCTCTACTCTCTTTCCCTCAGTCTCAAGTCAACGGCTCTCTGCTCTGCTCTCTCTTTCTGATCGGCGGCAATCCAATTTATGGAGGTGGTTGTTTTAGGAAGGCGTCGTTTTGGTGGGTTGGTGGTTGTGGGTTTGCGGTTTGTGATTGTGGTGGTGTGGGTTTGTGTTTTGGGTGGTTGCCATGGGATTCGGTGGCGTGGGTTTGGGTTTGCCGGCGTGGGTTGTGGTGGGTTTGGGTTGCCGGCGTGGGTATCGTGGGTTTGGGTGGGCCGGCGTGGGTGTGGGTCTGCCGGTGTGGGGGAGAGTTTCGAAAAAAAAAATGTTATTTAAAAAAATTATAAGATTATTTTAATAGGATGTATTGTAAAATAGAGAATGGGATGGGAGGTGTTATGTAAAAATGAGTTGTAAAATAGAAAAGATGCTTTTTAGAGTTGTAAAATAGAGAATGGAACCCAAATGGGTTGGGAATGCTCTAAGCCTAAATGTATCAACCGTTGTATTAATAATGGTCCCACCGAGACTCTGCAAGCTGAACTTAAGCTTCAATGCTAAGATTTGTTTAGTTGAGTGGATGGAAAAATAAGAAGATAGAAAATATCAAAATAATGGAAACTTAAAATAATAGATAAGGTTTTCATTTTTTTTCTCATTAGTGTTTGATAGATAGGATGGAAAAGTGAAATTTATTTATTTAATTTTTGTTGAGAGGAAAAATAAAAGGATTAAAAAGACGATTTGTATAAATTTACTATTATACACTTATTAAATAAAAATATTTTTTAGTTATATAAAAATTAATTTTCCTATTAATATCATCAGGTAATTAGTAGAGATAAACACCCCATCTTTATTATATTATTTTATTTAATTTCTTTACCTATCCATTTTATATAAAAAGTTGTGATTAGTTAAATAAAATACAATGACGTCTTATTAAAAAGATAAACAAATCTAAAAAAAAAACTCTCCTCATATTCTTTGTAGAATTTAAAAAAAATAAAATAAAATTTTGTCTTGTTATAAGTGGCAAAACCAATATTTTTTTTTTTAAATAACAAACAAAAAAAATTAATTAAAATGAACAATATAGTAGACTTAATGGAAAAATACTTTTCCCTCCAACTTTTCATTGGGATGATGGTTTTTGATGGGTCCAGATGAATAATCCCCACCCACTCCTCCAACCTCCCTTTTTTATCCTTTTAGTTTTCTCTCTATCAAACATACTCCCAAAGCTCGAACCCAAATCGAGTTCAATTTATTTGGAATCAAGCCGGCGTCTGGCAATTCAAAACTCAACTCGACTCGACTCGACTCATTTATACCTATTTATTAGTACGTGCATGAATAGAAGAACCACAAACAAAATAGCAAAGCTATGGACTTGCTACACAAGTACTTCTTGAACATTGTACTCCTTCCCTTAACGTTCATTGTGTTACTTTTCTTTATGCCACCATTTCTTCTTCTCAAGTTTCTTTTTTCCCTGAAAAGATACATATACATGGAAAACGTGGCTGGCAAAGTTGCACTCATCACTGGAGCATCTTCAGGAATTGGCGAGGTCTGTATCCATTCATCTACACCATTTATCTTTATAGACTGGGTTCCTGATATATCCCTCCCTTATTGAGAGATTTTTATCTAGTTTTCTTTCAAAGTATGAGATGTTTGAAAATCTTCATATCTTTTTTTGTAAGCTTATAAAATTTTTATTTTTATTTTCACTTCATTTTTTTAAGTGAATAATAAAAATTAAAGTGGATGAAAACCCTTGTAAGGTGATCTTAAACTAATGTTTATGAATCTCATTCTTTTATATCTTTCATTCATTTGATTACATAATTATAAGAGAAAAAAGGTGGTCTCATGGGCTATGTCCACACTATTAAAGAGTGAGCGAGTTAGAATCGTGAGTTAAGTCTCATATCGTTAGGGAGTGAAAACATTAAACTTATAAATGCTTAAACTATCTTTGAGATATCATCTTAGAGTAGTCTTGAGGTGGGATTAGGGCTAACATTTCTAAGCATTATTCATTCAATGATTTTGACGAAAGCAGAATACATTTATTTTACAAGATAATTATTGATGCACGTCAAGGTGTGTACACGCTACTAATTGTGGACATCAACATTCACAATTGTCCACAATTCGTGGATATATCTACCTTTAAATAATGTGTACGAATGATGTGCAATATTGCCTGTTTGTATATTTCATCATAATCAATATAACTTATGAATGTATAAATTAAAAATTAAAAAATAAAATCCATTATACAAGCTATATATGTATAGTCATAGATAGATTGGGATCCTTAGAAATTTTCAGGTTTATGACGTTGTTAATTTGTAGTAGATATCGATAATTGATTTATACATGGATTATTAATGTTATCTCTATTGATTTTTGTGAGTTTGAAGCATGTTGCTTATGAGTATGCTAGGAGAGGTGCTTGTTTAGTCCTTGTTGCAAGAAGAGAGGACTGTCTTCAGAAAGTCGCAGATAAAGCCCGAGAGCTAAGATCCCCAGAGGTTATTGTGGTACGTGCAGATGTTTCCAAGGTTGAAGAATGCAAGCGGTTTGTTGAAGAGGCACTGAACCACTTTGGACGATGTAAGTGCATGTGTGATAAGTTTTCAGTTTTCTATGGATTTTTAGTTTGTGGAAATATTTTGGGATATTGATATGAACTATGGTTGGTTGGTTTTATTCAATAGTGGATCATTTGGTCAACAATGCTGGAATGGCACGACTACGCTTATTTGAAGAAGTCAAACAATTCTCTGATATGGCTTCGGTTATGGTAACAAATTTGCATTTAATTATGTCCTACTTTTGGAACAAGCTTGAATTTATGTTAGGGACACAATTTTTTTTACAATATTTTTCACTTTGGAGTAATATAACTTTTTTGTGAGTTTACCACTAGTACCATTTTTATTATACACCAATGAAAACATGTTACGTTAACAATTATGAAAAATTTTGTATACCTAAACTTATCGCAATTGAAATTATTAAGAATCATAGCTATTGTCTACTATAATATATGTCATATTGCTCCAGACACCCTCCTCCCAAAGGAAAGATTTTAATTTGTTATAATATATGTTTGTGATCATGCCTAATTGGGATTACCAATACCTTGTATACCTATTATGAAATTCGTGTTAAGCTGCGGTTCTTCTAGAATTAATACCATTTTTGTTTGATTTTTAACCTGAACACTTGAATTAATAGATTCCCACGTCATATATTTTTAGGACATAAATTTCTGGGGTTCGGTGTATAGTACCCATTATGCAATTCCACACTTAAGAAAAAGCAAAGGGAAGATTGTTGTAATTTCTTCAGTTGCAGCATGGTTAGCTAGTCCAAGAATGAGCTTCTATAATGTAAGAAACCTCCTTCGTATGCTTTACCCCCCACGTTTTCTTTCTCATTGATTAATTGCTCGTAAATCATGATCGTTTCAGGCAAGCAAGGCGGCCCTAATATCCTTTTTTGAGACACTGAGGATTGAATTTGGTCCGGATATTGGAATAACAATTGTGACTCCTGGATTGATTCAATCAGAAATGGCAAAAAGCCATTTTTTTTCACAGGTGGGCTTCAAGGAAGTAAATTATATTGTCAAATTAAATGAAACATAGCCCAAAAGGAAGTGTGTAATTGTCTATCAGAAGAAAAGTTGTGATGAACTCTACTATGTGTGATTTTTACCTAAAAAAATGTGTGATTTTTACTCACATATGCACATTTCCGCTTTTATTCTCTGAAAACATAGAGGCATCTTAAGTGTGCATTTGGAAACAGATTTTTGTTGATTTCTTATTTGTTTATTTGCTAAAAGTTAGTTACAGTATAGTTGTACATAAATAAAAGTAAAGCTTAAAAAAAGTTGTATATAAGAAAATAAATTAAAAAGTTAAAGAAAAAACTGATGCCAAACAAACTTTAATGTGATTTCTGGTTAGTTTGCCTGGACCCCGGCTGAGTCAACAGAAGGGTGTGCCAAGGCGATTGTGGACAGCGCTTGCAGTGGAGACATGTACTTGACTGAGCCATCTTGGATGAAGGTGGGGTTTTGGATCAAAATCTTGTGTCCTGAAGTATTTGAAGCGTGTTTCCCTTCAATGTTTGTCAATAGGTCACCGACTTCAAAGAAGAACTCCTAGCATCAACAATATATGATGTTTTAAGCCAATCAATTCTTCAACAGAACTTCAATTTAATCTCCACATCTCAAGGCAGATTATTAAGATCATCCTGCTGAGAAAAGCCAATGGAGCTCCTTAATTCGATTTAGATTAGTATTAATGTTTTATGCAAATAAAAACTCAAGGAACCCTAAAAAGGGATTCATGATTCATAAAGTAGTATTAAAAGTAATATTACTTTCATATTATATCAATGTCTGGTCCTACAGTAGATAACGTGTCTTTTTTTCTTTCTTTTCCTAAGATATTTTTATCAAAATTTAATTATCCAATTAAAGTTGAAGATACATGACCAAATACATAATTAATCAATGAGATGTTAACGTGAAGAGGTTCTGCATTCTGAGTTAAGATATTTGTAATTTTTTTCTTTACTTGAAGAGGTTTTTGCATTTTGTGCCAAAGATAATATTGACCACGATAATATGGATGATCTATATTAACCTTGATCACGGAAAAAAGCGCAAAACATGAAGAAAAAAATAATATCACTATCATGTGGAGCATTTTATATATATAGCTTTATAGATCTGCAACTCAAAAAACATTAATAACTGTTTTAATAATTTTAAGTTATTCTTTTGTGTTGTACTGTTGCGTGTGCTTGAACCCATATAACTTAATTTTTTTCTTTCAACAAGGAGAAATTGATTCGAATTGCTCAGTTTTATCTAAATTATGATTTTTTCAGCAATTCAACATCTTTGACATGCAATCTAGTTAAAAGTTTTTAACACATAAGGGCATTAAAAACTTGCTTAAAAGATGGTAAAATGATCATTTATATTAACTAGTTTACTCATTAATGATATTGGCATTAATCTTATCAATTGCAACAACTACGGGCGAAATGGTTTTTTTAGCAATGAATATTGTTAAAAATCGATTACGCAATCAAATGGGAGAACAATTACCTTCTAGTTAACAAATTCCTCATATCCTACGGCACGAAATACATGCCAACAAAAGCATAACACAACCTTGTAGTTAACACATTCCTCACATCATGCGGAACAAAATGCATGCAAACAAAAGCATAAGAAGATTTGGCTGCAGTTCCTCTCTCTGTCTCTCTCTGCATTAGAGCAAAGCTATGGATTTGCTTCACCAGTTCTTGAACATTGTACTCCCTCTCTTAATGCTCATTGCGTTCCCTTTTTTTATGCCACCATTTCTTTTTCTCAACTTTCTTTCTTTCTTAAAAAGATCCATATATAGTGAAAATGTGGTTGGCAAAGTTGTACTCATCACTGGTGCATCTTCGGGAATTGGCGAGGTTTGTATCAATCTCATAACATTAATCTTTTGTAGATATAAGAAATGCTACAATTATTACAAATTTTGCTAAAAATCTCTTACAAGTTACAAATTAATGTGTCAAATACAAAATAAAAATGTAATTAAAAAACTTATTTATTATGGTAATGATGTGGTATTAATCACATTCATTATGACTAAGTTAGTAGGCATTTTATATATAGTAAAATTGATATAGGAGCATTAGCATTTTCCTTTGTAGATATCTGATTGATATATACATGGATTATTAATAAAATCTGAATTATGAAATAGATAAATAGAGAGATTTTCAAATGAAGAGGATCTTGTTCCATTAATTTGACGATACAATCTATTTTGTGAGCTTGTAGCATGTTGCATATGAATACGCTAGGAAAGGAGCTCGTTTAGCCCTTATTGCAAGACGAGAGGACCGTCTTCGGGTAGTTGCAGATAGAGCACGAGAACTTGGATCTCCAGAGGTTATTGTGGTACGTGCAGATGTTTCCAAAGTTGAAGAATGCAAGCGGTTTGTTGATGAAGTAGTGAACCACTTTGGACGATGTAAACGCATGTGTGATAATTAAGTTTTCTTTCTTCTTTGGATTTTTTATTTGTGGAAATATTTTTGGATGTTAGTGTTATGGTTGGTGGGTTTTATGCAACAGTGGATCATTTGGTGAACAACGCTGGATAAACCCGAGATATTGCTCAGGATTATGGTAATAATTTTTATTTTATTTTTGCTACAAAATTATGGTAATAATTAAAACCATTTCAGGAGTTTAAAAAAAATCCTTGAAATTCCAAAAAATTGACTCACCCTATGAATGCAACCCGCTTTACTCACTTGGCCAAGCGTTATGACCTTGGAGAATGCAAGCTGGTTTGCTTCGACCTCTCCGAGGCAGTGAACCACTTTGCGACAAGCGTACTATCAAATGGTGGTCATGCATGTTGGATAATCAAGGTAGACTCATTTTTCTGATGGATTTGTGGATTTGCGGATGAAAATATTTTTTGTTTTAGATCTGTAAAATGTGTCATATATGGTTGTTCTTAGTTTTGATTGCAACAGTGGATCATTTGTTGTGATTGTGGCTGGAGTAACCCGCTTTGACTTGGGTTTTTTTTTATGGATTTCATGGTGGTTCTGCAGTGGCTTTTGTGGTGGTTTGTGGTTGTGGCTTTATGGTGCGTTTGCAGTGTGGGTTTCTGATTTTTATTTTATTTTTTAAAAATTTTGCAGGTAGTTGTTATGTTTCTAGTGATTCATGGTTGTTGAGAAATTTGAGTTTGAGTTTCTGATTAAAATTTGAGGATAAGTTTGGTTTCTGTTTCTTTTTTTTTCTTTTCTTTAATTTACGTAGTCCCAAACAGTGTAAGATATTTTTTGGAGCATTTTCCGTAATGCAACCAAATACAGAAAAGAAACCATTTTCCATAAAATCATTAACATCTGAACATATATTACGTTGGAAAATATTATACAACGAAACAAACATGTTTTGACCTATTGCTAACGTGTTTATTATTATGAAATGGGTGTTTTGGTCTATATCTAGCTATTTTCATCCAGAAGCTCAAAAACTTTGCAACAAATTGCAGACAGTACAGTTCGGAAAATTTCTTGCATACTAGATTAGCGAAACGCCAACACCGCGTATCTACTAGGAACTTTAATGCAAAGCGGTTCTTCAAGAATTAAATTATTAACTTCATTTAAAAATAAATAAAATTGCATTCTTGTGTTGTATTAACAAAATCCCACTTAAATGTTGTTAATTGTTGCTTTAGGACACAAATTTCTGGGGTTCAATAAATGGCACCATATATTCAGTTCCACACATAAGGAAAAGAAAGGGAAAGATTGTTGTAATTGCTTCATCCGTAGCATGGTTACCTCTGTCAAGATTGAGCTTCTACAATGTAAGAATTAAAGCCCTTATTTAGTATGCTTTACCCCACATTCTCTTTCTCATTGATTAATTGCTCGCAAATCTGTGATGGTTTCAGGCAAGCAAGGCGGCCCTGTTATCATTTTTTGAGACATTGAGAACTGAATTTGGTCCAGATATTGGAATAACAATTGTGACTCCTGGACTGATTGACTCAGAAATGACAACGATGGAAAATAGAATAAAGGTATATTTTAATGGATAGGATTTAGCTACAAATCAATTATGTGAGTAAAACTTATGTACAGTTCCTTAGGTCAAGTACATTAGATTCCTAATTGAATTCAAATACATTGAATTTAAATATTCTTGGAAAAGATAACATTATTTTTGTTTCATTGGTTAATACAATTATGTGTTTGAATTCAATTGGGAACCTAATGTACTTAACCTAACCTAAGGAATTGTACCTAAGTTTTACCCTTAAATAATATATGTGGATAGTATTATGAATTATCATATAGTTGGTTTGTAGCCCTGATTTGTAGTTAAATTTTGTCCTATTTTGAATTTATATTAAAGGTATAATGAAACTTGAAAGCACATCCTTCACCCAACCTATAATCTTGAATTAATTACTATTTAATACGTTTTATCTTGCATTTATATTAGAGGCAATGAAGTGTCTTATATAAGCCACCAGCTGCCAAGAGGGTTTAAGAAATCTTAAAAAAAAAAAAAAGTGTTTCTTTCCTAGGAGTATTGAGTGATATATGGTATGGTACAGTCCCTTTATTATGTGAATATGATCACCTAAGCCTGACAATAACTGTACTAATTGCGAACCTTTTTTGTATCCTTACCCACAAAAAGACTTGTAATAACCTCTGTTATTTGAGTCGGCTCCTTCCATTTTGAGGTTCAAGATTATAAATTTAATTGAAACATCTTATATACTTAAAGTCTTAAATATCAATTAATAATATTTATTTAACTTTTATATTATAATTTTTTTTAATTTAAAAACTATTCTTCTTGTTTTTAATTAATTTTTATATTTAAGGTTTGTTAACATCCTTTTTTTCAATTGATAATTGTAAACAAATTAAAACCTATATATATTCTCAAAATTTGTAAATTAAACCCTAAATTCAAAAAGTAACAAATTATGTGTACAACCCACTTATGATTTTTTTTTTTTTTTTTTTTTTTGTTTATAACCAATTATTATAGTATAAATTTTGGACCTTTCAATAATGGGGAGCCATTGGGGCCTTAAGCCTAGGCCTAAGCCTTGAGCCAGCTCTACCTGTTATGTTATGTGTGATTTCTACTCCCAACTAGTCATTATGTACACTTCCCATCCACTCTTATTCTTTCAACAAAGAGGGATCTTTTCATTTCCTGACTGTGATTTCTGGATAGGCTCAAGGTACCTGGTTGCCATCTGAGACGACAGAAGGGTGTGCCAAGGCGATTGTGGCTAGTGCTTGCAGGGGAGATATGTACTTGACTGAGCCATCTTGGGTGAACGTGTTGTTTTGGATCAAAATGTTGTGTCCTGAAGCACTTGAATCGTGTTTCCATTCAATATTAGTCAAGAGGCCACGGACTTCAAAGGACTCCTAGTCCTAGCCACAACATCTGATGTTTAAGCCAATAAATTCTTCTACGCAGCTTCAATTTAATCTCCACATATCAAGGCAGATTAAGATCATCAAGCTGAGCAGAGCTAATGGATCTCGCTGCAATTTAGATTGAATGAATGTGTTGGATGCAAATAAAAAACTTAAGGGACCCTCATATGAGAATTAAAATGTTACTTTGGTATGTTATATCAATATCTAGTGATGAAGTACATAAAGTGCATTTTTTTTTTCCAAAGATATTTGTATCAAACTATTCCCAAATATTTTTGCGACTAATACTTTATAATTATTGTAATTGTATTTGTATCAAACTATATGCAAATTTGATAATCAGAAGTCATCAAGTGAAAGTTGAAATTGAGATAACAGATCAAATATATAACTGACTAATGAGATGTTAAGTAATATTGTCTTTTTCAATGGAAGAAACTTCTTTTTTTTTATGACATGGGAACATTGTCAAAGTAAGGTCTTTTAGATTTACTCTTAGAAAGTAAAACCTCTAGTTGCATATACCGAACATACGAAAGTTTTCTTACGTGCAATATAATAAGTCAAAATACATTATTTAGGGATTGAATTAGGGATGCTCAGCCAGAAAGTGTGCCCCGCCCCCTGGCTCAACCAACTTGGCTAGCACTTAGGTGGTGACATACTAATTTAATTGATGACCCTGATTAGTTTCTTGAGCATCTATAATCAATCCCTTAGTTTTCTAATTTAGTTGCTGACCCTAATTAGTTTCTTGAGTATATATAGTTAATCCCATAGTTTTAGATTTAGAACGGGATGAAAATCCACCATTGAATGTCACAGATCAGCCGGATTAAGCTACAAGAAATAAAATAAAAGTTTTATGTCTAAAACTTAACAGGATGCAAACACTATACTTTAACGGGAGCTGTACCGAAAATTTCTCTCGACTTTCTTTTTCTTTAAATTTTTTTATTTAATTAATTCCCCTAGGATTTCGGCCACTTTAGTTTGTTTCTTTCAGAAATGGTTCTACTAGTGTACTAAAATTAAAGTAAAGACAAACCAATGGATATGGTTCCGGCAACATAATCATTTGCATTTATGAGTGATTATTCAGTAGTTCAGAATTACAAATAAATTTGGATCTCACTAATTAAATTTATGGTAGGATCCACCATTCATATGAAGAGGACTACGCATTTATTTGTAGTACTGGACTACTAAATAATTTTCCCAATTTATATATATATATACACACACACGGAAACAGATAATCAAAGAAAATCTCTGATGTTTAATGTTTCAGATTTACTTTCAGGGGGGTTACATATAAACCAGTATTTCCTAGACGCCAAGTGGAGAAATAATACAATACTAATTAACAACACGCATCCCTGATCACTGACACATAGAAAGGTTCTTTGACACATTGCTCAAACCCCTTGTTTTCTCGTCTAAAAAGTTGTATACTATGAAACCCATGTTCTTACGTTACAAACCACCAACCTTTCAATTCCATCCTTAAAAACGTAAACCACTGCACACTTCATTCAAAACCTCTCTGGTCTCTCTTTCGCTGAAGAGAAGCCATGGATATTATTCACCAAATCATGAACATTGCACTGCCTCCCATGGTCCTAACAGTCTTCTTTCTATCAACATACATGTTCTTCAAGCTTCTCCTGTCCATCATAAAATTCATTTTCATTGAAGATGTGGCTGGAAAAGTAGTACTCATCACTGAGGCCTCCTCTGGCATTGGCCAGGTTTGCACCAACCCAACCCAACTTGTTTACTAATGTTTTAGTAATGTTAGAATAATGGTGAAATAATTAAATTCACCTTCTTTTCAGTTTAAACTTTTCAGTCCATTAATAATTTATTATGGAATCAGAGTTCAAATCTTGTAATGATTAAAATCAGGAATGGGTCTAGGATTTGAAGTGGAAGAGGACCAAAGTATAAACCAAAAATAAAATTTATGAAAATCCATTCAATATTAACAAAATACTAACCAACTAATATCGATTTCATCGATTTCAATTTTTCAAAATTTTATTGGAGGATTTTGAAAAATTGGGATGTCAACATTAGACATTAGCAACAATGCATCAAAAGTATTGGCTTTTTTTTTTAATTATTTGTATTTTTTTCTTTCAAAAAAGTCCAAAATTATAGTTGACTTCCCAATCTACAAATAAAATAAAATTTATATTGATTATTTTATTATATGTCCAATATTCTTTTAACTAAAAAATTCATTAGTTTTGCTAATTAGCAAAAGAATAACAAAAATGTCTAACGGTCTCACAAATTATAATAAAGTTATTACTAATAATTTATTGGTACAACAATACAACAAAATTAATGTAAGAGATTTGTAATATTCTATTAAAGCCTAAAAACTTTGTGTTTTTTGTTTTCTCTGGGATGTTAGCACTTTTTTGGGTTTTATGGAATCACTAGTAATTTTTTAGGGAAAAAAATGGTCAAATAGTTTAAGCTTATGAGTCTATTGATAATTAATCATGGTGTGAGATTTTACTGATTATTTCGAGTTAATCTTATCTCTACTTTAAGGGTTAAAAAAGAGTTAAAACTTAAAAAGTCTACTCTTTCTCTCATTTAAAAAAGTTAAAACCACATGTTAGTACAAGTGGTAATTTATCAAATAAAACCTTAGCTTTAATTACTTTGCATCTTCTTCTCGCTCTTATTGTGGTTTTGAAGCAACTTGCATACGAGTATGCTAGTAGAGGAGCTTTTCTAGCCCTCGTAACAAGACGAGAGAACCGTCTCCGAGAGATTGCTCTCAAAGCTTATGAGCTCGGCTCCCCTGGAGTTATCGTGATCCCTGCAGATGTCTCAAAGGCTGAAGATTGTAAGCGTATTGTTGATGTAACAGTCAACCACTTTGGGCAGTGTAAGTGAAAATGAAATCTTTATTCTCTGCTCACTCTAGTTGCTTTTGATTGGTGGGAATTTTTCAAGGGAACAAAATTTACTAAAAGGATAAGTTGTAATTGAAACAAAATCACTACTTTTTCAAAATTTGTTGTACGTCATGATTAGAGTAACAACACTTTCAATGAATCCATGACTAATACCGCTTATAAATCATGCAGTAAGTCAGTAGTAAAGGGAAGAAAAAAAAATGTTGCGAAAATTTTTTGTGCTATAAATTTTTTGTTTTTCATACTAGTGTGTGACTTAGATAATTTTTATGGTTTTCATGCTAGACAGTGGACCATCTGGTGAGCAATGTTGGAGTGGTTCCGATCCGCAAGTTTGAGAACACGACCGATAACACTAATTTTGCAACAACTATGGTAATTAGTTCATCGACATCACCCTCTCTTCTTGCATTTTTATATAACTCAGCCAAGTGCTGCAATCAAGTAATGGAGTAAAAGTGGGAAGGAGGCTATGTTCAAACAATCCCTTTGGAATGAATTGTTAGTAACATGTTAACTCATTCTCACCGACTTAACAATTGATGAATCATAACTTCTCATTTTAAGACGAATTCTTTAGCACACAGTACTATCTAATGAATACTTTGTGTCCACAAAATGTGTGCCATGTATTTGATAGGACTCAAGCTTCTGGGGTTCAGCATATGGAACCTATTTCGCAGTTCCACACCTTAAAAGGAGCAAAGGAAAGATCGTAGCCATTGCTTCCGCAGCTGGATGGTTACCCGCACGAAGACTAAGCTTCTATAATGTAAAGAAGTCTCATCAGCATCCTATAATCAATTCTCCTTTCTTTGATAAGTATTCATTTATTGATTCTCGTACTGCACTGAGATTAAAATCAATGCAGGCAAGCAAAGCAGCAATGATAAGCTTATATGAGATACTAAGGGTTGATATTGGGAGAGACATCGGAATAACAATTGTGACTTCAGGGCTGATTGAGTCAGAAATGACCCAAAGGAAAATCCTATCAAAGGACGGCCAAATGGTTCTTGGTCCAGAAATGAGAGATGTAAGCTTCCCTGCATATGCTGCATAATTATGTTAACACGTTCTAAAAAATTTTCCCCCAGACTAACTCAATTGCCATTTCTATTAGGCTTTAATAAGCATAATACCAATAGCACCCCTTACAGAGTGCGCCAAAGCAATTGTGAACGCTGCATGCCGTGGAGAGAAACACTTGACAGAACCATCTTGGGTCAGTGTGACACTTTTCTGGAGGCTGTTTTTCCCTGATATAGTAGAGTCCAACCGCTTGGGACTCCCTGCACCGGGATCCTCAGAAAGAGATACACCAAGCAAGAAGCTCCTCGAGAAAACTGGCTTAAAGAAATGCATATACCCCAGTACAGTTCAATTTCCTGAGCTCAGGACAGAGATTACCAGCATCAATTCTGGGCCCTTTAATGTCAATACATGAGACAAATTATACTAAGAATTATGGGATATGTCAGGCATAAGAAAAGTAATAAAAGTATAATATTGGAAAAATTCTGATGAAATAGGTGAATTTCTATGTACTATTCAAAGCTGATTATCCACAGTACCAGGTTCATCAGCCAAACAAAACTACATTTTGCTACAACATTTTATTATAATCTTAAAAGAGAGAGAGTAGTGGGAGGAGAGAGAGAGAGAGTTTAATGGATACAATTAATTCCGCAATTTTACTCATAAAAAAATAATGATAATAATAATAATAATACCGCAATTCTGAATTATTCAGAACTCAGCTCAGAAGATTTGAGAAAAAGGTGGAATAAATACCACGTTAACAATTTACTAAGCTGGTGCAACTTATTCAGATCTAAGACACATCTCCAGCTCTTCCCAGCA
Source organism: Fagus sylvatica (assembly GCA_907173295.1). NCBI lineage: Eukaryota > Viridiplantae > Streptophyta > Magnoliopsida > Fagales > Fagaceae > Fagus > Fagus sylvatica. The sequence continues at coordinate 14,370,523 of OU015770.1, read as the reverse complement.
TTCTCAGGCCTGGTCTTCTTCCCCCAATAGCTGATCCTGATTGGCTTTGCATTTTTCACCTTACATCATCTACCTTATGTTGCAGACTACAGCTCCAATTGACAGAGGACTTCATCAGTCTATGATGTATCTTCCTTGACCAAACAGCGTAATCTAGTTCCCCCAGCATAAAGGATGGTGCAGTGTAAAAATCATTTTTCCCTACCATAGCTTATACATCCGGAGAAACAGCCCAAACTACAGACAAATAAGCAGGCACAGCTTTTAAAATTGCCTCATCAATTTAAGATCTCATGTCCTTCCAAATTGTGCCAAACACAGGTTGATTCATTGTAAAGTCATAATCAAATAAGAGTCCTCCTGCACCCACGATGGACGCGGCATGATCTCCAGCCTTACCAATTTTGAGAGCTTCTTGCCTAGAGACTGGTAAACTGTGTAGCCAATTACGGGGATAGATCAATGGGATCTACGTAAGAACGGTGTGGTGCTTGGGCAGGAACAATAGGCTTTAGTCTTCTCAGAAGCAACCACGCATCAGCCCCACTACAGCCCTGGTCCATCTCAAGGGCGATCGGAAGGGAAGAGGTTGTACTCATCTCTATAAGCATTATGCCCTGCAACAAAAATTCCCAATTGAAGTGATTGATAGATTAACTCATCTTAAAAACTATTTCTCACAGCTCAAGAAAATATATAACATTTACAGAAACATTTACAGAAAAAAAACATTTACAGAAACTCATTTAATCTATAAAGCAGGCCTATTGATCTTTCAGTCAAACTGTGAGAGAGAGAGATCAAATATAAGGTCAAAAGAGAGGGGAGGGATGAAAGATATTACCTCAAAATTTGCTAAGAACATCTGAAACTGTTTGAGTGTCTCCTTCATGTCACTAGCTATTTTTTTGTCTGGAGAAGAAAGAGCCGCTGTGACCTCCTCTGGTGAATGACCTATTCCTTTCTGTACAACCTAAAGTGCATAAAAAGAAATTGATCAACAATCCCAAAGTCCTACAAGCTCATATGCTGAACAGGAGGAAGTCCAAGTTAATACTCACGTCGTGGTCAATGAGGATCTCAGCAATAAGGCTACCATCATCAACATATGCCCGGAGCTCATATGTTGTCCGCCGCTTATATTGAAATCCCTTTACGCCAGTCAAAAAGCACTACAAATTTTTGGTTCATGTTTCAGAAATATATAACACTAAAGTGGTGGAATAATTATAGGTGAATACCAGTACCAGACACAACAATTACAAGGATAAAAAGCAACTCAAGATACCTCGCAATAAAATTGGAAGTGAAACCTATTAAGTATGACATCAAGGACATTCTATCTCAGTTAAAATGAATATATATATATATATATACCAAAGAGTTCTAGCTCAAACAAGCTCTCCTCCCCCATAAATAAGGGGTGGAGGCTAAGGTCGTGTGTTCAAAATCCACTATACTTGTGTAGACTTCATATATTCTTTATTGGATTAAATTGTAATGCTTATAGAGAGGTTGTGGAGGATGTTTAGGATAAAGCTCTTGTTCTTTTGATAGGTAGATATTAGGATAATGCTCTCAAAGAGGTTCCTACATTGTTGTAACAAGTGTGAGAAAGTGGAAATTCAAATGCTTCAACATTTTTAGAAATTGACTTTCAATTTGGGATAGACAAAAAGGAAAAGTTCAACACCCATTTAGCGGAGTATATAAATATTTTGGTCATTGAAAACCAGTTGGTTCCTCTCTAACATGGAAAGACTAGATGCAGATAAATAATCTCATAGAACGTCAATAATATGAAAAATTATTGGAAATGGTAAAAAGGAATGACTTGAACATAAGTAAAATCTTTAAAATTTAAGATATTAGAGGTCTTTCGTTCATAATTTATGTACTATCTGATTTGCCAGCCAACTGCAGATCATTAAGGCCAGGCTTTGATGAGAAACTGAACCAACTCGGTGGGGCTGAACTTAATCTAACTCACAATATGTTTCAAAGGCTCAAGGCACTTTCAATTGAAAGAAACAAACCAAATGGGCCTAATCGATAAAGAAAACAGAATATATACCTTAATTTTTCCCTGAACAGAAGATGATTTTTCATTCACAGCTGCCAACTTGGCTGACAAACTAGCTAAGTAAGTGAATGGGATTTCCTGGTCACCAGATAGTATGAGGGGGTGGTCTGCCTCATCAAACATATGAATATCCTCAACCTCCGAAACAGTATGAGAGGATGGGTTAGGCACAGCATTTGCCCGGCTAAAGGGAACAGTATTTATATGCATCTCCTCAAAACCCGAAATAACAGAAGATGATGAGTTAGGAGCAGCAATTTCTACCGTAGCAGGAGCTGTATATTCTTCTGTTGTCCTTTGACTGGTATTAGTGCCAGACGGAACCGAAGCAGCACCTACAGAACCCAAATTCAGGCAAAAATAATACTGCCATACAAGCATATACCAATTCCTGATTTTACGTCTTGTAATTCCAGCATATACCAATTCCCAAATTTCTTCATGTTCATTAAAAGTACAGAATTTATTGATTACTTATTTGATGACTAATTAAATATTACATGCATGCAAGCAATGCACTGGAAATTACTAATAAATATAAATAAAAAGTAATGCACTGGAATTCAGCTTCTAGCTTATATGTCTTGAAAACGGAAATTGCCAGCATGGTATAATTTCTAAATCATGTCCCAGCATTCTTAGAAAAATAAAAATTCTATAGAAAACCTTTCAATCAGGTTAACTACCATAGTTCCTCTTGACATCCTTCTTCATGGACTAGATCTTCTACTTGTGATATTTTGAAGTAGGGGAGGGGGTGAGGAATTAAAAAAGGAAAGAGAAAGCAATTGGAATAGCTTGTTTATCCTAAGAGAACTCATGTTCATACCACATTATATCGATAGTACAATGAAAATCCAATATATATATATATATATATATGCAACATCCGCCCTTGCTGGCACACGTATACCACAAATACAGTCCCATGCAACTTTGAGCACTATTAAGGTTAAACAAACCCCCCACCCCCCCCCCCCTTCCTTTCCTCTCCTTTCCTCCCAAAGAAAAAAAAAAGTGAGGTACCTTGGTTATTTGCTCGAAAGGGAGCTTGCATCTTGCAATGTGGAGCTATTGTTGTGCCCGGCAACATTAGCAGCATTTGATGGCCATGCAGCAAGAGTTGCTCTAGTTGCTAAAGGAGGGACGATTCCTGACCTTGTTCTGCATAAGAAGAGTTAAACTGAAGGTGAGAGAGTCAGCATAGAAACTGCGTAAAAGGTGTAAACAGCTGGGTTTAAAGTGACTTTTTAAAGGTCAAGAACCACATCACATACAAAACCAGTTTGCAGTTTGAACAACTAAAATAGAATTTGACCACTACAGATTCTCAAGTTACCATCCAGCCCAAGATATTTCACAAAAGTTCCAAAAGCATAACTCTCTTGACATAATTTAATACACATTCTACTTGGCAATAATTTATTTTCAACAATTTTTTTTTTTTTTTGGATTTTCAATAATTAGTAAAATGACAAGATGACAACCGATTTCCCATCTAGCATGAACCTCATATCCTTTTTATGGACCAAAATCACCTTCCTAACATTTACACACTATAGAGAGTTGCATGTAAGCAACCAAAAGTAGGGGATTAAAAGAAAAACTGCACTAGTCTAGCATTTAGTCACAGCAACTATAGTTTCCATCAAAAAATAAGATAGGGTGAAGATGTTAATAGCAAAGAATGCAATATAATCAAGTACAATTAAAGGCAGAGTCATTCATAAAAAAGGAACACGACAATTATTTTTTAATACTAACTGTCGCAATGTGAAAAACCTTAGAATGTGTTGTAACTTGCACATAGATCAATACATCCTTGGCACTCAACATATACCTTTTTCCCCTAGGTGGCTTATTTATTTCATCAACAAGTCGCTGGCGTGCTGCCTCAAACTCCTCAACCAATCCCCCTAGGACTTCAAACGCTTCAGGGACCAGCATTAGAAGTCCACGACGTATATGTACATTACAGATGGCAACCTACAAGTCAAAACGATGATCTGTCTAGGTCAGAACATGACTAACTGTTAACAAGCAAAGATATAGAAGATATTTCTCTTCACTTTACTTGCCATATGGAAATGTTCAAGCAACACAAGCGACAAGTAAGAACAAATTCTTACACGAAACTAAACTAATAATACTATGCTATATGTCCTTGATCCCTCAGTGCAAACAATTTTCTAGTTTATGAATAATAGAAAAAGGTCAATTAAATTTCTTTCCAATGTATCAAAAGCTCTCCTATTCGTGCCTATTAATTTTATTTCCAAAACACCAACATATATGCATGATAGACACAAACTTTTGGCACAGAAATCCACATCATGATAGTATTATGCCCATGTCTACACATAATTTACAAGCAGATAATCCCTCAAAATCTCTCAATCGGGGAACTTAAGGAACACCCATTATTCAGCCAGAACTTAAAAAACCATACACAGGCAATAAGTACCAAAAAAGACCTTCAATCCAGCAGGAGCCAAAGCATCAAGAGCTTGAATAGTCCTGTATTCCATTCCAAAAACACGTTGAACACCATCAGTCATCGATAACTTGAGACATCTCTTGATCCCGGGAGCCGATTTCTGATACCTTCCCTTCAGAGGACAACTGATATTAACTATCTCATCAATCTACAAAATAAAATTAAAAATCCAAATTAGAATTAGTTTACAAATTACAAGTAACTTATTTAATTACTAATTACGAATCATTTTTAATATTTATAAAGTAATTATCATTTTTAAACAGAACTACAATCAAACACCTAAGCCTCAATAATTTCAAAAGCGAAATTTGGCAGAGATTCAAATCGGACCTGCAAGACGTACGGACCGGGAAGATCGACGAGGTGCATGGAATCCACATTGTGAGGGAGCACGCCGTTCCCGCAGTGATTCATGTCGGAAACCAAGAACCGCTCGAAGCAAAGCTTGGCCTTCGCGTCGACGCTGAGGCTAGCGAAGCCCGGCACGGAGCTTTGGAGTGCGTCCAAACAAGCCTCCAGCCATTCCGTCTTCAGCTTCAGCCCCAGCCTTCCGAGAAAATCACCGATCGGACAACCCGAGCCTGAGCGTGAGCCTGTGGAATTCGAAGCCGAAGCCGAAGTCGCCGGAGGTGGTGGCTCGGAGTGGTCGGGAGCCTCATGCACCGGAGGTGGAGGTGGTTCCGGTGAGTGGTTGGAAACTGGCTCCGGCGGAGTGAAGTTGTCGGAGACGTCGATGAATTCTTCTTCTTCGTCGTCGTCGTCGGATATTTCAAATGGTTCGGATGGATAGGGATCCGGAATGGAAATCGGATTCGGGTTTTCATTTTCAGGTTGTTGAAGAGACTGGTCTTCTTCGTCGGAGGAACAAGTTAGTCGGAGGCGTCGTCTGGTCATTTTGGAGGGTTTTGCGTTTTCCTTTCCCTCCAGTTTGGTTTATTATACAATTTTTGAAGTTTTAGGAGGGAAGGGAAAGTGGTTGATTGGAGCTCGTACCCGGATTCGGATACGGATCCTTTTTACCCGGCCCTTTATGGACTGAACTAGGGGAAGAAAGACTTGCGTTGGACCAAAGGTGATTTCTAATAAGTGGATATTGGGCTGGATCAGTGGCATGAAATAATGCATATGGTTTTTACTTTTTTAGTTACGTAAATATAACATATATTATGCTACTATTAATCATTGCATGCATTAGAGAGGTAAAAAGTGTTAAAATACTGTGTTTTTTCTTCTTTTTTATAAGGAAAAATAAATACAGAAGAATGTTTTTCCTAAAAATATAGGAGACAGATAAAGATGGCATCCAAGGCTCATGTTTTTCTATATGCATTATACTCTATTGGTAAGTCAGCAAATCTAATTAAGATTCATCATTCATCACCCTAAAAATAAAAAATAAAAAGATAGGATATGCATTACACCAATCATGGGCCGGGCCAAGTTCAAGTCAGTGGGGTCAAGAATAACCACAACAAAATTTTTATACATGTTGAAATTAAAAATAAATAAATAAATAAAAATTACTTAGGTCAATTGACCCACGTACACCACTGAAATAAATTTTTTTTTACATACTTGTATTTGAGTGGGGTCAATATTACTAAAATTGTGTGTTTAAATTTAATTAAGAAACCTAATATATTACATCTAAATAATTATACCTAACACACAATCACGACTGATTACACTAATCTAAAAGTAAAGCAACTCATTTTTTTCTTCTCCTTTTTTCACTCAATATATATATATATAGTTCTCCTCTCTCTCTCTCTCTCTCTCTCTCTCTCTCTCTCTCTCTCTCTCTCTCTCTCTCTCTCTCTCTTGCTTTATAATACAATACTGCAAAAAAAAAAAAAAAAAGCTTTATTTATAACAAAATATATATATATATCATTTGTCGCTTTTGTGCCATTGTATGATTGTGTCACTGTGTGTTAAACTGTTAATGTGTTATATTTGTGGTCCACTGCTTGTCTTTCTGTGTTGCTTGTGGAGTTGAGATTTTTATATTAAAAACAAAGAGATATAAGTGAGTGGGTTTGTGGTTTTTCATTATGCCATATGTGGTCAATTGCCCCAACCCGACCACTGTTTATGTGGGTTTAAAACTTTAATTACTACTAGCCCATTTTTTTTAGTCATAAAAAATACCTTAAATTTTACTTTATTTTAACAGTCGAATTAAAGAGAAAATAAAGAGCATTATTCTAAGGTCCTAACCACAATAAACAAATGGCATCGACGAATTGACCCTCCCCTTGCAATCTCGCTCGCTGTCGCACACTCGCATTGAATAACCCCACTGAACCAACTTTCTGGCTACGCCACTGATTACCAAAATTTCTAAAAAAAGGAAACTTCTTAGCAAAAAACTAAGACAAATCGTTCCCATAAATCATACCAATTTTAAAGCCCTTTTCTTTCCCATACATACAATTATACAAATGCTAATCTATCTTTCCTAGAACCAAAAAAAAAAAAAATTTAAAAACTCTTTCTTTATCTCAAAATTTCCTCTTTCAAAATCTGACACGCATTACAATTTACAAGTCACACACACCAATAGGCAATCATGCCACGCCTAGATAAGGATAAGACATGTATTACAATTTACAGCTTGTTATTAACACAGCATTGAGAAATTACTTATCAAAAAAAACACAGCATTGGGAAATTAAGAAACCTTAACCGACCTTATACTTACTAAAATTCACTTTAATTAGTGCCCCAAACTTGCTAGTCAAGAAAGGAAACCTTAACCGACCTATCTTTCTAAGATATAAAAACCCATACAACTTTCTTAACACAGCATTAATCAGATTTCTCTCCCAAACCCACAAAGCTTTCTATTCACAATGGGTTTTGGCATAGGAGAACGAATTGAAGTTTGCAGCAAAGAAGAAGGGTTTAAAGGGTCATTCTTTGCAGCCACTGTAATTGCAAAACCTGACAAGAACTCTTACTATGTGAGGTACAAGAATTTGTTGGAGAATGATGGGTTCACGCGCTTGGTTGAGAAGGTCACAAAGGATGAAGTCCGGCCAGTGCCACCAAAGATTAATGCATCATCAACATTATCTAGGTATTGTATGTTTGACGAGGTTGATGCATTTGACCAAGATGGTTGGTGGGTGGGAAAGATTATTGAAAAAGTGGATGAAGAGGATATTGAGGAGGAAGAGGATCAGGAGCCTATGTATTATGTGTATTTCTCAACCTATGCACAAAAGATTGCTTATCCTATTTCACGTTTGAGGGCACATTTGGAATGGATCAATGGCAAGTGGGTGTCTTCTAAGAAGTTTGGATATTGAAAAGATCTCTCGGATTTCTTTGCTGTATTTTCTTTGTTAGCTTTGTTTTCATATTAGAGACAGTAATATTGTTCTTCCTACTTTAAATATATGTTTTTAAAATTTCAGTTGTGTATTAATTAGATCTCCATTATTAATTTCTTAATTTGATGTTTGGGTACTTTTTCTTTCTTTTTCGTTTTTTTTTTTTTTTTAATTCCGTTTTTCATAGATTTGTCCTGCCAAAAGATATTAATTTTTATACTATTAAATTTTTTTTATTTAATAAATCGCCTTGTGTTATCAAAAAGAAGCAACTTATATATGTATGATCAATCCTCTATTTGAGTTCTTATTAGGGCAAATTAATTAAACTATCACTAACAATTTCACCATTCAAAGTACGTCAATTCAAGCATCCTATGAGGGAGACAAGCAGTGATATGTTATGCTAATGAAGAGAGAGAGAGAGAGAAATCTGTGCTATTTATTGAAAAGCTACAAGTAGTGTTTGAGAAAAAGATTGTCTAGGTAAAGGTTAAATGTTAATCATGTCTTGGTAAGGTTTCAGGACTGGCCCATCCTTTACTCTTTTTTGGTTAGGCAAAAAAAAAAAAAGCCCAGTTCACCACAACCAGGCCCAGTCCACTCGGATACCACCATGTATTAAACCAATTTTATGTTTATTCTACAAAATAATGCTGAAGGTAGCAACAAACCTAGTTGTTTGATATCCAATAAAGCAGGCTTAATCTAAGCCATGTTAAGTTCCAAGCAGGCCAAGCATACACTATAATTCTTGTCTGGACTCATATCTAGAACCTAGAGGCCCAAACTTTGGAGTTAGTTGCAAGACTCCTTGTTATGGTTTCCCGAATATATATTTGCTCAACAAATTCACGGGTTAGTTTTGACTCTAGTAATCTCGGGCTTTTATGTGAAAGCTAAAAAAAAGCATGTAGTACTAGTGTCGAGTATACATCAATATATAGAAACTTGTCCCCCATTTTATTCTGTGCTCCAACAAGATTGATTCAGTTCACGGGTTGCTTATGACTAGTAAGATCTCCTTGTATAACACAAAATAGTAGAAGTAGAACTAATTAACAAGGCAAGAAAAAATTATAACCCAATGATTTTTCAACTACAAAAGCTATCTTTAACCTAAAGTCTTAAACATGATGTTAGATTAGTGCCTTTGATGGCGCTTATTTGCTGCTAATTTAATTAATTAAATATGAGACAAAAAAAAATGATTTTAAACAAATAAATTTAGATTTTAGAGTAAAAGGGAATCCATGAACCCCGCGTAGAGTCTCAGAGGACGCAAGAACGTGCATCCTCAAGTGTCCTTCAGTACTCTCATGGCCCCACAAGTGGCCAAGTTCTATACATGGACCTTCCTTCCTCCAAAGTATAAAACAGTACCCAATTTTGTTTGCTAACGTAAAGATATGCCTTTTCTTTTCTTTTTGTTTTTTAGTTGAATCAGAATTTCATCAGCTAGAAGTATCTCAGAAATTTCGTTACAGTTGGATGTGACCTGGATCAACTATGATGATCCATCTTTGGCTATTGTAACAAGGAAAAAGTTTACTTTTACCAATTTTATTTAAAAATTGACATAACAAAAAATGTTTTCGACATCAAGGAACATGCAAAAATAAAATTTTGAGTTACCTTTTTTGTTTAAGTTTTTTTAATAAAATTTAAAGTTAAATGTATTATTGATCTCTAATGTTTATATAAGTTTCATGTTTGGTTCCTAATGTTTGAAACGCACACAATTAATTCCTAATATTTTAAAAACGTATATTGTTGGTTCCTAGGGACCAATAACGCTCATTTTTTAAAATTTTAAAGATTAAAAATGAACATTATTGGTCTCTAAATTGCACAATTTAAGGACCAATAACACTTATTTTTTGAAACTTTAAAAACCAATTGCACTTATATTTTGACACTTAGGGACTAAAATTCTCAACAAAAACCAATAGTGTACAATTTTGAAATGCAAAGAACTAATTATAAGCGTTTCAAATATTAAAAACCAAATGTGTAAAATTAGTAACTTATAGTATATTATCCTAAAACTTATAATATATTATCCTAAACCCCACAAAAAAGAGCTGGATACCAGTATACCACTAATGATAGACCTTTTGCTATTGAATGAGAGGAAAATTGATAACCACGTTTGTTTTGTTTTTTTGGTTGAAATAACCACGTTGTTCAGCATGCTATAATAACTAGCTAGAGGAAAATAATAATTACATCATTATTTCCTCTCTCAATTAATTAGTTTTCTGCAGCAGCACTAGTACTGCCCAAAACAAAACCGAACCTATTAAACTATCCCAAATGAATGCTACAGCTAGACCAAGCGGTGTGCCTCTTAATTAGACATTTAAATGCGCTAAATGAGAAATCTTGAGGCTCATGTTCAACTACTTGTTCCCTCAAAAAAAGAAAATGTTCAGATACGTTTAGAAGCAACCAGCTAAAGTTTTTTATTTTTTTTTACAATAATAATAAAATAAAATTCTTCTAGAAAGTTAATTTGATGAAGTGCACGAAAGTTATTGAATTTGGATCAACTCTCTTAATCTGCCTACAAGTATTTAATTGTCTTTAACTGCGCGGGTAATGCATAAACACCAGGCCGAAAAAAAATCCCATAACCTAATCAGAAATAATAGTGATATAGATTTTTTTTTGGACATAATATGATTTGAATGAATGTTATGTGGTTTTCATTTTCAAGTAGTGTTCGATCGATTACGTATTAATCAATATTCGATTGATTGGTCTGAGGTTATCAACAAAAAAGATCTGTCTAAGTCACTTTCTTTAGTCACTTTCTTTCTTTTTGTTCAAGTTTCTTCTCTTTTTGTCTAACTCACTTCCTTTTTTCTTTGTGAGTTTCGGGAATATCCTCATTCATAGGTCCGAGATCCACATCTATAAATTGAAAGGTCTGAATAATCAACTCTGCAAACTTATATGGTTATACAAATAAATAAATAATTGTTCTATGGTAATTTATCTTTACCACCAAATCAATACACTAATACCAATTGAATTAATTGAAACAAGTGTAAATTGTAATCTAGAATGTTTGACACAAACAACAAGAACGAATCAGTATCTTTGGACTTGCCACGTTTGTTGTTTTATGATCACTCTAGTTGTTGTCACAGTTTTATCCTTTAGAGAAAAAAACAGTAGTTTGAACAGTCTCATGTAGATTATCAAGCTAACATATGTGTCATTGTTCTTCCTTTGTCTTTACCTCAAGTGTCAACTATATTATCCACTAGCCTTTTCCATGCCTTAGAATTTCATATAATCTCGTTATATATTATAGTTTATAACTAAATGTTCATCAATCAAGTAATCAACAACCCCTCTAAATTCTAATCTCTATTACATAAATGAATGGATTGCCAGCCACGTGATTCAAATTCCCACAGCAGGGTACGGACTACGGACACAACTATATATCTCACCTTAGGAAATAAAGAATCCAGTTTGGCAGCTTTAACTGTCACCAGCAACATTGTTAACTTAACTGTTACTCTAACTAATCACAGTTCTATACGTCACAAAACAGTTGCTCCGTACGTTAGCTTTTCGGGTAAATAAGCCGCCAGTTATTAACTTTCTTCAGCTCCATATTTATATTTCAAACGGCCATGCACTTCACTCACTTCACTCTGCTTCCTTCTTCTTCTTCTTCTTCTTCTTGTTTTGGTTTTTCATTCTCTCTCTCTCTCTCTCTCTCTCAGTTGTGACTTTTTCTTAGTTGAGTCTGGCTTTTCTGGAGGTTTGGGACTTTTATCAATGGAGGATGTGATTGAAAAGTTTATTAGTAGACTGAACCCCCCAAGGTAATGGAAAACTGTGTCTTTTCTTGCTTATATAATCATTATATGTAAAATTGGTTTCTGTTTTTTTTTTTTTTTTCCTAGGGAATTTTGGGTTATTGATTTAACCGTTTGAAAGGAATCTCATTTTGGCTTTGTGGGAGTAATTAGAACTTCTTATAAGCTACCTCAAAACTTGTTTATTCATTTTGCATGTTATGGCTGTTTTTGAGTATGCTAATTTAGGTAGTGGTGACAGTGGATTAGTTAGTAAATCAAACTTTGTTACATAGCCTAGTCTGCAGCTTGGATTTGAATTTTGGACTTCTCTAGCTTTCAAAATTTTGAGCCTTAAAGCTTTATGGGATAATTGACATTACTTTTGTGGTTGCAGAGTTGTGATTGACAATGAATCTTGTGAAAATGCCACCATTATAGAGGTAGTTCTGTTTTCCCCCATTGTCTAATTGGCAAACTGAACCGTTTAGTACATAAAGTTCTAATTAAGTTTTTGCTTTTTGTTTTTGTTTTTGCGTAGCTGGTTAGTGCTAGTAAGCATGGAACACTCCTTGAAGTTGTCCAAGTACTTGCTGACTTGAACCTCATCATAACAAAAGCATACATCTCCTCTGATGGAGGATGGTTCATGGATGGTATGCTTACTCTCTTTTTTTTCTGCAGAAAGCTATGGTTTCAATTTTAAATGTTCAGAAAGCATTCATTTCTCTCTTTCTCTCTCTCAAAGTTCTCTTTCTGATACTCATTTTGCAGTGTTTAATGTGACTGACTGTGATGGGAACAAAATTAGAGATGAAGGATTCCTCAATTATATACAAAAGGTAAGTGATTACAACAATATTATTCGTCACTTTCCTTCTTTTCATTTGGTTGGTATATCTCAAGTCCTTTTATTTGAAGATTACCTTTATTATGATATGCTGAATTTATAAAACCTTTATGGGGCTAGCACTTTCATTCATGTTAATAAGTTTCTCATTGCTATAATTAGTATGTTATGCTTGTTGAAGTCAAAGTGCAAAAGAACTATGCTACCAGAATCAGTTACCGCTTATTTCAACCTGGTTGCATGATTGCACTAATTTTTTTCTTCAAAACTTCTATATTCTCCAATTTCATCCTCAAATTGGTTGAACGATTTTGCAGACTCTTGAAACTGATGCATTGAGAGGGTTAAATGGGGTAATGCCCTGCAAGGAGCATACATCAATTGAACTAATCAGCACAGACAGACCCGGGTTATTTTCAGAAGTTTTTGCAGTGCTGACAGACCTTGGATGCAACGTGGTAAACAGTGAAATCTGGGCATACAATTCTAGAGCTGCAGCTATTATTTATGTGACAGACAAGTCAAGTGGAGGAGCAATTGAAGATCCAAAACAGCTCTCCATGATGAATGAACTGCTTTGCAATGTCCTCAAAGTAAACAGCAATTTTAAGACACCAAGAATGACAATATCCTCCTCTGGATTAATGCACACACAAAGAAGATTACATCAGATGATGTTTGCTGATAGGGATTTTGAAAGGCTTGAAAGTGTCAAGCATAGTTCAAGAAACCATGTTTGTGTATTAGATTGTAATGATAGAGACTATACTGTTGTCACTGTAAGATCCAAAGACCGGCCAAAGCTTTTATTTGACACACTATGCTCTCTAGCAGACATGCAATATGTGGTATTCCATGGGACAGCCAACAAAGAAAGGATGGAAGCTTACCAGGTTAGATCAAAACTCACTAATAGTTGAAATGGCACCACTTTTTTCTATAACATTTTAGTTTTGTTTCATTGCCAACTTAGGATTGCATTTAGCATTGGAAAATCAGTCATCATTAATCAACTTTTCCATCCCCAAAAGGGAACTCTATTGTCTTCTTAGTCCATCTGTAGACAAAATCATTTGGTTGCATTTCTATGCATTGCCCTTGATCCAAAAGGACCAAAACACATTTGGAATCCATAATTCCAACAAATATACAAAACCAGCAATTTCTTTTCCACCAGTGAGATTTGACATGAGATTTTTTGACAACTATAAATAGAATCCTGGGTTTGGATGTACTCTCACTGAGCTGCTAAAGTCCAATTCTGCACATTTCTTTGGTTTCATCCTGTCAGACCTTTGTAATAATAGTCATCTACTTGTAGGAATACTACATTAGACATATGGACGGGCTTCCTGTAAGTTCAGAAGCTGAGCGACAACGCGTTATTGAATGCCTCGAAGCAGCCATTGAGAGGAGAGCCTCAGAGGTAGATAGATAGCCCACTTCAGACAATGAGATTAGAGCAGCATCCTTTTTTGTATTTCTCTAATAATTGATTGTTCTGATGCAGGGACTGGAATTAGAACTGTGCACGGATGACAGACTTGGACTCCTTTCAGATATTACCAGGATATTTCGTGAAAATGGTTTGTGCATTAGGCAAGCAGAGATCTCAACAACGGGTGGGAAAGCAAAAGACACTTTTTTTGTCACAGATGTGTCTGGCAAACATGTCGACCCAAAAATCATTGGTTTGATTAGGCAACAGATAGGACAAAACATATTACAGGTGAAAGGGAACTTGAATATGTCTCAGAAACTTCCTCAGGAGACGGCAGGAAGTTTCCTCTTTACATACCTTTTTAAAAGTCTTAGTTCTCAAAACTTCGGGCTTATAAAATCCTATCCATAGTTTGCTCAAGCTCTTTCTTGGAAGGAGCAATGAAGGGACATTGAGTTGAACTACACAAGGGACAGAACAGTGTACACAATCATGTGAGTCCATCTATTCTAGGAATGATTGTAAACCGTTTATTTGGGCTGCGTGTATGTATTTTGTACAGGGTGAAATGAATAGATTGTACAAACATAAGGTAAAAAAAGATTATACAGAATTGATCAAGGAATGTTGTGTACCACACAATCATGGTAATGACAAAGACAATGCTAAACTCTTGAAATGTAAAAACAAGGCGATTCCTTCAGATTGACAAGGACAGAATAAGAATACAAAAATAGTAACTTTGGGCTATGAGCATTTCTAAAGAGGTTATAGGAAACTAATGGTGTAACGGGATCAGTGTTCAAAAGCCCTAATTGTAAACCTAACTACAATTGGCAGTACAAACAATTTCTGATAAACTAAAAGAACTAAGTTGAAAGCATAAATCGATATCCTTGAGATGCATCTTGGATCACATCTTTTCTTCTTCTTCTCCTCCTAGGTGATATGAACTAAAAACTCCATCTAAATAAACTATCAGTCTTAAGATTTTACAGCAAAGTGATCCCTCCATCTACAGATACCAGCATTAACTGCCTTTTGTAAGACTTCAATCCGCTCTGCTAAAAGGGAATCTTTTAGTTCTTCCATTTCGGTATATTCCTTCTCCATTATTAGCTCCAGATCTTCAAAATGTTTGATTTTTTGGTGCAATTTTTTCATCTACATATGCACTCAAGCAAAGAATAAATGATTAGGCCTACATACCTCTTAAATGGCAAAGCATTTTCAATTATGTCTAAACAAGTAGGAAAAAAAAAGTTGCAAAGCATATGGACCATGAACAGGAATCTAAACTAATGAGCCACCTGTGTCTCAATTAGGACAGCCACTAAATTTTCAATCTCCCTGTCTTCCTGATCAGCTAATAACTTAGAATGAGCAGCAGCTGCCCCAAGAGCTGTTCCAACGGAAGCTCTAATTCGCACAGTTAGGGGTATATCATCCCTCTTTAGGGACGTATCCACAGTTTCTGCAAGAAGTAAAGTTCAAATAATATGGTTAGGAATGACATGATCCAACAATCAATAACCTAATAGAATAATAGAAAAGGGATGACCAGATATCTGGCAGCCACATAGGAACAAAACACAATTACAAAACAATAGGATTCTTTGAATTGACATTACAATGTATTTCAGAAGACTGTAACATAGTTACTAACCCAAAACAGTTTAAAATTATTTTGCATCTTTGCGCTTAACAAGACATACCTAATTGAGTGGGCCTTTCCTTCAGCTGAGAATCCTCATCCTGAAGGACTCTGCTACAGATAACAGAATTTTTAAAAACCATATTACATATCAAAAGGCAAAATAATGCATCCAAAGGCATCACAAAAAGAGTAAATAAATTAATGAAAGAATGAATAACCTCTCTGGCTCGTAACTTGTAGTGGGAGAACATAATCCATTAGAAACAGAATCCTCTTCAACATCAAAAGTCTCTCTTGGTAATGAGTTTTCATCACAAAGTGCTGTAACAGCAGCCTCAGCTGCAGCAGCTGTGATTTGAGGACCAACCATGGTGGAGATGAGAGCTACCTAATGGAAACACTATTAACTTCTTGTTGTGCATAATAACGGGAAGAAAAAAAAGTTCTGACTACCCCCCCCCCCAAAAAAAAAAAAATCCTGCCAAAAAATAAAGAAAATTAAAAGTTTAGATATGATTATCTCCATTTATTTGCAGGAGCAAAGTTCAGTTAATCAAAATTTATTAGAAATATTTTTTATTGGTAAATTACATGCCCACTTTTTTTAGTCTGTCGAACACTTTCACATAAATGAAACTTGAAAAAATAAACTCACTTTACAGCTATAAAACAATTTAAAAACCAGATTAAAAATAATAATTATATGTCCCAGAAGAAAAACTTGCTAGTAAGTTCTGAATATATATATATATATTGGTAACAAGGTCTCCTACCTGTTTCATTAGTGAACCACCGGCATCTGAAAGGGAAGTGATGCGCTGTTTTTTTGAAGGAGGACCTTGGTCCACAGCATCTCCATTCTGCTCTCTTTCATTTATCTGTTGATGACATTGAACCCCTGTTTTGCTAGTTTCATGACACTCAGATGAAGATAACTGAACTTGATTTGCACCATTGATGTTGCCATTGAGGCCACCAAAATTACCATATCTGTGGGCAGAACCCAACATAAGCTCTCCAAAAGGCAGTTCAATGAGTTTCAATATACAATCAAGTTTGCTTTTGGTTTGAACATTTTGAGCAACAAGCTCCCAGTCATCCCCATGCTTCAAAACAGATTCTAAAAGGAGTAGGGTTTCTGCCTCAGTCCACATAGCACCTTGATTACCACTGTTTTCAACACGCTCATTGAGTTTGAATTCATCCATAGACCTATTCTCCCCATAATTTTGATTTTTGAAACAGTTTATGCAAATAATGAATTCGCCCTGCAGATGTAATAATTAGAACAAAGATTTTAAAAATCACAAAATTTTGAGCACAAAAAACACAGAGAGAGAGAGAGAGAGAGAGCAATTGCAAATTATAAAATGATCATGCCAAAAAAGGGGGAAAAGGATGTTATGATGAATCTATTACCGCCAAAAGTGTAAGCCATTGATATGTAAAATATTTAAATCAAGCTCAGAGCACTGTCACTTTTGCATATTCAATCGATGCAATGTAGGCCAAGAATAACCTGCACATCACCTGGCCCTGCTGAACCACAAAGCAATCAACCTGCTTCAGTAGCAGGTAGTTCTCTAGCTACAACAATTCCTCTACGATTTGTATCTTGTAAGACACCTTTATCCAGTTGAAAATTGGAGCATTTGGACATTTGATGTCATGACACTCAATTGTACTTGCAATTTTTTAAAAGGCAACTCGATTGTACTGATAAATGAATTTTTATTTTTATTTTTATAAGTAATTATAAAAGTTCAACTTCTTTAAATATGTGATGGTCTAAGGAATATATGTCAAGAAACCTATACCTAGCTGTTAGTTTCTGTGAGATCGTAATCATTTCAATCCGCACTTTTCATTTACATAACAAACAACAAAGACAAATATTTAAGTTTTATATTATAAATACACAAAGATACACATATACTGATGCAGAGAGTAAAAAGGAGTTCGACAGATCTGATTTTGATTTGATTCCCTTCCGTCCTGCGTCATATACAGACAAAGTCCTGTGTTTAAAAACCTATACTTATGTCTGGCCCCAGGTCTACAAATCATAAAGAAATGTACAAACTAACTCCCAGAATGACCTGAACAATCAGATTGTTCCTGACTAGAATGATTGTAACTGGATCATGCAAGGCATTTAATCAGCAGAACTAGCCAAGCCCTATTTCTTAACAATTTATAATTGAAATCATAACCTGAGATCAAAAGTAGACACAAAAGAACTACAACATCAGGGTAGTAGTAGAAAGCACAACTGACAAAGAAATATAACATAACATACATTGTAATGTGAGCATGTTGCAAAAATCAAATACCCCATCATAAATTCATATATACTAATTATATCACAAAAAGGCAAAAAACTAGTAACAAAAATACCTTGGTACATTTATAGTGACCAGAATCACAATTACCACCACAATGCCCACAGACCAACCCCTTCTGCTTCATCAAATCACCAAAAACATCTGAATACGACGCCAATGGCGGCAATTTCAATCCACTCTCAACTGCATCCCCACTACTATCCCCCACACCCGGGGGCGCCGCAATAGGCTTTGGCGAATTCGGTGATGCCCCAACCCGAACTGCATTCGGGATAGTTCCCTCAATCTTAACCCTAGACTTATCCTCCTCATCCTCCACCACAACCAAACTACTACTACTACTAATACTATTACTATCATTACCCGAAGTGGCACCAAAATTTATCAACCCCGACTTCTCCAAGAACTTGAACACCTTGTGGAGCAAACTAATATCACCCACCAATGATTTTCGGACCTCCGTGAAAGTAAGCCGCCTCGATGGCTCTTCTCTGTATTTATTGATAATAAAGTCCCTGTAGTCCTTGTATACTTTGGGAGTCCTTGTAATTGAGCTTCCATCAAAGAATTCTCTCAGTGTGGTTCTCTCGGTTTCATGGATATCGTCCCACAAAAACCAACCTGAGAATTCGATTCAAATGTCAGCCTTCAGCTTCTATACATTCAGGTAAGTCTAAAATCAACAAAATAATTAAAAAAAAAAAAAATCTCAAATTTTTTTTTTCACTGAAAATAAAACAAAGTCCCTTGCCCCCACGTTTTCACGGAAAATTCACTGTAAAAAATTTTCCGGGAAAATTTTGCAAACAGACACGTAAAATATTCGATAAAAACAACTAAATAGAATTATTCATAAGCTGCTATCCGAGCTTTTCAATGGCAAATTTTCGATCATTGTAACTGAAACCAGACAATTTTCCAGAAATTGATTTCTACAGAGAGAATTAATGGACATTTTCCCGGAAAATTCATGGTGGGAAAATTTTGGACCGTCAAACCAAACAAACACATGAAACTTCAAGCGAAATTTTCACGAAAAATCGGAAACTAAGCTTTTGAATGACAAATAATTTGAACATTGTAACTGAAAGTTGCAGAATCAATCTCTTTTACCAGAAAATTTTCCAGGAATCGAATTCTGCGGAACCAGTGGGAGAGATTAGGGTTTAGATGGAGAGCGAAGAGGGAGAGAAGTCGAAGACTAGGGTTAGGGTTAGGGTTTTGAGAGAGAGAAAGAGAGACTTACTAGAGTGACTTGGAATGGTGTAGAGGTCGAGCTCTGGTTCGTCGGGTCGGAACGGTTTAGAACTCGGGTCGCGTGGAGTGAGTTCCATCTCGGGCCAGGACTGAGTTGTGCTGAATCGTTTAAAGAGGGTTTTTTTTTTTTTTTTTTTTTCGCTATTGCTTTGCTCGTGCTTATTAAGATTGTGGGAAAATATTGGCTCGCTTGGCTTTTGGGTAGGTAGCTTTGGTCACGGACCAATGAGATTACAGACCAAATTTATTTTTTACTGTATTTTAAACACGGCGTCGTCTGTGACCAAGTCTTTTTGGCGGCAACTTGGATTTGGTTAGGCTGGACTCAGAGCTTGAAAAGTTGGATTTGGGCCAGAGTTGCCTAGGTTAACCATACGAGATAAGGTGGATGTGACTGAAGTGAGATATAAGTTTTTTTTTTTATAAATAAAGTATTTGTTGTGAACAAATGGCTTCACAAGTTAAGTTATTATTGTTGACTAAGATTATATGAGAAATAATCTCATGTGATGTAAACAGATGGTTTGAGAGCCAACCTTTGCCAACAAAGTAATTCGTAAAAGAAATCTTCATACTAAATGTTATGCAGATAGTAATTGTCTTCTCTCTATATCTGTCACCTAAATTTACTTTATAATAAATGCTTCTCTTCGAAAATGAATATATCTATAGGGGTGATATCAATTGTAATTGATACACGAGAATTGATCAGATATCAATTCAGAAAGTTTACAATATATTGTGTATGACCACTTGAACAAAGAAGTTTATATAGCTTATCTCCTTTATATTTATCTTCTCTTTCTATTTCTCTTTTATTTTACAACAGCTTTGTAATTTAGGGATCATTGCAAATACATTGTAGCTAAAGTTGAAAAGTTATATTTGCCCTTATTTTGATTGACCAGCCAAAAAAATAAAAAATAAAAGGTTTATTGAGTAAAGCCTTCATAAATCAAGTCATTTAAGATGTCATACATTTCTTTCATACTTTATTCCATTGGAGATGGTAAGGGTTTACAAGCCCTAGGAATAATCTACTCCTCCACTTTAGCCACTACCTTGATTGTGGCGAAGGTGGGCGCCAACTGCGTGTCCTCATCAACATAATTTAGGAGAGTGTTTATAGTAATGGCGTAAATTTCAAAACTGGAGCAGTTTCCATTGCGGATGTAGATCGTATGTATTGTGAATTATGTTTTACCATCTGAAGGTCGTTCTTACATTTAACATTGTTCCGAACTTCGAAGTCAGGCATTAACATTGTTCCGACATTTTGACCACTTATTATATTGGCTGAAATATATCAAACAACAAATTAGACCAAGTTGTCAATTTACCATGGTCGTCTAGTATTGATAGACTAATGAGACTTGAGAGCCCTATACAATATTTTCTCTATCATATATAAAGGCATGTGATTGTCTTAATTGATTTTCTTGATGTTGTATAACTGAACTTTGTGTTAAATATATGTTCTTTAGACTAAAAATTTGTGATCCGTCTTTTCAGAAATGAGGGTTTGAAAGAGAGAACCGTTCTTCATAGTTCATACCATTATATAGACGCAACAATGTGATTCTTTCTATTGAGAGGACGAAATAAGTGACAATACCATTTAAGAAACAAATAGGATCTGTCAAATATGAAATACCCACAAGTTTAAGATGAGAACCTGCATCCCGAATGCTTACAAAACTATATATTATACACAAATATAAGTGTCCGCTTCTAGATTGGGTAAGGTGAGATTGTTGTATGCAACTCTAAAACATATCAAATAAATTTAACAATTTCGTTAAAAAACTTTTTGTTGGCTTTGTTAAATTAGATATTATTTATAAATTTGGACAATCTTATCAA
Organism: Fagus sylvatica; assembly: GCA_907173295.1. Taxonomy (NCBI): domain Eukaryota; kingdom Viridiplantae; phylum Streptophyta; class Magnoliopsida; order Fagales; family Fagaceae; genus Fagus; species Fagus sylvatica. Next base: position 14,349,371 of record OU015770.1, on the reverse strand, counting down.
AATATTTATGCGAAAGATAAGATAATGTTCAATTTTAAAACTCTAATTTATCTCACATAATGACAAGTTACATTGCTAATATTCTATAAATTTGCTAATTAGCAAAGCTAATGTTGTAGAAACCATTATCCCATTACTGGGTTGTTTATCTATTAGGAGTGTCATTGCTTACAGATCAACAAATGCATTTGTTGATTTTCTCTTAAAAGAAAAAATGAGAAGTTTTAATTTAAACAGTTAAAAAAGGACTTTTGAGTTATAAAAATTAATTAATTAAAAAAAATTCTCCAAAATAAAAAATCAAAGAGTTCAACTACACAAACAAAGCATTTAACAAAAATATATAAAAACAATTAGAACTGAAAGACTATCCCAACAAAATTAAAATTTGACCATCCATTCAACCAAAAAGAATTCCTCTTGCTTTTAACAAGAAGAGGTCATTAACGTATTACATGAGTTCAACTAACAGAAAAAAAAAACACATAACACTTCCATGACTAGAAAGAGTGACTCAAGCCGAAGTTGTTCATGAAACTAAATAGGAGAAGTTCAACTATCAAGACCAAAAAAAAGAACACAATGGAGTAGCAGGTCCCCCAAAGGATAGATAATACTCTTAAACCATCCTCTGAGCAGCTTCCTTTGCTAGAAGCCTTTCTTTGGCCTTGGTTTTGGCCTGTGATTTGGATCCCATGATCCCACCTCCCCACTTCTTTCTATACTCATCATACTTGTCATTAAAGTTAGCCTGAAACAGCAATTAGAATAAATTATAAATCATATATATTAGTAAAACAAATTCATCAATTCATATACTCAGAGATGATTTAAAAACAACAACTGTAGTTTGAATCTACCTTGATTGCCTCGAGGATTTTGCTGAACTCCAACTTGTCCTCATTCTTAACGGTGGTCAAACACAAGACGGAAGCTGTTTTCTGGTGGACAATCTGTGAGCAAGTCATCATAAATAAGTCACTCACTTGACATGGAATCCCTTGTTTGATCAAAAATTTAATATCCAGACAAATGAAACAATAATTACCGCTCCGAGACGTGACTTGCCCTTCACAATGCAGTAAGGGATCTCCATCTTCCTGCACAAGGCAGGAAGCCATACTACCAATTCTATTGGGTCCACATCATGAGCAATAACTACTAACTGTGCCTTGTTCTGCAAAGGAGAAAGTAACCGTTGCCATTAGTTATAGCGAAACTTAATGCAAGCAGACAACACAGTTCAATGTGGAAAAAGAAGATATGTTTAACAACTAATTAGTTAAGCAACCTGCTCAATCAGGTAGGTAACATGGTTGAGTCCATATTTCACAACAATGGGCTTCTTAGCTTCAACAGTTTTTCCTTCATTCTCAGCTTGAGCCCTCTTCAAAAGGCGTTCCTTCTTTGCCGCTTTGTCTTCCGGCCTGTACTTAAGAAGCAACTTGAACAAATTCGTTGCTGCAAAATTATGAAAATATTGCTATGGTTAAAAAAAGGTACACAGATGCAGCTCAACAAGTAATAAATGAACAAAATACTGCAGCAGGATAAAATAACTTACAAAGGAAAAAATCACCCAAACTTCTAAAATCCCAATCAACTTAATCAACATCATATATGCCATAACCCCATAGCACCAAAACACTATCATCTACCCCACTCCAAAGCCATTATTCCTCTGTTTCCTCTCCTACTCTATGCTCCCCGAACTTGTCTCATTTCTCAGACACAAGGCAAATTTATTATAGATCATGAGAAAAATCACTCAGAACAGCAAATATTGCTCAATAACAAAATTCCTAGTAATTGATACCTTCCACTATCAAAATAATTACCATGAGGTTAGACAACTACATGTGGGATAGGGTGAATAGAGGTACAAATTGAACTCATATTTTTCTAAGATAAAGGGAAGGAGTTGTGAAACAAAGGCTTATATATCAATCATCTATTTTTCTGAATGTTGTTAAAATTAAATGACTAAAAAACAATCCAGCACACATACACAGAAAAAAAAAAAAAAAAAAAAAAGGTAAATTCAGCAACTGCGTAAATGAAATAATCCACTTTTTACCAAGGTTTTTGTCCAAGGTCTTGGTGAACTGGTTCAATGCCGGTGGGACCTTCAAACGCTGCTTCAGGATACGCTTCTTCCTCTGGATACGGACAACCTTTGGCCATTTGACAAATCGGTGCAGATCTCTCTTTGGAGGCAAAGCACCACCAATGCCAAACTGCTTTGGACGCTTCTCAAATAACGGGTTCAAAACCTTCTCCTAGAAACCAAAATCAAAGCAAATATGCAAAAGGTGAGAACAGATGCCACTCCACAAAATATTACATATAAATGCTTCTTACTCAAACAAGGAACACCAAAAAAAATACATACAGGCTTCTTCTTAGCTGGTGCCGCTGCTAGTTTCCCACCTTTCTTAGGGCCCTGTATATGATAATTACACCACCATTAAACTCAAACACTGAACAACATATAGCCATTTGAATAATCACTATGAATGGAATTAACAAACTTCACTTCAACAAAACCGAAAACAACCCCTCAAATCTTCGAAGTAATAGTTCCGAAAAAGTCAATAAATTATTATTCTTTTTCACTACACAATGACCTTAAAATATAAAGCAAAACAGATCATAACACATAGTGCCAGTGTGCTCTAGACCGAATTATTTTCATTGATAAGTTACACAAACCCAAAAACTCTCAAATCCACCACCTACCCATTTAAATTAATTCAATATCCACCAGGTCGGTATTTAACTTTCCAATAATCACATTGGGTGAGGCCGTGGATTCAAGACGCATACTGTGGGCATGTAACTTATCAATCCCACACACACACACACACACACACATATATATATATAAACAGAGAGTGAACTACCATTTTCAGTTAATTTTTTGAATCTAATACTAACAAACACATGCAAAACCTCAAGTTCAAGTTCTACAATGAAAAATAAAATTGCTCCAATAACAAAAATTCCATATAATTATAAAAACTCATTATTTTCTAACACCATACAAATCCAGCAGAATACACAGAATACAAGTAGATCCATAAACGTAGATATCCATAAACGTAGATATTGAAGGAGAGAGAGTTAGGGTTTAGGATTTACCATTTTTCTGACAGGTGATGAAAAACCCTAATACAAGCGGCTGCTAGAGATGAAGAAGTAGAAACAATTTGCTTTTATATAGACTGAGGACTAAGTGGTCAGGGAGAAAGGCTTTAAAGGCTTTCAAGTTTGGGCACTGGTTTGGGCCCTTCGGCCTTCATCGGTTCAACTTTCAACATATGAAAGCCTTTACAAAAAAAAAAAAAAAGAGCTGGGTTCGATTTGAGTGGTATGGGCCAGCGGCCCATCTAATATTATTTTCTTAGTTTATAATATTACCAAAATTATGAACCAATTCAATACTAAATATACTATAAAATAAAAATAAAATAAAAAAATTAGTATCTATCGAATGTTGACAACATAAACATAAAAGATATCTACAAAACATTATCATAATCAATTTCGACATTCTTTTAAATTCTGAAAAATAATATATAATTGATTTTGTACTAATTAAAAATGTACAAATCCAAATAGTCATTAGAGAATCGGCTTCAATATATTTTTTTGAACCTAGATTTGACACATTTTATGACTGAAGTGCTCATCTTGTAGTTGTAAAATAAACAAGACAATTGAGTTCAAGTCCAACCACTCTATAAATAAGATTGTAGGTTATTGATCTTTTAATCATTACCAAGCATTTGGTGTAATAAGTAAGAAAATAAAATAATGAGGAATATTGAGTCATTTATGTGCTTTGGCTACTACCATCCCCATCAAAAAATTTAAAGAAAATAAATATGGAATATATTTTGTTCCAACGTGGGTTTGTCCCCGACAGTGTCCATTACAAACTTTAAATTGAAATACATCCCTTTTTAATTATTGGTAATTTGTACTGTATCCTTTGTCCTTATAATTCTTGTCAACATCCAAATAAAAGTCCATTTGTTCGAAAACTTGTTTAGTAAAAGGTTGAATTGTTTGTTCAATTTTACAAGAATCCTAATGACAGTGGGCAATGCCTTTATTACCGAAAATCAATGAAATATACTAATAGTTTGTAATATAGGGAATATTGCAACTAAGTCACATCTAAAGGTGAAAAGATAGATTTAACCTTTTTATTTTGATTGACCATAAAGGCATAAACCAAACAAAAATATAATATGTTTATTGGGTAAAACCTACCAGAATAAAGTCACTCCAATTGATAATATATTTAAGATGCCATACATTTTTTCACCCACCAACCAAAATAAATAAATAAAGGATTGTAAAAACAATGTATACTACAACAAAATAATGTTAAAAAAAGGTTCAATTACTATTTTGGTCCTCAACCTATGGCATTTGTGTCAAAATGATCCTCAACCTTTCATTCTTGTGTCAAAATGGTCTTTGTTGTTAAGTAATGGCTGGAAAATGCTGAGTAGACTAACGGTTTTATTAAAATAATATAAAATATTGATGTGGCATAGGAACTGAGAAAAAAAAAAATCTAACTCAAACTCAAACTCACGCACGTGAGTGAGGAACCTGAAATTGAAACCACCACTGTAAAAAAAATAAAAATAAAAATAAAAACCGCGAGGCTGTGACTACTTCTCCACACGCCACCCCACACCAAGTCAGCACCATGAGGTTGAGCAAGCCCTTCGCCGCCCCACACCGCACCACGCCGAGCGAGCCCCTCACTGAGCCCCTTTCCCCTTTGTTCTCTTTAGAAAAAGCCCTAACAACATTCCCTTCTATCTCTCTCAAATCCAAATGGTATCTCACACCCACCATCACAAAGAACACAAATCTCACACAACAATCTCCACCATTACAACTTACCCAACAACAAAAACCCTTGATCTCATCCATAAATGCTCTAAAAGAAGAAACAGCAACAACCCATTAAAATGAACTACACTTCAAAACATTTTCTAATGTCCTTCTGGAAAAAAAAAATAAAAAAATTCTCTTTCTCTCTCTCACTCACTCTTTCTTTGTCTCTCAATAGTGTGAGTGAGTGTGTGGGATTGTTATCTATATTTTACTTTTGCGTCTTTTTTGGGAGGTGAGAGAATGAGTGAGTGAGGAAGAACTAGGAGTGCTGGATCGTGGTGGGTCTCCGCAGGGGTGGCGTGTGGAGGCGAGGGGCTCGCTCAGTGTGGTGTGGTGTGGGGCGGCGAAGGGCTTGCTCAACCTCACAGTGCTAACTCGGCGGGGGCTGCGTGTGGAGGAGCAATCACAGCCTCACGGTTTTTATTTTTATTTTTATTTATTTATTTTACAGTGGTGGTTTCAGTTTCAGGTTCCACACTCACGTACGTGAGTTTGAGTTTGAGTTAGATTTTTTATTTTTTTTTCTCAGTTGCTATGCCACGTCAATATTTTGTATTATTTTAATAAAACCATTAGTTTAGTCAGTATTTTCCATCAATTACTTAATAACAAGGACTATTTTGACATAAGGATGAAAGGTTGAGAATCAATTTGACACAATTAAAAGATTGAGGACCATTTTGACATAAATGCTATAGATTGATGACCAAAATGGTAATTGAACCTTAAAAAAAAAAAAAAAAACAGTAATTCATATATTAATGAAGAATCAGTGATTGCACGACAAACTTGACAATGAACAGTGTGGCACCAACTTAAGCACTACAATGCCTAAATTAGTACTTTCCTACAAATAATACTGTGTTGAGAGTTTAGTGCTTGGATTGTTCATACCTTGCTCCATTGGAGAAGGTGAGGATTAAAATTTAAGAGGCTTGGTATTGACTAATCTAGGCCTCCACTTTGGCCATTGCCTTGATTGTGTGGGAGTGGGCGTCAACTGTGCCCTCGTGAGCATATTTTAGGGAAGTGTATAAACTGATAATGTAGATTTCGACATTCGGACAGTTACTTTTGCGAATACAAGCCATGTGATCTTCGAGGTTAGGCAGTGGACCAATTGCTACGTTGACTTGAATATATTTGACAACGAATGAGGCCAAGTCATTAGTTTTACCATGTGATCCGTCTTTTTAGAAACGAGGGTTTGCTATAGAGAACCATTCTTCATAGTTCAAACCATCGTGTCGAGTCAACAATATGGGTTTTTTTGTGTGTACTAAGAGTAAGAAATAAATGGCAATACCATTTAATAAACAAATAAGATCCATCAAATACGCACAGGTTTAAGTTGAGAATATTTTTCTTCTCCAAAAAAAAAAAAAAATTGAGGATATTTTAATGCATGTCAATTAATGTTATAGCAAGTGCTTACATAATTATGTTCTCCAAGAAAAACTGAGTTTAAAAAAATAATATCTTGATAATCCATTTAACCAAAAAGGAACTCATAGGGCTTTTTGAAAATACAATTTTGAAACCACAATTAAGCGTTTGGTAAAACTCATGAAAAAGTGTTAGTCACTCTAATGAGTGTTTGGATAATTTTAGTCTAAAACTATTATTTTCTGTGCAACTGACAAAAAAGGACTTCACCATATTTTCAAGGTTATCTTGCTATTTTTCTAATGTAATCAATGGTAAAAAAAAATATATAAATATATTAATTGAGCATTTGGATAATATTTACAGATTAAGGTCAAAATATAATCCCAACCAACATGTAAAAGACTTAACACTAAATCCAACGGACCAACATCACTAGCAAAATGAAAACACCATAGTGCTTCACTGCTTTCGCCTTACAAGTAATAAAACAAATGGTGTAAAAGACTAAAAAAATATAGATGAGATGACTGTCTTGATGCATTGAAAAAAACAAAAAACTAGAAATCTTTTAGTCAAAGTCTTTCAGAGCACTCACTTAACCATTAATAAGATAAACAATAAAGAAAAATGGTCAGATGACTCTTCATTCCTCTTCTTCTTCAAGCTCATCACCGATCTAGGTACTTTACTCTTATTCTTTCTGGTTCGTGTAAAAGACTAAAAAAAAATAGATGAGATGACTGTCTGATGCATTGAAAAAAAAAGAAGAAGTTATAAATCTTTTAGTAAAAGTCTTTAAAAGCACTCACTTAACCATTAACAAGATAAATGAAAAAGAAAAATGGTCAAATGACTCTTCCTTCTTCTTATTCTTTAAGCTCATCGCCGATCTAGGTACTCTGATGCATTGAAAAAAACAAAAAGTTATAAATCTTTTAGTCAAAGTCTTTCAGAGCACTCACCTAACCATTAACAAGATAAACAATAAAGAAAAATGGTCATATGACTCTTCCTTCTTCTTATTCTTCAAGCTCATCACCAATTTGGGTACTTTGCTCTTCCTTCTTCTTCTTCAAGCTCATCACTGATCTACTCTTCTTCTTCTTCAAGCTCATCGCCGATCTACTATTTTTCTTCTTCTTGGTAAAGAACATACAAAAAATACGTTATGTATTTTGTCGAAATTGCTTTAAAAAATGTGTTTTCAAAATCGCAGGGGGTAGCCTCCAATTCGATACTGCACGATTTAAAATTGCAAATTCTAGAAAACGTAATACCAAACGATTAGCTTTTTACGTTTTCATTCAAAAACGCGTGTTTCTTATATGAAAACGCAAAGCGAAACTCACCTTAAGTAATCTAAACCACGTTAGGAATTCTATAAAAACTACCTTTAACCCCCATTTGACGTGGAATTCAAAATTCCGTCCATTAATAGGATATCGCCTATTGTTTTATTATTTTGCAACAATGGGATATACGAATATACGATAAGCAATGCATGTAACTTCCATCTAAACAAACTTTCTGTGGATAAAATAGTAGAAACTTAAGTCATAAGTGCTACCTACGTGGCTATGTGGAAAAATAGAAAACTCTTGTAGTTTTTTTTCTTTTTTACGTCTTTTATTAGTTGTACATTGTAAGATTACAGATTTACGGTAGGTCTTTTAATAATTTATATTTATATCTGTTAATAGGTTCAACTGCTATTGTATAACACTAATTTATATTCAAAGAAACAAGGTTTTTCAGTAGAATTAACTGTGTTGCGTAATTTTTGGACAATACAGTATTGAGAACTTCACCAGTAGGTCTCTTGGTCTTTTATCATCAATTTTTTTAACCTGTAAGAAAGAGAAAAGGTAGAGGTTGGCGATTTTCGTTCACCCTGAAGATTAAGTTATCTTATGATATTCAAAAAATAACAGTGTATATGCTCTCTAATATTTTCACACGTTATTCCCTTTGTTTGCTGCTCTATTTATAGTTTGTTTCTCGTCCCATTGGGCTCTACCAGCTGTTTGGCTCTCATAGGGTGAATCTTTTTGAATTAGACGTTGAACATAACGAGATAACTCCGCTTCATTCAATGAATTCGGCTGGGCAATTAGTATCTCGAGGTATGAGCTTGGCAGGAATTGTTAATATCACACCGACCTCTTCACTTGGGCGGTCGGTAACTGCTCTAGTTAAGTTGCGGTATCACATAACTACACGCTTATGATCTTCCTTCCCGATTTTGACTCCCCGGCTCCTAACGACTCTTCCAGCAAAAGGAAATCAGGTTGAATGCCTGGTGCGCGGCTTATGGTCCAATTCAAAGCATTACTAATGTGCTAAATGGGCATCCATCCAAGTGCTTGTCTTTCATTTTTCTGGGGCATTCCCCATTACGGGCTTGTTATCTCTCACATTCCATATGGGCCTTTATATATATATAAAAAGAATATTCTACACATTAACTATCTTTTCAGTTATTTTTTTTAAATATTTGTTTGTTGACAAAGAGATAATAATTGAGATAAATCTTTTTGAACAAGAGATAAAAATAAACTCTTCTAACCACGCACATGCCTTTTCCTTCTCTTTAGCAAAACCCACTAAAGCATGTGCCATGAGGTTACAAGTCTACAAGATTGACTAATAACATAAAAATAAACATTGTTGAGAGATCATTCCTAAATAACCTATTCTAGCTCCGTGTAACAAACCACATTCATATGAAGTAATGAGAGCAGTGGTGTAGCCACTTGAAGCCTTGGCTGGGCTATAGCCCAGTCAAGGTTTTCTTTTTCTTTTTTTTTTTACCTATATTTTTTTTATAAAAAAAAAAAAACCTTAAATTAATAATTAGTCCAGTCAATTTTTGTTTTTTTTGCAATTAGCCTATCCTAAATTTTTTTTCTGCCTCCGCCCCTGAATGAGAGAAGAGTAGCATTTACACACTTCAGTTTCCAGGACAATAGAATATAAGCCTGTCTCTTGGCAAAACCCTAATGCCCTCCTCACTTCAGTTGATATACACAATAAGTTATCCTCACCATCCACCATCGGTCATTCAGCGCAATGAACACCTCCCCACTTGCATTATAGATTATCACTCACACCCCTATCCAGTTCTCTCCCCGCATTCACCTTAAGGCTTAAACACACCAACCGGTGGTTTATGCCACTTCGTCACCTGCATTTGTCCTTCACAAGAACACACTTGCTCAAGATACTCGTCCACATACACCGCCGCCCTTACTCCCACCTGCACCACCCCTTCAGCTCATTACACAACCAAGTTTCATTTCGTATTCCAAATCATCCATGCCATTTTCAACAAAAGCTCAATCTCCATACTCCAAACTTTCTACATAGCACATTCCATTACATCCATGAAGTCTAGCATATTTGACTTAAAAATTAATTGCACTAAAAGTCAAATAATTATAACCAAATTCTTGCCAAATAAAAAAGAATGGTGCCGCACATGGTGCGGGTCACACGTTAATTAACAATATTGGGACATTAGTCACATGACAGTTAAGACGTCAATTACGAAAATACCACACATATTAAGTAGCTGCCTGGACAAAGAGCGATTGTTAAAACTAAATAAATAAAAAGAAAAACCCTCCAAGCCCGCTCATAAATTTGGCATCAAATTTTGAAACCCCCGCTCCTACTTTCACAGCGCGCTCTAAAAAAACCCCAAATTCTTTTCATTTCCCCCAATTTTTCACTCTCTCTTACACAAAATACAAAGTCAAAACTCAAAAAGCTTCTCACTCACTGTGCGCCACTGATTTTAGGACCACTCTGCGATTTCTAATTCTAGGGTTTTCTCCCAAAACCCCAAACCCTAGGGTTTTACTTTTACCAATTTCCCGCTCTCTCTCTCTCTGGTTTCTCTGTCTGCTTGACTGTTCGTTTCCATGGCTACCGAAACCCTAGAGGAGAAGAAACCGGAGGACGAAGCTTCTGCCGGAGACAAAGAGGAGGCGAAGCCTGAAGCAGAAGCGGAAGAAGATAACAAAGAAGACAAAGAAGAAGGGAAAGGCGAGGAAGAGAAGAAAGAGCAAGAAAATCCAGTGGATTCGGAGAAACGTGAAGAAGGAGAGCCGGAAGAGAAAGAAGTTGAAGCTAAGAAAGGCGAAGAAGAGAGGAAGGAAGAAGGAGGTGGAGCGCCGAGTAAGAAAGGTAAGAGAGGAGGTCGAAGAGGGAGCTCAAAGAAGGACCAGAGCGAGCCGGCGAAGAAAAAGCCGAGCCTGGAGTCTGAGCCGGCTGAGGAGAAGAAAGAGCCGGTTACGCCTGCCAGTGACAGGCCGACAAGGGAGAGGAAGGTGGTGGAGCGGTTCTCGGTGCCCTCACCAGGAAGGTCCTCGAAGTCTTCGGCGAACAAAGGTTTGTCAATTGAGAAGGTATGGTGTTAAAAGTCGTGGTTTTTATGTCACATTTTGATTCAATTTTTGGATTAAATTGGGCTTTGTGGAATTTCAGGGTCGCGGTACGCAGCTCAAGGATATTCCGAATGGTATGTTTCGGTTGCTTTTGTATGCTTTATGCTTTGTTTGTAACATTAGGTTGCATTTTGATTCTATAAAAATGAACAAAAGGCTATGATATCTGTAATTGTAAATACGAGTGAACAATGCGTGTTAAATGGTAATTGCATGAGTATCACTGATTATTATTTACTTTGTCTTGTTTTGTATATTGATTAGGTATTGCTTGTGTCATGTTTTTCAATTGAGTTTCACATATTTCTTTGGTGGAATATGTTAAATGGTGTAAGTTTTTGTTAGGAAATTAACTGCAATAGTAGTTTGGTAGAGCTCACTTTGATTGGTTATCTGTTCCTAGTTCTTAATTCTTTGATATGATATGCAAAGTAAGACCGGGATTGTAAGTTTCATACATTTGTAGTTTGTATTAGGCTCTGAACTTGCTTCTGTGACTTAATTTTGACATTACTGTGCACTTAATTCATTAGGATGATTTGTGTCAAATCTCCAATTTTTTTGTTTTTCTATAATATATATAAACAAACAGACATGTTTTACCACATGTTGGTACCAAAAGTTGGAGATTGATTCAGTTGCCTGGGGAAATTGAGTCGACATTCCAATACCTTGAATATTTGCTGTTAGATAGTTTAAGCAGATCTGTATAATTTTGCCTTATTCTTCTTCATGATTCAATTCTTGTTGCTCAACAAGTTCTTTTCCTTTCCCTCCTAGCGATAATAAAAACTAATTGCAGAAATTTAAAACAAGAAGATTGCAAAACCAACTTCAAATTTAATTGGTCATCGGGTGCCCAAAGAGCCCCATAAAGCTTGTCAGCCAAACAAGTTTGATACACATACCCACACAAGATTACTTGGAGGTGTGAGTGTTTTATAGGGTCAATATAGTAGTTTGCTTCTTGTTTGGTCAAAATCTCTCACCTTGTTGGGAATATGGACTTATGACAAGCAGTGGAAAATGTTTGTTGTCTAAGTGGTAACGAAAAACTTGGTTAATATATTGCATCAAGGGCTACAGAGCATAGGAAGACAGTTCACTTTGTATGTTCTTTCCTTCATTGACACCAAGTAATATATTTCATATTTAATCTATTTCTTTACTCTTTCTACTCTTAAATGATAACCAATTTGTTTGAATTGGGGTCATTTTTTGGAAATGTAAACTATCTGTTGGTCTAGGACTCTCATTACCAGTGAAGAGATAATCTGTAACTTGTGGCTGAGGTGCAGCAATTCAATTGCTGTGCTGAACAAGTCATATTGAGATAGTATTTGTCAATTTAAGTGTACCAGCACAGAATTTAGGTGAAGCCAGAAAATAGAAGTTTTGTTTTTTCCTTCTTAGGACGTGACTGTGTGATATTATATAAAAATGACAAATAATGGCAATGGTTCTTTCCCTTCAGTATCGAGGCATAATAGCCTGAATAATGTCAGATGTGAAATTCAGCAATAAAAATATGTGAGGGTTTTTTAGTTTTTTGGAGATTTATATACACTATGTTCTTGGGATTGGGGGATTCAAAGTTAGAAGAATGATGAAATGAAGGCAGTTGTTATCTTCATAATTGTTTATTTTCATCAGTATCTTGATGGGAAGAATTTTTAAATATGATTTTATATGTTTTCGGCACATCCAAGAATCATCAGCATGTCAAGAGGGAGGCATTTTTGGCTCTTATTGTCCACAGATTACTATGTTTTGGGGCATGTTATTTACTTCAATTCAACTTTCTTGTTACAGCAGTCTGGCCTATTTTTTGTCTGATATTCTGAACTATTTCAGTGGCTTTCAAGTTGTCCAAGAGAAAAACCGATGACAATCTGCAAATACTTCATACAATACTTTATGGAAAGAAAGCTAAGGTGATCAACCAATACAGTTTCTTGGTTTATCTGTTTTGGCTTGACATTCATTAGATGATTGTTTACAGGGACTTTCTTTAAGATGTTAATTGTTCTTGTGTAGGTACACATTCTGAAGAAGAATATAGGCCAGTTTTCAGGCTACGTGTGGACCGGGAATGAGGTATTTTGTTATATACTGACATTGTACTCATTGTGTCTTTCTTGCTTATTTATCTGTATATATAATTGGAATAGGACTCTTTGGTGTCCATTTTTTTTTAAATTTCCAAAACTACCCATATTGTTTAGTTCAAATTGATTTTCCCAAAAATAGAAATTAATGATAAAAAAAAGTATTCTGGCAACTGATTAAAATACTATTTGAAATAAAAAAAAAATTTTAGGGGTAAAAAAATCAATTGAAAAAATCTCTTAAATATATTTCATAACCCATGTTTTATTCATATTTATAACTACCAAAATATTAAAGCTCTTACGCATCCAGACTATTACTTATTTTGAACAAAAAGATTATTACACTATGGAACTAAAAGTCTTTAATCACTTGCATATGATCTTCTTGATTATTTCCACATATTTCCAAATATAATACTCTTGTATATCCATGTCTATGGTATTCTGTTAATTTGATCATAACATATCCCTTTTTACTCTGTTCTCATGCAGGAAAAGCAGAGGGCAAAAGTAAAGGAAAAGATTGACAAGTGTGTTAAGGAAAAATTGATGGATTTTTGCGATGTGCTTAATATTCCAATAATTAAGTCAACCAGTAAGAAGGTTAGTTATGATAGAATGATACTTGTTATTGTATCTACAATTTATCAGTTGGCTATCATCTTACTAGCTTATCTCTGATTTCAGGAAGACCTCTCTGCAAAGTTATTAGAATTTTTGGAATCTCCACATGCTACAACTGACATTTTGCTTGCCGAGGATCAGGTTTGCATTACATCATTGTTTTGTGTATATCAAGCATTAGGTTATGATAAGTTCTCAGGGTAAGAGTTGCTGAAGCTTATTTCTTATATGAATTTCAGAAAGGTCAAAAGCGTAGGAGGAAGGTCACACCAAGTAAAATTGCAAGTTCTGGAGAAGCATATGCGGAAACACAACGCAAGGTTTTTGTTTATTTTTTTAGTAGAATCCTACTTGGATATTCTTAGCCTCTTCCTCTTGTTGCAGGGCCTTTTAGTGGAGATCTCTTATTTAGTGGCTGATCTTTGCTTAATGCAATATTGATATGACCATGGGCAAGATCAATTTTTTATACTAGATTTTATTCTGACTGAAGATTTTATCTGATAATTGTCATCTATATTGTTGATAACCACGAACATTTGGTTAATTAAAAAAATGGAGGAATCCTTTATTGTACTGTTATGCAAGCAGTGTTAATTAGTTAGCAATTAAGTTTTCAAAGTGAGAAATTTTTTTATGTTGTTTATATACCCCCAATTTTCCATTTGCTGTTCTTTTTACTTCTGGGAGTTGAAATTGTCAATGGCATACGTATGTTGGTTAGGAGAAACTTAGTAATCATAACATAATGTGGATGGGAGGTCTTTCAGGGTGGTTTCTCATCCATGCTAAATCAGGTCTTCTTTTGGTGACATCTGCTGCTCTGTTGGTGTCTTATTAATACATGCATTTGCTGACATTTCCCAATAACATGTATATGAATGTAGAAAACACAGATAAAGGGTAGTGTAATTTCATTGTTCTTAGATGGTGATTGAAAAAAACAAAGCGGTAGCTTACTGTCTTAAGTAATGGGATTGTGGCTGTGTGAAGTTGCCTAACATAACATACTGAAATTTTTAGGCGAGTGATTGGTTGGATGTGTGCTGTGCCTTCAATTTAGTTCTCTTCCTCTGTATCACATGTATACACATTCTCATACATTCTATTACCCTGGTCTTGATAAGTTTAATGTTCATGACCTCAGTAATATATATATATATATGTATAAAAGTTCCTTCTCTCAGAAAGAGCCTAAAAGAGAAAGTAACTGAAAAGTAATTTTGCCTTTTGCTTCCTGTGCTTTGCTTGATGATTTTAGTCAGTTATAATACTTTTCCTGATTCTCAAGATCAGTGTTCAGGACTCTGAATTTTCTGCGAAGCACTAAGTGTAATTGATGGTTTTAGTTCTCACTCTCTCTCTGTTAATGTTTGTTTATCAATGTATCTTGTGTGCTGTCCATTTCTCTCCACCTCATTGCATGCTTTTGTCATTTTGCTTTTTCCCATTTTTGTCTCCAGAAACAAAAACAAACACCCCAAGTTGCAAAAAAGCAAAAACAGTCATCGGAAGTTGAGGAAGGAGATGAAGTTGATGATAAAGTTGAATCTTCTGATGCAAAAGATGAATCTCATGATGAAGATGACAATGAAACAGTGCCAAATGAAGAAAGTGATCATGAAGAAAGTAAATCTGAGGAAGAGGAAGAGAAACAAAAGGAGCCGGTGTCAAAAAGCTCATCCAAAAAAGTTCGGAAGGATCGTTCAGTGACAAAAACAACAGAAAAACCTGTCAAAAAGGCTACCCCTGCAAAAACTGCGAAGGCTCCTGCTGTGAAGGCTCCTGCAAAATCTCCAAAAAAGTCAAGTTCAACTTTGAAAAGAGGTGCCAGTGATACTGATGGAACTTCTGGCTCACATTCTAAGTCAAAGGGATCAACATCTAAAAAACAGAAGGTTGAAAAGGAAAGCCAGAAGAACATGAAAGAGAAAGATGCAAGCAAGAAGCAGTCAAGCAGGTCCTCAGGAAAGGTCTCGGCAAAGGATCAAGGTGCATTATTGCTCCCAACATAACTGTTTGTTTAATTCTCTAATGATATATATGATTTTGACACACTGAATATTCAACTTTTGTTAGATCTTTTTTCATTGAACTACTGTTGAGTGTTTTTTGGTTGCATATACTATTAGATGATTTACTTTCTTGAGGAGACATGATTTATCGGAAATAGTTTTTAGATATTTAATAAAATCTCTACTCTTAAACAAAAAGTAGTTATTGTCAAGTTTATTTTTTGCTCAGTAAACTAGATGCTTTAAATGATTGAAAGTCCATTATTAGGGTTGCACCCATTGCACTTTTTTCAATTAATTTTATTTACTTGTATAAAAATGAATTGAAGGTCCATTTGCATATGCAATTTTTTTTTTGTCTCTGAAATCATTGTCCCAGCCTCCTAGGAATAATTTCATTGCTATGCGCTAAATTTTTTTCCATTACTGGATAAATATCTCACCCTTTTCAAATATATTTTTGGAACCAGGAAAAGGAAAAACTAGTAAAAAGGCAAAGGCAGAACCTAGCAGAGAGGAGATGCATGCTGTAGTTGTTGATATCCTTAAGGAAGTGGACTTCAATACTGTAAGTAGCACTTTTGTGCAGCATCACATAGATTGGTTTGTTAAGGTTTTGTTATGTCATTTTAAATGTACTGTATTTCTCATGATGCAGGCAACTTTATCTGATATTCTCAGGCAACTTGGTATGATTCACTTTCATTAATATTTGCCTCACTTCAACCAAAACAACAGTGGTGAATCAGATTTTCAGTTTAACTTGGCTGACTTTGCTAATGTGATTTTATTAGGTACCCACTTTGGTGTTGATTTAATGCATAGAAAAGCGGAGGTGAAGGATATAATTACAGATGTGATAAATAACATGAGCGATGAGGAAGATGAAGGAGAGGAGGCTGAGGAGAATGCTGAGGCTGGTGATGATGCAGACAAAGATGAAGACAATGATGATGATGATGCTTAGTGCATTGGACTGAGCCAGAAAACTTTTTATGACCTTTGCAGACCATTCGAGGCATGTAGTGCATTCTCCACGTAGATGATCTTTCTACTGGGATCCTTCCAGCTTCTAAAATTGACAAATTGCAGTGGATGTCTAGATATCATGACCCGTTCCAGATGCATGTACGCAACTGGGTTTGTTTGTACCATATGAATTAACCTCTTTGTTGTACTTATGATCTCTCTGTAGTTTTATGTTAGTTTCATATTTTTGATAGTTTTTCTTTCCATCCATAAAAATTATGTTCTGACTTTTGACATTTATCCTCTTTAAATGTTTAGGGAATGGCTTTATCATTGTTTTTTTTTCTTCGTAAAATTATATCAGTAGTTTGTTTAGCAAGTGCTTCTGGAAACCACATGTTTGCATGCTCTGTATTACTCCACCTTATAATATGAGATGAATAATGACAAGAGAGACAACTACTTGGGGCCGGCCCAATAGGTAAGCCACTTAAGCTTGAGGTCTCCAAAATTGGAAAGGCTTTCAAATTTTAATAGTCCATATAATAATCTATTAAAGGTCTAATTTTTTATTTATTTATTTTCTTAGTAAGGTGGCAAGCAATAAAGTGACAAAATTGAATCACGTCTGTTTAAAATTTTTAACATATCACTCAACTAACAAATATTAATCCATTACTAGTTGCAGGTCGGCCTAAATTTTTTGGAGATTTCAAGCCAAATTTTAAATTGGGTTTTTTTTTAATACTAAATTAAATTAATATCTATGATTTTTTTAATTATATTTTAATTTTTCTTGCTCTTTTAGATTCAAAATTATTGATCAAACTTTTATAATCAAATTTCTTTAACATTTTTTTTCAATTGATAAAATCGCTAATTCACTTAATCTTTCCTGTAATATTTTCGAGAGCCATATAATGATAAAAAAAAAGAAGTAAAAAACCAAAAAGACAAATAACAGAACCTTTTTAGTCAAAAAACAAATAACAACAAAACTTTTCCAGCCAAAAAAACAAATAATTAAGAAGTAAAATTTAATAAAATTAAAATAGAGAAGTATAGAACAATAAAACATGATTACGCTGATTTAGTGATTTATCCTAATATCCGCATTAGATTAAAAACCATGAACAATGAACATCACAATTCACAAATTCAATTTAAGAAATCTTAATTTACAATTACAAACTCTAATTGCAAAGAAAAAAAATTTATTCAAGTGAGTAAAGATTGATATTATTACCTATTTATGTGTTGAATTCAATTTTTGTAAAAGATCTCAAGACTCAAATCCTCAAATTTGAAGCCAAGAAAAAATAAAAATAAAAATAATATTGATTATTGACTATTGTAGATTTGTAGAGATAGAAAGTGAGGCATATAAAGTGTGTAGAGATACTGATTAGAGAGGTTGAGGGAGAGAGAGAGATAAGTAAAGGCGTAGAGCAGTTGAGCAAATAGTCAAGATATTAGGGGTGTGGGGCCTGTAGGGGAAAAAAGAATAAAAAATAATTAGTTTTTAGGGTTTAGGAGAGAGACACGTAAAGAGAAAAAAAGAGAAAAATAATTAGTTTTTAGGGTTTAGAGAGACACGTAAAGAGAAAAAAAGAGAGAAAAAGAGAAAGAAACGTGGTGTTTAAAACTCATTTCCTTGTTACTTTTTGTGATTCGAGACAATCTATTATGATCCAACCAGCAAAGACTGATTGTAAATGTTTCTTTCTTGCTGACAAAAGCAGAAAGGCCTTTTAGACCAAGAGAAAGAAAATAAAAGATAGAGAATTACTTTTTTGGGCAAAATTTAGATACATTTCTTAGATGTTGTGATGTTGTACCTTAAATTCCTCAACTAGTTTTAATCAATTGTTCTTGAAAAAAGATAAAAGAAAAAAAAAATTTGTGCTATATTGGTTAATTTCATCACATGATTGAATTTAATCGGAGAATTTAAAACACAATAATTAAGGAAACGTATTATTTTTATAGTGCAGATTTGCTGTTGTTGTCATGCAAATACTAGTGCTACCTACACTCTATTATCTCTTGATAAACATATCCCAAGCCAATACTTGTTGAACATAAATGTTTGGTTAAATCTTCTACGTAATCCGTTATGAAGCTCTAATAAAAAAATATCTTGTTTAATAAATTGTTTTTCCATTTGGACCATTTCATGGACCCATAATAGCAGTGAGAATCCATAATTTTATCATTTGCATTTCCTGCTACTTTGGCCTTAACTAAACCAACAGAAAAAAAAAATGATAGTATAGTAGGCCAAGTAACCAAGTTTTGGACGCCAACCCCACCAACCAACCCCATTGTCTCTCTTCCCCTCTCTCACGCTAGACTTATTGGCTGGTAACGTTTTGGTTTATTGGCAAGTAGCCTACCACAACCTATATGACCTTAGTACAATCCACATTAGAAAGAACAATGTTCAAAATATGACTCAATTTTCTCTCTTGATAAGGCTTTCTCCATTAAAACATGTTTGCGTATAAACTTTCTCCAATTAGTCATCAGCACCTGTCCTCTTCCACGTTGTAACATTTTGTTATCCAAAACCATTAACTATCAAATTTCTGGCCAACCACTTTCTATATAATTCCACTAATCATACACCAAAAAGGAATACACAAGTCTCATTTTTATTCCAAACACTGTCTTCTCTCATCAAATATTCCTGCATTAGAGGTAAATTTCAAATTTCAAGTACATTCTGCAGCTCCCTTCTGTTTTTCCAACAAATTTGGCTTTACGTACTAGCAAATAACATATTGTTTGTCATGTTATATTATCATGAAACATTTCATTTGCATGCATGATACACAAGTTCCTTGACTAGTAATTTGCTTATGTTTTGAAATTATCACTTTTTTTTCTTCTTTGATTTTTAGCATATAAGCGTTACAGACTGACGTAACATTAATCACAAAAACGTAATTTAATTTATTTATTATGTTATTGAAGTGAAATCAATAACATTCATTGTCACATTAGTTTGTAAGTCTTTTGCCTTTTGGCAATTGTGTTGGTCAGGTTTCGGATCAAGAAGGGTGTTTTCTGATGGCGAATGTTAGTAACAGTTCCTCTCAACTCAGTGTGAAGCAAAAAGAACCAACTCTGGTTACTCCAGCAGAGGAAACAGAGAAGGGACTGTACTTCCTCTCAAACCTTGACCAGAACATTGCAGTTGTAGTTCGCACTATCTTACTGCTTTAAATCAGACTCTAGAGGCAATGAGGATGCTGTGAAAGTCATTAAGGATGCCTTGTCTAAGGTTCTTGTTCATTACTACCCAGCTGCGGGGCGGTTAACAATCAGCGCAGAAGGAAAGCTGATAGTGGATTGCACAGGGGAGGGTGCTGTTTTTGTTGAGGCTGAAGCAGACTGTGCAATAGAGGAAATTGGAAACATAACAAAGCCTGACCCTGTCACTCTTGGAAAGCTGGTTTATGACATTCCGGGCGCAAAGAACATACTTGAGATACCTCCTCTGGTGGCTCAGGTTTGAGAATCTTTGGTTATTCCATCTCTCATTGTTTATATTTATAGTATATTTTTCATGGAAGGAGGTAGCTAGTTCAGTATTATAAATTCAAGATGAAAGTAACATATGTGATATCTCTTGTATTTCCCTAGTATGATTTTTCTGATTATTTATGTTGTCTAACAGAATAAGAAGGAACATGCCAATATCTGAGTTAATTTTTATAAATTTAGGCTAGTTTGGTGGAAAAATGTGTTGAATTATATAGAATGGAGTTCTATTTTCTATATATCTATTTGGCTATTTTAATGAAAGATGGATCATAATGGTCAATTCTAGTAAGTTTCTGCAGCATTCTAGAGCTATTAATATCAAACCTTTACAGGCTCCCCATAACAGTAAACTACCTTGCTTGACTTGTCAACCTGAAATAGGTATATTCTAGTAAGTTTCTGCATCAATCTAGAGTCATTAATATCGAACTTTTACATTTAAATCGGCTCCCCATAACTGTCAACTACCTAGCTTGACTGTGACAATCTGAAAAAGTTCAATTCTTGTAAGTTTCTGCTGCATCAATCTAGAGTAATTAATATCAAACCTGTCCATCCAACTAGGCTCCCCACAATGGTCAACTACCTTGCTTGAGTTGTCAGAACCTGAAAGTCATATCAGAATAGTATTTTTCTTTTCCATCTAATATTTATATAATCTACTGTTATTGCAGAACATATTCTTTTATGTAATAATGAAATTTATTCAAAGAAAAGAACTGTGCTTCTTTCTTTCTTTTTTCCACTTTGTTAGGTCGAAACAAACATCCTTTTTTAAAAGTTGCATTTTAATTTAATCTTCCAGGTGACTAAATTCACATGTGGAGGTTTTGTTCTTGGGTTATGCATGAATCATTGTTTGCATGATGGAATTGGTGCCATGCAATTTGTAAACTCATGGAGTGAAACTGCAAGAGGCTTGCCCCTAAAAGTTCCCCCATTTCTAGATAGAAGCATGCTCAAAGCCCGAAACCCACCCAAGATAGAGTTTGAGCACAAAGAATTTGCTGAGATTGAAGATATATCAGAGACCAGCAAAGTTTATGAAGAAGAAATGCATTATAGTTCCTTTTGTTTTGACCCTGAGAAGCTTGAACAGCTCAAGAAAAAGGCAATGGAAGATGGGGTTCTCGACAAGTGCACAACATTTGAAGCCCTCTCGGCTTTTGTCTGGAGAGCTCGAACACAGGCATTAAGGATGCAGCCTGATCAACAGACAAAGCTTCTCTTTGCTGTTGATGGAAGGTCTAGATTTGAGCCACCACTACCAAAGGGGTACTCTGGCAATGGCATTGTATTAACAAATTCAATATGTAATGCATGTGAGCTACTAGAGAACCCACTGTCATTTACAGTTGGACTAATTCAAAAGGCAATTAATATGATTACAGACAGTTATATGAGATCAGCTATAGACTATTTTGAAACAACAAGAGCTAGGCCTTCACTTGCAGCAACCTTATTAGTCACAACTTGGTCTAGGCTACCTTTCCACACTGTTGACTTTGGATGGGGAGAAGCTCTTTTTTCTGGTCCTGTGGCTTTGCCTGAGAAGGAAGTAATTCTATTCCTATCTCATGGGAAAGAGAGAAAAAGCATAAATGTTCTTTTGGGTTTGCCGGCTTCTGCGATGAAAATCTTTGAAGAACAGATGCAGATTTGAAGGTATCTTCCTGGATTTTATTTATTAAAGCAATTGTTATAGCTTGTGTTATTCGTTGCAAGAAGCGGGTTAAGTTATGTTGGACTAAGTGCACTTCTTGCCAAAAGAGTTCAATTGATCCAGGAGCAAAACATGTAGTCCAGTTTAATTCAACAGTGACACTGGATTACTATGTTTGGAACAGAAAGTGCAGAAGTGAAAATTTATGTTTCCTACCTGTTAATTACTATTTATTTCATTTGTATCTGTATGAAGTTCTTATGTATGGAGTCTTTAAGTTCAAATTCAATAATTGAATAAGAAGTTTGTTTTTCTATCTAGAATTGCAAATAATTCTAATATCTAAGTGTTTGTAGTAATCTTGTTATAATTTACTATATGACAACTCAAATGATTATCTACGTGTACATTTAGTCATATGATCTATTTAAATGAGTCATGTGACTTGTTTATTTAATACATTAGGATGATCTTATGAATGATTAAATAGTGAGTTGTAACAAGATTGTTATAAACTGGTTTGTAGTTGAACTATGTTTCTTAGAGAATGACCCTTCCATAGTTCTTGAAATGGAATTTGAAAGACTTTCTTCCACTAATATCTCAATGAGATTTGGTGTTACCAAGCTCGCGATTCAAGGACTAGTTGCATCAAGAATCATTCAAACATTAAACTTCATCACAAGTAATCTACATTTTTATCTTTAGTTTGGATGATTGTGCTAGTAACATTTTTTCTAATTGTGATGTAATTGCTCTTTATTTTATTTAAATTTTTATAAAGGGTCCGAAAGTTGAAATTAAAGCGTTAAACCTGAAAATGAATGTTAGATTTAAAAAAGAAAAAGAAAAAAGAATTTTGACGAAATAATTTCCAGCAGTGTTATCCCACTTGAAATTCACACCTGAAACTTCTATTTCGCATATTCCCTCTCGTTATCCTGTTTGCAGTCAATTGTAGCAAATGAAAATTGCCACCATTGTCATGACTCATGATGAATGGATCAACTACAAATGAAATGAGGCCCCAATTCCAAATATAAGAATAAAGAAGTAAGCTAAAAAGTTCCATCATGTTTAGTTGTCGACCGAGGTTGTCAGTTTGGTGGGAAGTGACAATCGTTTTGAAGTAGAAGTCAAAGGCTATTATTATTAAAGGTAGAAAAAAAAAAATAATAGTGGATTAGGAAGAAAAAAGAATCACGCTATGAATTAGTCCTACCTGATTATGGAGAGAGTGTCGTCTTTACAACTTTATAGGTCAACATAACAAATACTATTCCTAGTGAAGTTTCAAGTTTTGTTACCAAAACCATCTTTCGGGTCGGACAAATGTGCTTATAGAATTTAAAATTTTGTCACAAATATTCCTTTTAAAATAGTCATGTTTTTTGAGAATCATTGGAGGGCGACGTTTTCACTTTGGGAAGATCAAATTAGAGGATATCATAATTATATATATTCACAAAATATGAATATTTATGAATGTTGATGTTCATAATTTTGTGGATATTTCTCCAGATTAAGTGATGGGTGCATGCAGTAATATTTATTATAAGAGATGGTGGATTTTTACTCTTAATGTTTCTGTATATATTTGCTTGCATCTAGGCTAATTGGATCCAACCTATTGTGCTTAATTGTACTTACTATAAAGATTGAATCATGTGCCGAGTTCCCATGAGAGATTGGGCACACCAGTTCCACCCATCTCACCCACTCACGCCGACCTTTAAGAAATGGTACATCGTTTGTTGTGCTTGTCATTACTTGCATGTTGGTTTCTTGTGGATGTGCTAACTTTAACGGATACATATGTGATAGTGCCAGAGGCAGTTTCCTAGTGATGTAAACTTCTTTTTCTTTTTGGCATGATTTCTTATGATGTAAAATTTTCTCACCTATAAACGGAATAATTGTTGATATTTTTTTGGATTATAATTTGTGAAAAAAATTAGATAATGTCATTAAGTCACAAAACTTTTTGACCAGAATTAGATTATGTCACTAAATCATAATGTTTTTAATCGAACTAAACATGAAAATGACTGACTTTTAATTATATTACAAGTTTCTCACACAATGGGGCAGTTCTATCTAATCCACTTGAACATGAAACTCGTGGTGTTCTGCAAACCCCATCTTTATTCTCTTTGAAGTCAATTGGTGGTGACCATGAAATAAACTGCTTGCTGCTAATGATACAAGCCCCATTATGATTAATCAAGAATCTTAACTTAAGATAAGTTCATTTAAAAGCTAGGGGATGATCAGGAAGAAAATAAAAAAGAAAATATTTCATCCAAGAAAGAAAATAAACAAGATTCTAGAGATAGGAGTGGATCAACTCCATCTACTCAAAATTCACGTGTAATATAAAACTAGCAAGTGGAAGAGAAGCGATCTACCTCTCTGAAAGCTTTATATCTAAACTATCTATATGCCTCTGGTCCACTGGTTTTAGTTATTAATTACAGATTCAATATCCATAACTAGTAGAACTACATAGACATAGACATATACACACACTTATATATATGTCCATACAAACTAAAAACAAACAATATGGTCTTCTTATATATCAACTTCTATGAAAGGTACTTCTTTGGGGGTGCGGGGTGCAAGGACAATTTGAAATCCCTATAGACAATTTGACTTTGTTGCTAATTTGAAAACCCATTATTGATTGCCAGCTGCAATAAGTGCTATAACAATCAAAAGCACTCAATAATGCAAGTGCTTCTTTCATTACCATCAAATATCTTGTTACTTGTGGGTTCAAGTTTACTCATTTTTCGTCAAATAAGAGATAAATCTGACTTTCATTACTTTCAAATATCTTGTTACTTGTGGGTTCTAGTTTACTCATTTTTCGTCAAATAAGAGATATAAATCTGACAAAGTAATAATAATGAAATGGATGTCATAGATAGATTCTATCCCTATCGTATATATATAATCAATTAATCATATTACTTATAGTTTTATATACCTACCAACATCAGTTGCACCCCACGTCTCTTTTTATTTCTACTTTATGAGAAAACTTTATAGTTGCAAAGATGTGATTTGTTTCAAAAAGAGTTTCACGCTAACTCTACAGTATCAATCTAACTTAAACTACCAATTTGAGAAGAATCGGAATTAATTTCACAAATTGAATTTACCTTGGTCAGAGAGGATATATATTTATATATATATAATGTAGTGTATAAGTTATCATAAATATACAATCATTATATATAGTACTATTTTGTTCTAGCGGCTTGACTTATTATGGAAAGAACCCAGAAGCAAAATGCTTCACGAGTTTTTTTTCCACCATTGAAAGTTTACTTGGGCTGCAGTGAACCTAGCAGAGTTCTTGTGTATGCTAAGTACTAGTCATGGAGATCAGTGGTGACTCCAGGAAATTTTTCCAGGGTGTTTAATGTTCATTACAAAACTTGAATATAACAACATCACTAAATAGGTAAATAGGTAACAACATAAACAAAATACTGCATCATTTTCTATGCTGTATTCCAACCAATTTTTGTGTTCAATAAACCAATCAGGATTAAACTGACGCATTGATCCACCAATTTCTGTTTGAGGTAAATTGTGGGGAACAATTTGACAAGGACCCTTTTGTATATATGCTCTTCTTATATTATCTTGATCATTAGGATGATAAGATGAGATCTTTTCTCGTAGCCCAGGATCCGAAGGAAGATTGTTCAAGTCAACACAAATTCGCTTAGAAGAAGAAGAAGAAGAATGAATCTTGCGGTTTCCTTATCAGAAATTTATCCATTGTACTAGCAATTAGCAAAAGAATAAAAAATAAAATAAATTAATCAAATAGATAAATTAATTAAATCCAAACAAATAAAGTAACTATAAGACAATTAGACAAATCACAAATAGACAGATTAATCAAAATTCCAAACAAACAATTAAACAAAGTAACACACTATCAGTCTATCACAATATCACTACAAGACAATTAGACAAATATACAGTAAAAACATAAAATATAAACTATCAAATAAATGAATAAATATTATATTAAAAACTAAGATTCAGTCAAATAACTAAACAAGTAACAAGTAGTCAAGTAGATAAGAACAAAATAAGAGAGGAAAAGAAAAAAAAAAAAAAAAAAAACACATACCAGATCTGGAACGGCGAACCAGTGAATCCAGCAGCAGGCGTGGGCGCGTGGCGTGACCGAGCGGCGGCGGCAGCAGCAGGTGAGGCGGTGTGCGGTGAGGGACAGTCTGGCGGTGGACCGGTGGTGGCCTTCGCAGCAGGGGTTATCAGTTTTTGGGTTTTCTCTCTCTCTCTCTCTCTGACTCTCTGTCTCTCAATTCAAGTATTCAACGATTGAATAAATTTGGGATTTTTTTTGTCTTTGTTCAGGGCACGCACACCGCACGGTAAGTTTGGGATTTTTTTTTTTTTCCTGAATAGAATAAATTTAATTAATGGGCTGGTTCAAACATTTGGGCTTAAACAAGTTATTATTTGGGCTTATTTTGTATTATGGGATTAAATAAGTGTTGTTATTTGGGCTTTTTATTTTTGAGTATGGTAAATTGGGTTTATTAGATAAGGGTGTTCACAAATTATTTGAGGGTATTCACAATTTTTATTTGAGGGTGTTCACAATTTTTTTTTAGTTGAGAATATTTATATAAATTTTTTTTTTTTCCTTTGATTTTTTAAAAAGTCAGGGTGTGCATCTGCATACCCTGGCTCCAACATAGAGCCGCCCCTGAATTGGAGATACAATGGTTATATACACTGTGTATCAGTATTCCACAGAAGACTCAGTAGAGCTCTAGATCATGGCAAACATTGGCCAAAGGAAATAATCAATAATGATAATAACAATAAGGGTAACAAGACATCAAACTTTGTGTAAAAAACTATAAACATTTTAAAGGAAGGAGTTACGTCCACGGAATCACTTCTTACCTTTTCTGGGTGCATGATATTGATGGCAGTGCGGGTCCACGTTTATAGTCAAACCAATGCATGTGCACTGCGTTATGAGCCTTCATTAATTGTTCATTTACCGCCCTTTGTTTTAAAGCAACGTGGGCTTAAGATGAAGAAGAATTTTTCTTTATTTTTAGTAGTTGTTTTGAAGATCCAGATAAACCTTAGATGAATGTGGAACTTAATTTACTCCATAGTTTTGCATATAGTATGTTGTGAATTAATTAATTAATTAATTAAAAGGACACATCGGGGGCGGATCCAGGAATTCAATTTAGGGTGGACACTTTTTAATCCCAAAGTTTAATAGACATAATACAAAAAATGCCTAAAACCGATATACATTATTTATATAATAAAAAAGTAACAAACAAGAAACTCATTATAGCCTTTTACAATTGATTTTGACGTGTGTAATGTATTTTCCTATGTATACAATCAAGTTGTCATACATCCATTGATCACTCATTCGACTACGTAATCGATTATTCACAATCTTCATAACTGAAAATGATCTTTCCACAGTGGCGGTTGCAATGGTAAGTTTGATAGTAAGTTTTATATATATATATATAGAAAAAAAAAATTAACAAAAAAATTAGGGTCATTCTACAATACTCACTCTTTTTGTGAGTTTGGTACCCACTTAATTGTTATCATCAAATATGATGTAGTTGCCATCATATGTGATGGTAGTGCTATCCAATGTGATGTTGGTACTCTCTAATTTTATATATATTAAATTTAAATAAATAAATAAAAATTTAGGGTATCAAGTAATGTGATCATAGGTATCCAACATATGTGGGTAATTACCATCATGTGTGACACTAATACTATAATGTGACATTTTATCTATTAAAAGTACTACATGCACTAAAAAAAGTGTGATTGTAGAATTATCCAAAAAATTGAGGGTGGACACTTTATTTAATCCAATTATTTTTTATATTTTTTACCTAATAATTTTTAAAAAAATATTTGAGTGCCGTGCACCCTGGCCATATGCTAGATCCACCCATGGGACACATACTCTCATATTTTTTTTGGCATATATAGTTCACAGTCCAAACAGTTTTAGCAATCGGTCTATGCTTATCCGGTGAAAACGAAAATCATGTTCCGTAACGCCTTCTTGATCAGCTGCACCTTTTGAAATCTTTTGTGTCATTTTAGTGACAAAAGTACGTTTCATTGAGAATAGGCATGACAAGTGTACTGTTAGTATTACATCAAACACTACACGTAGCACACATTCATGGTTCCTGATTTCAATTTGCTTTACTATATTGAATTATAGATACATAGCACACATATATTCATGCATGAAACTGATTTCAATTTGCTTTAAAATGAATTATAGATATATTTTGTCACGTTAGTTTGTGTAAATTTCATGTGTTTTTCAGTTCATATAGCATTGCACAGAGAGAGATGGTTTTTTCAGTTAAAAAATTGAATCATCTCAAGCATTCAGGAAGGACATAGAAACGTGTATATGCACCACAACAACCTTTGTTATTTGCACATCAGTGATTGTATTACAGACTGCATGTGCAGAAGGAAGGACATACCCTATACACGGCTAAAATTGCTTCATATCTTAAGCATTTGTGAAGGACTAATTAGAAGCTAGCTTATATATATGCACCATAACCTTAAAATAATTTAATTGCAAACCTTAACCATATAGTCATTGGAATATTAATACAAAATATATGTGCGCACAACCATACCTGTACTTGTAATTACAATTGATTCATCTTAAGCATTCTTGAAGGAGTTAGAAGCCTATATCCACCATAATTCTTGTTATCACTAATAGAATTTGAACGCCTAGCTGGACTGGCAAAATTACAACCAAGCCTAACCTCATCACCACTGTCCATCTCTGCCAACACTTTATAGAACAAATCAACCTCACATGGAAGCAAAATAGGGCCTTGACTATTAAACCCATATTCCAATTCAGCATCCTCTAGCAGCATCTTGAACAATGGATGGTTAGCAAACTTGGTCTTGATCACAAATCTTTGCTTTTGGGGTCCAACATACACTGAGAAACAACCTCCAGGAGCCACTTTGCACTTCTTTTTGTGATACCCTTCATCTTGATGAGATGGCTTGGTGTTAGCGTGCCATGATTTGCTCTTTGTCATGAATGCGTTATTATTGTTGTTGCCACCTCCTCCTCCTCCAATTGATTTGCATCGCTCCCATGTCTTCACAATCAGGTTTTTCTTCCACTTTTCCTTCACAATATCCATATTCTTCAGTACTAATTCAAAAGCAAAAACTTTTACAAGAAGTTCTATGTGCAAAAAAGGGCTATTAATACAAAAGGATCATGACCAAATTACACATGGCTCTCATTTTTGGCTCTTTTTGTAACTGAAACCTGAAAAGCAAGAGGATAAAGATAGAGAAAAAGAGAGTTTTTTGTGACTTAAATTAAAAGAGAAAGTTAAAACAATCTCACAACACAAGGTATATATGATTTTTTGTATCAGAGAGAGGGTTTTGCCGTGTCCCAAGAAAATACTAAAATAGTTCTATTATGGGAGTAATGAAAGCGATTTAGAAGAGAACCACACGAGGTATTATCTGATATGAGAGATGCGTTTATAAATGGGAAATCTCGGCTTATATGGGAGAGGCAGGCACTAATGTCATATAATATATAAACCTAGCTAGTCCCATATATATACAAACTGATCAACCCTAATAATATTACATTTTGTCAACGCACTAACGCTGGTAGATTTTGAATATAAATTGTTCAAATTAGTCATGTAGTGACAATGTATAGAGGGCCACTTCTTTGTGTCTTCAACGCCTACATAGATAGTGCACAAAAAGATAAGAGATAGATATATTAATAAATAATTGACATTAACATATCTGATATGGTTTAGCATAAACAAATTAAAAAATTAAGACAGCTAGCTTGACAACATAAAACTAGGTATGGCAATGTTGTAGGAAGCTAAAGATGAGCCTCTACTGGTATTAGCATAGATGGAGACCACATTGTGCAAGTGGGAATAGGTGCAGTGAACTAGTTTCCTTATTATTTTTTTTTAATAAGTCTAATGAGTAATGACACAAAGATTGGTTTTCATAACTGTGTGTTAGTCAGATAATATATTGTGATTGGTGAATAATAAAAGTGATGTGAGTTGATGATAGAGACATGTGAACGTAATATTGCACTACTCACAACTCAACATCTCAGGTAAAACAAGTCGTGAAAAAAGTTATAATTAATATTGCATGTTTTTTCTTTCTCTTTTGATTATTACTTTTTTGGATTCTTCTTGTTAAATCTTCTTTCATCTACCTAAACTCTAAAGTAGCCCAAGCCCCATAGACTCCTACTCCCCAACAGCAACACCCCCCAATTAAAGAAAAAATAATGGAAGACTAAAATTGTTCACCACAAGGCTGTTATTGCGGAAGACATTCCATGCATTTAGTCATATAAACTCTATGATTTATGTTAATTTAAACCATATGTTGCATAAAAGACAAAACATGCCATTAGCTAGCCATTAGGCATTTGCAAATAGACATTTGAAGAGGTCTTTTAAAAAAAAAAAAACGGTGATTTTGCCTTTTTTGGTAGATGGGTATTGAATGGGTCAAACGGGTGGGTTTGATGTCATTTAACCCTTTTAATTCGACTAATTAAGTTCTTCATGGAACTTTTAGATGAACTAAATAATTAACTACAGGACATCCCTTTCCATCTTTCATTTCTACATAAATATATGGGGAAATTGCATTTTCCCCCTTTAACTATTGGGCCTATCTCAATTCCCCCCTTTATCTATAAAACCGAACAATATCCCTCCTTTATGTATTGAAAATATGCAAATAACCCCAATTGTCTAATTTTATGTTAAATTCCAACAAAATTAACGAAATGTTTTTATTTATTTTGTCAATTTCTAGTCATAATACTCAAAATCTATCATTATATATTAATATACTATAAAAATATTATGTTATTTTGGCTTGGATTTAACATAAAATTAGACGATAGAGGCTATTTGCATATTTTTAATACATAAGGGGGGAAATTGCTTGATTTTATAGATAAAAGGGGGAATTGAGATAATTCAATAGTTAAAGGGGGGAAAATGCAATTTGCCCTAAATATATCATAGAGTGAAAATTATTTCAAAGGAGGCCCCACTACTCTTTTCAATATATCTTAGAGGAATTTCACTTTGCAATATCTTAAAATGGTATTTTTCTCTACTTTATTCTTTTTTAAGGTGTGTATTTGACTGGCTTATATTTTGGTAGTTTATTTGCTTAAAAATAAGAAAAAAAAAATGGTTTTAAACAAATAAGTCAGCTTATTTGCTTAAGCCATTGTCTATTTCACCTTTAAGTAAATAAACTGTCAAAAACATACCTAACTAAATTAATCCCTGATAGCATGGAGCTTATTAGCTTGTAGATACAAATGTAATAAATATCCTCAAATTCAATTTTGTACAATATATTGATCACCCATGATCATTTAATTAATTAGAATATGCCACCCTGCACTAGTAATTTTTTTCCCCAACATTCAGTTGGGCCTAATATGCCATTGACCCTAAGTTTTATACATTTTATGTACCATACGGCTCGAGTTCCCAATCGAACCAAATTGCCAAAAAATAGCTACACCACTTACAAACTTGTAAAAGAAAGTAGCAAAACGATAAATTGTCATGCTGTCGCCCGCTACTCTAGGAATTGTAACCATCAATCATGCGTGTAGGGCGTGCATGCACCAGGCCACCTCCTTTTTCTTCAATATGACAAGTATTGATGATGAATATGGTTAATTTTAAGTTTTAACTATGATTTTATCATTAATTAATTGATTAATATATCAATTTAATCTTGGCCCCAAAAGGTTTCATGAACGCTTTAAATTGTGGGGGCTATGAGCCTATGAGTAATTAGAACATAGCTAGTTTGCATATTGTCCAAAAACCAAAATGAAGCAAAGTTGGCTCTCTAAGTCTATGAAGGAAGATGTTATGAAGCAAGAAGAAGTCATCGATCGAGAATTTAGCAAAAATGATGCGTTGGTCAATGAAGATAATGGGAAAGTTGAATTACAGACTGGTTTAGAAATTGCGGCTCAAAGTGCAAGAGACAAGGGAGATAATGAAAGTGATGTCAATCCTCAGGCCTTGAGCCAAGAAGGTAATTTTGATGGTTGGATGTATCTCTTAGACTTATTGCTGCAACCATAAATTAAGAAAGCAAATACAAAAATTGTCAGCTATTGTATTCGTAAGTTGAATTTGCTTTGAGTTTGGTTGATGATATTGATAAAAGTGGACTTTGTCAAGATGATGGTTGATTTTTTTGCAAAGATTATCATGCTTGCAAGTTGCAATTATTTTGGTTGTTGTGTGCTGCTTCTCTTTTTTAAGCTTCCCTAGGAGGCTATGAGATTTTTAGGGTATGCTTATGTATTTGTGTTAAGGCATTTTTTTTTTTTTTTTGCTACGTTAAGTTGTGTTGGGGGATTGAACCCTGAACATTTTCGTTGAGGATGTTAAGAGGTGTCAACTGAATCAATTAAAGGTATATCTTTCTTAATGATTAAAGTCCACTGTATGCACCTAAAAAAGAAGAAAAAGAGCTTTAGATTCCCAACTTCCTAACTGATTATGAAATTCTTTACATATCTAGTTCAAACTCCCTTGGATGTATCTGATTCTTGAACCATAGTCCAACTAATTAATGAAGTTTATTATTCTGGACTGCACTTTCTAGCATCTCTAGCAACTTGCTATTGAATAACTCCCTAGGAAGCACCTTATTTTATGGTATACTTCACTTAAAATTTGAGGCTACGTGCTTAAAAATAGCAATTCACATGCGCCACTATGAAGTTTATCCTTTAGGGAGTAGGGCTAGCTGGGGTGGGGAAACATTGTTAGTTTAAAAAGGGACATTTTATATTCGTTAAATTTTTAACTTTCAAATACTTTTGCTAACATTCATGCACAAAGGTGCATTTAATAGTTGTAACTTGTAAGTTTTAATGTAGGATATATATGATGTTTAGAGCACTTTACCATTTAAACTCATACCTTTTTGTATTTTATTCAATATGTTTAATTCATATATTATTAGTGTATTTGTGAGCATTTATTTTTTTATTACAACAACTATTTAAGTATAATCTTATACTTTATATTATTGTATATTAGAATATGAGGAATTGGGGGATGTTATCCCATTAATTATGATGATTAGTATGTTAACATTCTCATAAGCGATGCAGGTAGAGTGAGCAAATCATGACCTTGTCACAACATACATATTAAAAAGTCATATAAAATTTATTATATATATATAGCTTTATATGGACAACAAAGATACAATTCATTTTCTTTTATTCTCTTGTAAATCATTATTTTCATTTGTTTTTAAACTTGTGGATCTCTAAATTAATGTTATACTAAGCTTTAAAAAAGAAAAAGAAAACTCAACATTATTGTGAAAATGTTATGTCCGTAACTTTATTGAAAAGAAAACTCGAATGGAAAAAAGATATGAACTCTAAATTCATGTTGACAGTTGTTAAAACAACAATGGGCGTCGTTATAACTTTAAAAGTTGTCTTAGAAAATCTTTTGGTAATAACAGTGTAAAATCTTTTGCAAACTTATTACAAATAAAGCATCCAATCACGATATTGGTACTCGCCTCAAGAAACTAAATAACGGTGTAAAATAATATTTTCGTAAATAAGCTAACACAAAGTGATTTAAAAAAAAAAAACTCAAACCGCATGATAATGCCCAAATCAAACACTCATTCCATTTTTCAATTGCTCATCATAGCAAAGTCAGACAATGTGACTTTGTTAGATATATGATGTAGGGATAGGTGGCCAGATTTGCATAGCATGAGCGAGACTGATTGATAATCAATACACATTTGTGTTAGGATTTTAATCATAGCAGCTGACGATATAGATATCAGTTTGCTTTATAACACTCTTGATTTGTTTAATGCTATTTCTTTGATTCTTTCTACCCAATTAGACGCAAGATAAACAGAAGAGTTTTGGTAGTACCAAAATTTAAGAAATGCATAGCATCTAAACCTAATCAATACGGAGACAACAGTGTTTGTAAAGCGTCATCTGCGACGTAATCTTCAATTATTTTATCAAAGTCGCTTGATATGAACTGGTTTAATTCTTAAAACAATTTGATAATGTAGTTATATTATTTTTCTCTTTGGATTTCCTAAAAAATATAAATATATTTGGAAGTAAGCATCAATCTAAATTCCAATCCTACGCCTAGCCTTTATTTATTTATTTTTAAACGTTAAATAAATGTACTGTTTACATTTTTTACTCAAATTAGTGGAACAAAAGGATGAAATCTACTGCATATTCCTTTTTATCCTAATTATTGTTAGGACCACAATCTTTATTTATTAATTATTGACGAAGTAAGTTGTGATTAAAACAATATCATTCATATAAACTTATCGACAGTTTTTTATTAACATCAGTCACATCATATACCATCTCAATTTAGTTATAAAAAATATTGTGAATGCTTTTATATTTCAATATTATTTCTTTTATTCCTAACTTCCTAAAATATTAGATATGACTCACTTGAGAAGAGCAAAGTACATCGTTTTAAATGTTCTATTTTGAGCAATTGAAAAATGAGATGCGCTAGGAAGTAGGAAGTAGGAAGTTGGCACACAGATTTGAGCTTCTGATCCTCTTTCTCACCTGTATGGTACATTTCTTATTATGGGTTTTTTTACCTTGATTATCTAGACTATGGCCATCACAAATAACCTTATAACCTTATTTCTTATATAGTGTGAACACTAAGATCACAAAGGGACTTAATCTTTTGGTAAAGGATTGTATTTGGAATCTCTTAATAATATTATATGTCAATTATTGACGGTTTTACGAGGTATATAGTTTATCTAAACTCTTTTGTAATTGAATTGCAAATTTTCTAATATTATCCATTTCATCATAACAAATAAAAGGTAAAAAATGTGGAGAGAATCGACTAAGGTATGAACTGGACACGTATTTTTTTCTCAACGGCCATCGCAAATTGGGCTAAAGGCTAAGTACCAAAAACAAAAGAAAAAGGTAGTCAATTTTAATGGTCAAAGAAAAAGCTCAAAAGTAAGTTGTATTACCCATTATGTTTATGATGGTGCGTCTATGTCAACTGGGATAGTTGGGTCCCTGAAACCTCAAAAATTTGAAAATTGGTAAGAATGAAAAGAACAGAACCCGCATGATAGATATATAACCCACGTTAGTTGCGACAGGCTTTGTAGAAATTACGATGCAACTTGAGTCAATGGTGTTGTGAGTTGTTATCATATATTACAAAATAGTACAATGTTATTGTTGGTCTAAAACTATAAATTTCCAACGGAAGCCGTTATATATGACCATATAACATGTTACCTATTCTCATCAAAAAAAAAAAAAAAAAACATGTTACCTACACCAGGTAGGTACACCTTTTGCTAAGCTTCCTTCGAGTCAAACCAAGACTGTCGCATATTTATTAAGTCACCATGACCATATACGGTGACACATTAATAGATGTCCATTTAGCACAAATCTATCCTAGCAAAAAGAACAATTAGAAACAAAAAAGAAAATAAAAGATTAAAATTCAAAACAACTAAACAAGTGTGGTTACATATTGAGAGAAAAGACATTTATTTGTGTTAGCATATTTTGTAAATTAATTAACGGGTGTAGCTTTGAACACGTGCTTAGCGTGTTGCAATCGATATAATAATACATTATTATAATAAAATTGGAACAAATAACACGAGTGGCTGAGGTTGAGAAGACAAAGTGGGGAAGATGAATAAACAATGATATAATATAAGTTTTCTTCTTCTTTTTGGCTAAATAACCAATTATTGTATTAAAAACAAACCCAAGGCATTAAACCTTTCGCAAGGAATCAAGTAACGCAGTGGGAAAGGAGTATATAATATAAGATATTACTATATAAAATTATAAATATATACATATAATATTCTACATTTTTTGTTTTGTTTTTTCACGTATCTTATGTACCATATCTACTAGAACTATTGTCAAAGCAAAATGACATATTAAGGCTGAAAACTGAAAATTGTAACTTATATTCAACACTGAAAAAGTATTATGTCTACATCCCCTCTCTCATGATATGATTGGATATCAACATCACAAATTGTTTCTTTCGCGTTCTCTTTTCTTACGAGCAAACTTGTAAATTTAGAGCTTCAAACATTAGAAAATTACTAGCAAGTGCTTCATCATTGTGAATCCTGTACATTTAGAGCAAAAAATCAATAGACTTTCGTATCTCTTTAAAATTTCTCTCCGTGTGAGAGAGGGTTTTGGCTATAAACTAATCATTTCGACATATTTGTACATCACTCATTGACAAATTACAAACATAGTTTGCCACAACTCTAGAGCAAAACAATAAACTCTTATGCTTCTTTGAAAAATTCTCATCATGTGAGAGAGGTGATACAAAAGTTAGAACTTCCGTTATTGAAATAACAATGCACTTTTTTCAAAACCTATGGCATCTTAAAAAAAAGAAAAAAAAGTCACCACTTTGAAACTTATATATAAATTAAAAGTAGAATGATATAAAGACTTTCATGTTTAATTAATTGAAAACTTTCCCCGCTCTTGCCATGGCTGCATGGCACGCATGCACCCCCATATTAGTCATTACGGAGGTGATGGATACTAATTGATCATTCATTCGATTAATTTTGGCTGCAAAAGATATAACATGAAAGGCTTGATCAGGTATCCAAACTTCCAATGATGACAGAATTCGGCTTATTCAGATCAAACTCTTCGGCGCCACCCATGTGAATTAAGACCAGAAATCAACATGCTAGCTCGGAGGTGAGCCGGTCCCTTTCACATAATCTCTGCAACTTTCTAGTACAATGACTAACTTGTAAAGACCACACACCTGTAGACGTATATGTTGTGGGACATTGGTTGCATTCAACTATCACTTTTATGTTATGGTTAGGTTTGAGAGGAGAATTCAAACAAAAATTCTCCATCAAACAATATCATTACTTGTAAGACACTCGGCCATTGTCTTCGTGTTTTATAAGATGCTAAACTATTTTCAAAAGGCCTTAAATCTTATATTACCAAGATTTGATCCTACTAATTTGAGAGGTATGATCAAAAGTGTACAAGTTATCTTTTAAGTACCATGAGATATTATTAAAGAGAACAACTTTGAGCGAACTAGCTACACGTCATATATACTATATACCATATGATAAAAATTGGATTTTAGCTAGAAATGGGGTTGCGCCAATTGTTTATTTTGTCTGACTCTCCTTACGTCAAGTGGTTACTCTTAATTAAAGATTTGGATAAATAACATAATTCCCTTATATTTTGGAGTGAATTTTGATTAATTTCTAGAATTCAATAAAAATTAACTTAAATTAAAACAAATAAAAATTTGATCCTAAAAGCCGTGATTGCATAAGTGATTGTTTTCTCTCTAGGACAAGTGGTTACGTTCTAGCTCTTTGCACCAAGTGAGTACCCTTAATTAAAGACTTTGACAATTAAAGAAGAACGAAGTGGGGTTATGGGGCGGTGGGAGAGAGGAGAAAGAAGATAAGGGAGAGGAGAAAAAAGGAAATAAATTGCATTTTAAAATAATTTATTTATTAAGTTTTAATCTAAAAAATAAATCTTATATTGAGATACTTTCCATTGCAATGCACATGTAGCATTTTTCGTCAATTATATTAATAGAAGCTAATAGAAATTTGACTTGGACAATTATCAAAGTTCAAATTAAGGTTTCTAATTTTAAATTAAAATGTACAAGAAGTCTATCTAATTTTAATCGAAATTTTAGGGGACGTTTTTGAATTTTTCCTTAATTATTAATATAGCTTACTTTTAAAATTCTATTACTAAAATTTAAAAACCAAAATTAAAATACCATCTCGATTAAAACTCAATTATCAAAAGTTTTAAGATATTTGAAAAGAGTTTCATTATTTAATTGATAAAAACTTGAACTTACATGATGTACATTGGCATGAGCATAATATGATAATACTAAGATATGTTAGGGTAAAGGGTTACCGTTTAGCAAGTAAGGATGTCTCATATTCCATTAAGTACTGTATTTTTCAGGTTTTAGTAGGTTCACGTAAATTTTAAAATGGTATATGAAATATTTTTGATGAATTTTGGTGGGTATTGAAAATGCAAGTTATTGGTTAACTATTGCATCAGATGTGTGTGGTAGCATTTGAACTTAGAACTGGGCCTTGATTAAACTAGATAGCAATTTGTAAATGCTTTCTTTCAATTCTAATACGGAAGCAAGATGACTTCTTCTAAAATGCTATCCAATTA
Organism: Fagus sylvatica; assembly: GCA_907173295.1. Classification (NCBI taxonomy): domain Eukaryota; kingdom Viridiplantae; phylum Streptophyta; class Magnoliopsida; order Fagales; family Fagaceae; genus Fagus; species Fagus sylvatica. Next base: position 14,311,239 of record OU015770.1, on the reverse strand, counting down.
TGCATAATTCATGGTGGCTAGAAGGACTCCATATTTATACAAGGCAAAAAGTAGAGATCCATGGTATCTTTGTGCTTGGAGCAATGAGGCAGTATGAATTGTAGAATCTTCTATGAATAGAAAATTTGCTCTTTGAATATTATCAGAGAGAAAATTGGAGATAGCATAATTGGGGAGAAGAGCATATATAATAAGATCACGTAAACTCTTATACAAATTTCTAGTAATCTACTTTTTTTTCTTTTCTTTTTGTATAGCATAATTTCCCTTATCCATATAGATTTCCATTTTCAAAACCATATATATGCACACAAGTACTTAAAGCTAAATCAACATGATCTTATAATAAATGATCATAATTGATTCATCCTAATCATCGATTGTGATGGACTAAGAAGTGTATAGGCATCATGACCATTGTTTATGCTAATATAGGGACGATGAGTTGGACTAGGCAGAATTAAAGAATAACCTTTAGCAAAGCCACAACCAGGACTAAAATCCTCGCTGCTGTCCATCTCGGCTAACACTTTGTAGAACAAATCAACGTCACAAGGAAGCACGAGAGGGCCTTCACTATTGTACCCAAATTCCAATTCAGCATCCTCTAGCAGCATCACGAACAAAGGGTGATTAACAAACTTGATCTTGATCACAAATCTTTGTTTTTGAGGTCCAACATAGACTGAGAAACAACCTTCCGGAGCTACTTGACATTTCTTTTTGCGCTTGTTTTTGGTCTCAGATGATGTTTTGGTGCAGTGCCATGGTTTGCTCTTTGTCAATGAATCATTGAACGTGGTACGTGAACATGTTTTGGTGCCAGCTCCTAGTGATAGACATCGTTGCCATGCCTTGAACATCAGAGTTTTCTTCCACTTACCTTTTACAACATCCATTTCTGCAATTGAATGATATTACAAGAAAAAATGGCAAGCAAAGACAATCTAAGTAGCTAGCTATGCCAATTAATTATGGCACGTTACACTTAATTCTTGACCTATTGCTCAAAATTCATCTTGAATACACGTATATGATAATCTAAGCAAGATGGTATAAGATGGAGCTAAGAGCTAGAGAGAGGGGTTTTGTAATAGACACTTTCATTGAAAGATGTGAATCCAAAATGGAAGAGAAGTAGAGAAGTAGAAGGGAAACTCATGAGGTATGTATGGTTAGAACTTAGAATACGCGTATATATAAGCTCAACCTTTGAAATTAGAGGCGGCAAAAGTGCAATTATATAGGGAAAATTATAGACCCATACTCCATTTGCAAACTAATAATTTGGTATTTTGTCAACACACAAACGCAGCAAGATTTTGAATTTAAATTGTTTAAATAAGTTAGATAGTGACAAGAGAGGCCACTTGTTATGTCTTCAACGCCCATATGGTCAACAAAAGATGAGGAAATAATTTTAAAATTTTCAATTTCTGCATATGGTACAAAAATAAATTGTTAAAATAAAAGACAACCGAGAGAATCATGCATTTGCAATCATGATCAGAGCAATATTGAAGGATTTTGTGAGACCAATAGAAGGGTATAAAGTAAGCCTTTATTGGTAGAGGCCTGAAGACCACGTCGTAATTGTAAGTGGGAGCAGGTTTAGTCAACTTCTTGGAAGTGTAACCGTTTCTTATCGTTTTGAATCGAAACCATGATTTTTTTTCAAACCAATCCATTGCTGTTACTCAGCAACTAATCACCAATATATGCAGGAAATTAAATTCAATTTTATAAAGAATATTTATTAGGACGATATATAATTAAATTAGAAATTGTTAAAAAAAAATATCAAATATAATTTAAGGACAGAGTTTACCTCTAAAGTCCAAACCAAGAAATTCATAAAACCATCTATATGCATAGGCGGATCTAGTCTAGGGCTAGGGGTCCGGATCCTCTCCATTTCAAGTTAAAATGGAGAGTCTCCATTTAAAGGTCCAGATTTGTTTAAATTAGATCTAGGGACTAGAAGTTGCGACATCATTTAAAAACCACTAACTTAACTCTAGCTGTAGGTTTAACTTGGTTAAGAAACAAACGTTAACTTTTCTTCTTTCTTTTTTAGTTACCAACGTTAACTTGGTACTGGAAAAATAAAAACCCTTAAACAAATTGTCAAGAGGAGGCAAACGGTCGGGACTGAAAGGAGAACTGAAGGAGTTCTTATTTGATTCTAGAGAAGGTACTGGTAGTGGTGAAGGTCTCTACCTATATTTTCGAGTTGAAAATTTTCTGACTCTAGTGGAGGCACATGATAAAATAGAGACTGGAAAGGAGAGTTTTTGGCACTCAGATCTCTGTTTCTGATGTGCAAATCATATTTAATAAAATCTTTCTCTGTTGAAGATAATGTTCATCCACAACAAACAACAAAAGACAATCAAGACCACAGAAAACGTGCCATCTTGATGTATTGAGTTTGGCTTAGAATTCTTTTATATCTGCCTTGTTAATAATGATCATAAATACATTCAAGTGTATCTGATTGTAATCATTGACATTTTTTCTTAGCAACATATTATCAAACACCATGTCTTCATCTTTTACAACCTCCGCCACATATAATCCATTCCCTAATACACAATTCTTTTGATCTAATATGCAAAACAGAATAAGTAAGCATCGGTCAGAAAGAGAAAATAAAAGGTAGCAATGCTATATAATAGAAGCTGAAACTCAATATTAGCAGCCAATTTCCCAGTCTTTGCCAAATAATAGGATTGTTGTGGATTGGCTATGGAAAAAATCCAAAGCCCATTGATTTTATTGATACATATATAAAATTACATAACATGCCCAACAAACTCTCTACTTGAATTGGGAACAAGACATATTGTCCACTAGAAATTGATAGCCACTATGGGGCTTGATACTATGTGGCTATCTGTCCACGGCGCCTCAACAACTCCGACCATGGAAGCAAACCAGATCTGAGTTGTTAGCGTCAATTTGTTTAACGTTAGAGTTAACGTTGGTAACTAAAAAAAGTTAGCGTTTGTTTTCTTAACCAAGTTAAACTAATGCTAGAGTTAAGTTAGTGGTTTTTAAATGATGTGGCAACTTCTAGTCCCTAGATCTAATTTAAACAAATCTGGACCTTTAAATGGAGACTCTCCATTTCAATTTGAAATGGAGAGGATCCGGATCCTAGGGCTAGGTGGGCACGTGCCCACCCTCAAATATTTTTTTAAAACATTATTAGGTATAAAATATAAAAAATATTTGGATTTTATAAAGTGTTCACCCTTAATTTTTTGGATAATTCTATAATAATCACACTTTTTTTGGTGCGTGTAGTACTTTTAATATATAAAATGTCACATTGATGGTATTAGTGTCACACATGATGGTAATTACCCCACATATGTTGGTACCTATGATCACATTACTTGATACCCTAAATTTTTATTTATTTATTTAAATTTAATATATATAAAATTGGAGAGTACCAACATCACATTGGATAGCACTACCATCACATATGATGGCAACTACATCATATTTGATGATAACAATTGAGTGGGTACCAAACTCACAAAAAGAGTGAGTATTGTAGAATGACCCTAATTTTTTTGTTAAATTTTTTTTCTAAGTATATATATATATATATATATATAATTATATATATATATATATATATTATATATATATATATATATATATATATTATATAAACTTATATTTAGTTGTGACTGCCACTGTGGAAATATCATTTTCAGCTGAAGATTGTGAATAATCGATTATGTAGTCGAATGAGTGATTAATGAATGGATGACAACTTGGTTGTATACATAGAGAAAGCCATTTCTTGTAGTATTAATAATAGAATTATAATGTAACGGTTTCAAAATATGAAACACACGTCGAAATCAATTGTAAAAGGCTATAATGAGCTTCTTGTTTGTTACTTTTTGGTTATATAAATAATGTATATCGACTTTTGGCTTTTTTTGTATTATGTCTATTAAACTTTGGGATTAAAAGGTGCCCACCTTAGATTGAATTCTTGGATCCGTCCATGTCCACGTGTGTTATTTAAACAAATTTAATCACATGCATGATTATTCAAATAGATAATGTAACTAAAAGTAAACGTAGATATTTATTTAAATTATCATATAGTGGGTTGGGGATATTTTCCTCTAAACTAGTTCGAACATAAACTCTATCATAATTTAATCATCGAGTTGCCTTATTATATTAAAACAATGAGTTCAAATCAACTTTAACTAATCTCACCTAAAAAAAAAAAAAGAAACTCATTGGTGTTTTAAGTTTTAACATGATGATAAAGAGCAATCATTATGGAGTCGACACCATAATTTCAAATCCTTATCATATCTATAATAAAAATTAAAAATAAAAATAATATCTAATAATATAATTTTTTTCTGATTATATAATATAATATAATATTTTGATATAGAAAAAATGTGAACTTTCAAAAAGTATAAGAAAAGGTCAAACAATTTTATTTTAGATATTATTTTGTAAATAAAAATATATAGTTTTATTTATATAGTTTTTTTTTTGGTAAATTACATTTTAAACCCTATAGTTTAGGGGTGTTAACAAATTAAACCCTATAGTTTCCAAAGTAACAAATTGAAACCCCAAAGTTTCAAAAAGTAACAAATTAAATCTCAAAGTTTCAAAAGTAATAAATTAAACCTTGAAGTTTCAAAAAATAATACCTTAAACCTCAACTCATGTAGTAAAATAAGGGTTTTATTTGTTACTTTTTGAAACTTAATGATTTAATTTGTTACTTTTAAAAATATATGGTTTAATTTGTCACCTTATGAAACTTTGGAGTTTAATTAATTTGTCACACTCCCTAAACTATAGGGTTTAAAATACAATTTTCCCTTTTTTTTTAATTTTTTTTTTTTTAATTTCAGATGACCGTAAAAGAATACATAGGTGTACATACTAATTAAAGTTGAATTTACGCATTAATAACTGATAACTAATGTTTTTTTTTTTTTTTTATAAGATAACTGATAACTGATGTCGATCTAATTGGCTGAAGCTATTGTAGTTTCCTAGCTAGGATGACTAAATTCGACGTACTTGAACTTAAAAGTCTTTTTAATTTTTTATCCAACTTAAAAGTCTTTCACTGCATGGATTAGGCAATTGAATTGAGTTGATGTTATGTACTATTACCATCACCCCTTTTGGGCTGCAATATTTCGATTATCCATGCTAGATGTATCTATTGCTGAATGATTATATCCTTACAACATTTTGTTTTGGGGATTGAATCCAGAAATTAATTAAACCCGCGAGACACTCATTTATTTCTTGCAACTTGCTTATAGTTGACCAATGACCAGCTCCTAGATATAGAGCAATTTGTAGGTCAGAATTCTGGTAGATATGCACAATTGCACAACATGTTGGGACCGATTCCTATATGGCTATATACGGTGAAACGATGACTTTTTAATGAATTAAATGAAAACAAAGAGGTGAGGCTATTCTTCGGTTGACATTACATTGTGAAGTATGGAACAGGCCGTGATACACTATACTTCAAATATGAATAAAAACCATGTTATGTACAACACCACTGCCCAACATTAAGCTCCCACCAAGTCAAACCAATTTTTTTTTTCTTCTTCTTTTTCTGGAGACATTTAGAGTTTAAAATCCTTCCTCCCCTAATTATTGATTTATTAAAAAAAAAAATTCTAACAAAATCAAAATTTTAAAAAATAAATAAACAAGAAAACAGTATTACAAATAAAGTTTACATCAGACAATGAACCTCAATCTGGATCGCCCCCCAAAATATTAATATTAGCAGAACCAATATTGTTAAATTAAATGTGGTGGCATTACCATTTACTAGGAGGATATGTAATAAGATTATTTTTATTAATTTTGTTTTGTCTTAGTGTTTGAATATTTATACAACAGTAAATAAGCGGTAGGATAAAAGACTCATATAATCTTCTTTCAGTTATATGTTTATGTCACTAAAGTAATTTAGCCAAAAAAAAAGTCATTAAAGTAAATGATAAGGTTAAAGGGTAGAATTCTCTAGCTAATTCAATACAATTTCGAACTTTTTATTTTTTTTGTTGCTAAATAAAGACCTTTATTGAAAAACAAAGAGATTACATAAAGACCAGAACCCTATAAAGAGGATAGAGAAAAACCTTACAAAAAGGGTAGTACAAACGCCCTACAACGAGGGAATACAATTTCGAACTTGCAATGTTGGAACGTTTCTGCACATGTGAACAACTCTTCAAAAGGCCACCCATGTGAATTAAGACCAGAAATCAACATGCTAGCTCCTAGCTGTTGTTATCATCCTTTTTTGGCACGCCCTTTTCCCTTCATTTCACATAATCTCTGCAACTTTCTAGTACAATGACTAACTTGTAAAGACCACACACCTGTAGACATATATTTTGTGGGACATTGGTTGCATTCAACTATCACTTTTATGTTATGGTTGGGTTTGAGAGGAGAATTCAAACAAAAATTCTCCATCAAACAATATCATTACTTGTAAGACACTCGGCCATTGTCTTCGTGTTTTATAAGATGCTAAACTATTTTCAAAAGGCCTTAAATCTTATATTACCAAGATTTGATCCTACTAATTTGAGAGGTATGATCAAAAGTGTACAAGTTATCTTTTAAGTACCATGAGATATTATTAAAGAGAACAACTTTGAGCGAACTAGCTACACGTCATATATACTATATACCATATGATAAAAATTGGATTTTAGCTAGAAATGGGGTTGCGCCAATTGTTTATTTTGTCTGACTCTCCTTACGTCAAGTGGTTACTCTTAATTAAAGATTTGGATAAATAACATAATTCCCTTATATTTTGGAGTGAATTTTGATTAATTTCTAGAATTCAATAAAAATTAACTTAAATTAAAACAAATAAAAATTTGATCCTAAAAGCCGTGATTGCATAAGTGAATGTTTTCTCTCTAGGACAAGTGGTTACGTTCTAGCTCTTTGCACCAAGTGAGTACCCTTAATTAAAGACTTTGACAATTAAAGAAGAACGGAGTGGGGTTATGGGGCGGCGGAGAGAGGAGGAAGAAGATAAGGGAGAGGAGAAAAAAGGAAATAAATTGCATTTTGAAATAATTTATTTATTAAGTTTTAATCTAAAAAATAAATCTTATATTGAGATACTTTCCATTGCAATGCACATGTAGCATTTTTCGTCAATTATATTAATAGAAGCTAATAGAAATTTGACTTGGACAATTATCAAAGTTCAAATTAAGTTTTCTAATTTTAAATTAAAATGTACAAGAAGAATATGTGCTCTCTAAAAATAAAAAAATATTAATAGAGGAAGAAACTTACCAAAGATATAAATGAAGGTGAATAGAATCTCACTAAGAACTACATATCATATATTAGACCTGCAAATACAATAAAAAAAATACTCACTGGCAGAAAGGAGACTACAAGAGACAAATTCTATTTCAAGTTGTATTTATATAAAAAAAAATTAAAGAAGCGGTATTAGGTGTTATACTTAAATACTATGTCTTTTAAGTTTTATGGAAAAAAGAAAAAGAAAAAAAAGGGAAAACAATCATATAATTGAATTCAATCGGAAAAGTTACATTAATAAGATATATTTTAACAGTAATATAACACACGTTAAAACATATCTTTGAAATAGAAGGGAAAACAAATGTTACGTCAAGATTTCAAGTTGTATTTATGTGGAAAAAAAATTAAATACTATGTCTTTTAAGTTAGGTGTTATACTCAAATACTATGTCTTTTAAGTTTTATCTTTATCATCAACAAAAAAAAAAAAAAAAAAAAAAAAAAAAAATCAAAACAATCATATAATTGAATTATATATAATGATATTATACTAGATGATATTAGACTTAGAGTGGGGTTCTTTAGAAATGTTAAGAACTCTATCCAAAATAGAGTATTATGTGGTAGATGAAGGATTTCATTTTCTGTTTCTAAAGGTGTTAAGTGTTACCGCTACCATTAGATGAGCTCTGGATATGCAAGTTTGGTGGTGGTGTGCTAATTGTATATCCTTTTTGTTTCAGTTGGTAACAGAGTTACTCATAGCAGTCATTTTTCTCCTAAATTTAGACCCACCTGTAGAACTTTTGGGACCAGCATTCACGACAAGGCCTCTATGATAATTGATAATTGCGCGGGTTTAATGATATTATAATATCGTATCTTTCTATATTTTGAGTATTGTTCTTTGCGCGGGTTATATTAGTGTTAAAAATCCTGCTTGTCATTCGCACTTGTTCAATTAAATACTTCGTAGAATGGTTATTTGATGTAAGGTTCCACAAAAGCCAAAGCATCCAATAAAGGAGAATGATGCCCATTGTTGGGCTTATATCAGATCAGAGAATCTAGTTTTCAATGGGGAAAGATTAAGTCCTCAGTATAGGCAAAATTGCAAAACCTTGTCACTGTTATTGCTTCGCCAGGGAGAAAAGAGAAAGTTGAAATCCTAGCAACAGTAAGAATGTGTCCCTGTAATTGACAATCGAAAGAAACTTAAAGAACAAAAGAAACAAAAAATGATGATACATATGGTAGAAAGTCGTAAACGTTGGTTTCTAATTTTCTTGGCCGTAGAAAAGCAAAATTGCAAAACATTGTCACTGTTATTGCTTCGCCAGGAGAAAAGAGAAAGTTGAAATTCACAATAAAGTGATGACAGTTGAAGAAAATATAAAGGAGCATGAATTCTTATCCACAAATAGGAAAAGCCTAGTGGTAGTGGATGGAGATGGAAACGTAAAACAGGAAAACAAAAGGAAAAAGAAATCTGAAGACAAACAAAGATTTTCCTAACCTTTGAAATTGGTTTAGCCTTGTCACTGTTATTGGTTCGCCAGGGAGAAAAGAGAAAGTTGAATTTCACAACAAAGTGATGATAGTTGAAGAAAATATGATAACTACCCAAAAATAAAATGGAAAAGCCAAACGTTGTTAGTGGTGAAGCATGGAAATGAGTTTGTCTTACAAACTGATGTGGCATACTAACACATCAGCAATTAAAACACCCAATTAGTATGTCAGCATTAATTTAACAAAATCTTTAAAATAGAATAAAATAAAAGGAAAAAGCATCTGACCTTGGTGAACCAAGCCGACTAAAAGAAAGGAGGGGGGCCAACCGAGTCAACTCCTTCATCTCCCATCTCTGGTCCATCTATTCCAACCGCTCCCCTGAAGGCGAAGCAATGATTGAAATCTCTATTCCGATGCCAAAGGCGAGTACCTTGATTCCCTTGAATCCCTATCTCCTGCTCCTGGGGTGAATTGAAAAGTCGAGAATACCCTCGCAGTGAGAGGAGAGAGCTGGGGCAGCCTAAGGGCAAAAGCGGGAGAAGAAAAAAGATGAGAGTTGAAACGTTGTGGAGGCGTTCCGTCTTGCCAACCTGATTGACAGCTCCGAAAACTGGATCGGCGGATCCACCACTGTGGTTCAGGTGGGCGACGTGCTCGATCGAGGCGGCGATGAGATTAAGATTCTCTACTTCCTCGAGAGACAACGACAAGCGGATAAAACCGGCGGTAAAGTCCTCACCGTGAACGGCAACCACGAGATCATGAACGTGGAGAGCGATTTCCGATACGTCGACGGTATGGCGCTACTGTGGTTTTCTTTTGATGATTTTTATTTTATTTTATTTTAATGATTTTGTTAGATTAATGCTGACATATTAATTGGATGTTTTAATTGCTGATGTGTTAATATGCCACATCAGTTTGTAAAACACTTGGCAGAACCTCAGTTAAAGGTTTCTGCTTTTATATATACTAGCATATAACCTGTGCAAAGCATGGAAAAAACTCTATATAAACACATAATGTGTATATGATCAAAATATATATTCAAAATTATTTTATAGAAAATATGTTCCATAAAAAAAATAAAACTGATAATAACAAATAGATGGAATTGCACCAACAACAGAAAAATAAAAAGAATTAGATAGTGTATAATAATTGAGAAAAAATAGTTATTTTTAATTGATGAAACATAAAATAAGTTAGAATCAAACAAAAATAAAAGATTACCTTAGTTCAATTGCCTCTTAGATCCCCTTGCAGTCATATAAACGTACAAAAACACAAAAATAAAAATAGATCATGATAGAAAAATAAATAAATAAAAAAGAAAAAGAAGTAGAAGAACAAAACTTGTACCAGATTACCATTGTTTAGATGTTACGTAAGCAGAATTATGGAAGAATGAGGAACTTTCAATTTAACGTGCTCTATTTATCTTCCTTCTATCAAGAAGTATGTCTGTTCACCAAATGATATCTTAAGTGATTATTCACCAATCAATACTTTTCACTAAAAGAGTACTCCTAACACAAAAAATTTGTTATTATTTATTTTTATTTAAAAGTGTTTGGCAGTTATTAAATCAAACCACTTAGGAAATTTAAATAACGTATGAATTTTTTTTTTTAATCTTTAAGAAGTCTTCTAGTATTAGGAGATTGTCATAATTGTAAGATTTTTAATATGATATTTTATTAAGATGTCTTTTAGTAGTAGGAGACTTATTTTAAAGAATTTGTTATTATCTGTTTTTATTTTAAAGATTTTTATTATGATATTTTATTAAGATATCTTTTTAGTAGTAGGAGACTTATTATCAAGAATTTGTTATTATCTATTTTTATTTAAAAGTGTTTGGTAATTATTAAATCAAACCACTTAGGAAATTTAAACAACGTATCACTTCAGAAATTTAAACGATAGATGGACATGCAAACCACTTAGTAAATCTAAACAACGTATCACTTGGGAAATAAAAACAATTGATAGACATGCCACTTGTCATGATATGAAACAATAACACTTATTTAATATGAATAACAAAAACAATAAAATATGTTAATTTGTAGGTATAGTAGCTAAATTTATAATGAAATTTAATGTACTATATTGTGTATATAAATTACTATTATTTAAACCATTGAAATATATCTGAAAGAAATTACATCAAGTCAAATGTATAATGATTAACTACATTAAACACATAGAAAAAGTTTATATGAAAATACAAATATAGGTTAGTAGGAAGAAGTTGAAGTATCAATATCTTTAGTTAGGCATTAATTGTTTTCCAGCTGCATTTGCCATTAACCTGAATTCAAAATTTAAAATATATTAGTTTTGTATTATTAATTGGAACTTCAAAAACATATATTTTTCCATTGGTAACATACAGATGAAAAATATGATTGATGTAGAATTTATAAGTACATACCTTGTGACGGTTTTGCATAACTCTTTGTACATTAAATGGTCTATGTCAGCTTGGGACTTTAAAAACTGCCATTTAGCATCCAAATTTTAAAATAATTGTCTCATGAAAGTACATGTAGAAATAGATTAGTAATAATTCTATACCTGTGTTATCACCATATCGTTTAATCTTTTTTTTTTTTCCTGTCTTTATTCTCATGGACGTTTGAACTGTCAATTGAAGAAGAACAAAATAGTTTGTAAATGTTTGGATAACGTATTAGCTAATACCCAATCCAAAATGATGAAGTGACACACCTTTCATATAATTGTGAGATCAAGACTCGCTTCACTAATCTCCATAGGTGTATCTTGTCAGTTTGAACAGTACATCCCCAACCGAGGGAATATATTCGTAATTTCACAACCTAATCTATATAGATGACAATTGTTATTCCAATTCAAATAATATTATAATCGAAAAATGATGATGATCGAACATAACATTAAGACATGTACCTTGTTATCAATAGATCCTAAGTTCGATATTGACTGGCTGGTCTTCCACATCTCCCAAAGATCGGTGTCATCAATCTAAGCCATGTTCAAATAAGTGTAACACCACAAACACATTCTACTAATGGTTTTTTTAATTAAATGAAAGTTTTAATGTCTTCTAGTTTCAAGGCATTCATTCAAAGAAGGCATGTGGGTACTTTTAACACATACCTTGCTACTACTAATTGCACCATTTTTATGAATGGTCAATCCCCTGAATTCTTTTTTACGATCATCCAATATTGGTTTATGCATCATTGCATCCTTCCTGTTAACATTATAAAAAAATATATATAAAACACACGTTTAAAAAAGAAAAAAGAAATTAATATTTAATACAACATAGATTATTTAATGAAACACATGAAAGTTAACAAACCAAGAAGAAAACATATAGAAGTTAACAAACCAAAATATTAAAGTTGAATATTTAAGTACCTCTTTGAAATAGAAGGGAAAACAAATGTTACGTCAAGGTTTCAAGTTGTATTTATATGGAAAAAAAAAAAATTAAAGAACCTGTATTAGGTGTTATACTCAAATACTATGTCTTTTAAGTTTTATCTTTGTCATAAAAAAAAAAAAAAAAAAAGAAAAGAAGGCAAAACAATCATATAAAAAAGAAGAAGAGACAATGAATTAATATAACAAACACATTATCTACCCCTTTCCCATCAAAGCACGCATTGACATGCAAACAACATCGGCATTATAAAAATACATAAATATAATATTTACATACATATTCAGCAAGCACACATCACTAATTGATACAATCACAAAACAGATATACATATATATATATATATATATATATATATATACATATATATATATATATATATATAACATATATATATATATATGCAGGGACGTAGCCAGGATTTTTATTGGGTGGAGGCCGAAATATGAGCTAATTTTTTTTTTTTTAAAATGAAAAACTAAAGTAGCATCTATTTTGTATTAACAAAATACCAATAAATAAAAAGACACATAATAACTATTTTTTAATACATTGCAATACAAATTATCTAATAAAATGAAAATCGTTATTATTATTATTATTTTTTTAATTATTGAAATCACCTATAACTGATTATGTATTAAATGTCGCATTAAATAAAAGTTATGCTTATATTTCATAAAATTAACAATTTAATTAGTCAATTGAGTGACGAAATGACTCTTGAGCCATTGGATTCAAGCCACGTCTCATGCGGTATAATTGTGAGAATAGATGTGCACACATTTGCACAGATCCAAAGCTGCAAAGAGAGAAGTGTCTAGAGAAAACACAGAACAATGTGGAGAAACTTTGTGCTAACAGGTTTCAAGTTACATTCTTTTCTTCCTTTATCATTTCTTTTATTCTCTTTTCCTCTTCTATCTTTTTTTTTTTTTTTCCTCTCCTCTTTCTACTGCGCCACCAAATCTGCATTTGAGACCAACAACTCTTCCATCTCTCATTTTTCTTCATCTCTGCATTTCAGTCTTCTTCTTATTTCAATTTTTTTTTTGTTCTTCAATTTCTTCAATCTGAACCACAGTCGCGTGAAGGACTGGGCGGTGAGGCGAGATCCGGGCTACGACGTTCCTTCAGTCTGAACCACAACCCTTCTCTCTCTTTCCTCTACGGTATTCAGTCTTTCAGTCTTAGATCTCCTCTTCTTCTTTTATCATTTCTTTTATTCTCTTTTCCTCTTCTATCTTTTTTTTTTTTTTTTCCTCTCCTCTTTCTACTGCGCCACCAGATCTGCATTTGAGACCAACAACTCTTCCTTCTCTCATTTTTCTTCATCTCTGCATTTCAGTCTTCTTCTTATTTCAATTTTTTTTTTCTTCTTCAATTTCTTCAGTCTGAACCACAGTCGCGTGAGGGACTGGGCGGTGAGGCGAGCTCCGGGCTCCGGCGTTCCTTCAGTCTGAACCACAGCCCTTCTCTCTCTTTCCTCTACGGTATTCAGGCTTTCAGTCTCAGATTTTTTTTTTTTTTTAAAGTTTTTTGAATTTAATAGATTAAAACATTCTTTTAGTATATATGTATATATGTATATATATATATATATATATATAAACTGATGCAGCAAAGAATACGGAATTGAAGAAATACCTTGGGGCAGCATTTGCCGCAGTTGGAACAGCGGATGAACTTGACGTGGCCATGGCCGTGCTTGTTGCGACCACCATTCCTGCGCTTGAAAGTCTGCAAATGAAAAACAGAGATTAGAATTGGAAAAAAACGGTGAAGATTATTTATGTGAAACGGTTGATTGATAGATATCACTTATTTAAACAACGTATCACTTAACAAAATTAAACAATAAATAAGAGAGACACTTGCTTTAATTTAGTGTTTTAATTGCTGATGTGGCAGCCACATCAGTGCCTCATCAATTAATAGAGATGCCACTTGTCGTTATGTGAGGCATTCTTGGTTTCAACGCCAATGTCTTCTGCTATTATATATTATATAGATATTGATTGATATTGATTATCCATTTCATCATAAAAAATAGAGGAAAGTACACTTTACCCACCTGTAGTTTGGTCCATTTACACTTTGTCTACCCATGGTTTCAAACTTGACACTTTGCCCACCTGAGGTATTATTTTTTAACTTCCGCGTTAACATTAACAAAATTAAAAAAAACAAAAAATAAACTCACAGCTCTCATCTCCTCTCTCACGTTTGATAAACCCCAAATAGCCTATAGTAAATGGACAACTTTGAAAAGACTCTATTTTGTTAGAAAGATTTAGTGGTTTTAGATCATTCCAACAGCAATTGATTGATGTATATTTGTGTTGGGAATAAAACCTTATTCCTAAAACCTGTGGGATGCGGAAATAAATAACAAGCACAATCACACACAAGAACACAAAGATTTACGTGGAAAAACCCTTTCTACTTGAAGGGAAAAAACCACGGGACAAACTCCGAATAAATCCACTATTATAATACGCAATTACAATAGTTCTTCTCAAGTTTTATACCTAACTTGAGGTCCTCACCAAATACAATAATAATCTCTCTAGGAATTAACACTCAACAAATTCTCTAGAGGAAACCCCAAATATATCTGTGATATTTCTCTGCATTAATACAAGCGTCACAAATTCTCCTTGATTTGTGCGCTAACCCATAAACCTCAGAGAATACCCAAACCTTTCGCTTCTCCCCGCAGAGAGGAATCCTAGGCCAAAGCCTTCTTCAAGCTACACTCTTCATGTAGTGCTCTTTCGCTTCTCCCCGCACTCTTCTCAAGATGCTCTTTCTCTTTCTCTCCATATAAGGGAGAACCCCTAGGGCCTCAAGCCTCCTTGTAGCCGCACTCTCTCTCTATAGGGGAGAGCCTTCTAGGGCTCCCAGGCCACCAAATACTTGGTAACATAGTCTATTTATAAGATTTCAATTCTATTACTTAGTGGGTAAGGAATACATTAATTCTTTAACAATGAATAGATTTTCCTTGCACACCAAGGAATAGTCTTTCCTTTCACACCAAGGACTCACCTTTTCTTCCACACCAAGAAATAGTCTTTCCTTCCACACCAAGGACTCACCTTTTCTTCCATATCAAGGAAACCAAAAATCACCTAATTAGTTTTCCTAATCAGCATAGGAATTTGAGGCACTTTCCCAACAATCTCCACCTTGACTTAAATTCCATCAAGTAGTCTTCATTCCTTCTGGAATAGCTCCACCTTAATCAAAGCAAACCTTCTTTGACTAAGATCATCATATTTTTTTTTTCATAGTCATACTTGTGTGCGCCTGTAGCAAGCTTATACCAAACATAATCTTCAATCTGCATCTTCCAATACCTAAAGTCTGTGCCATCAAACTTCTCAATTCCTGACGTCTTTCCGTCTTCTCGGTCATCGCTCCCACTCGAACCAAAGCTCTGATACCACTTGTTGGGAATAAAAACTTTATTCCTAAAACCTGTGGGATGCGGAAATAAATAACAAGCACAATCACACACAATCACACAAAGATTTACGTGGAAAAACCCTTTCTACTTGAAGGGAAAAAACCACGGGACAAACTCCGAATAAATCCACTATTATAATACGCAATTACAATAGTTCTTCTCAAGTTTTATACCTAACTTGAGGTCCTCACCAAATACAATAATAATCTCTCTAGGAATTAACACTCAACAAATTCTCTAGAGGAAACCCCAAATATATCTGTGATACTTCTCTGCATTAATATAAGCGTCACAAATTCTCCTTGATTGGTGCGCTAACCCATAAACCTCAGAGAATACCCAAACCTTTCGCTTCTCCCCGCAGAGAGGAATCCTAGGTCAAAGCTTTCTTCAAGCTACACTCTTCATGTAATGCTCTTTCGCTTCTCCCCGCAGAGAGGAATCCTAGGCCAAAGCCTTCTTCAACTTGCACTCTTCTCAAGATGCTCTTTCTTTTTCTCTCCATATAAGGGAGAACCCCTAGGGCCTCAAGCCTCCTTGTAGCCGCACTCTCTCTCTATAGGGGAGAGCCCCCTAGGGCTCCTAGGCCACCAAATACTTGGTAACATAGTCTATTTATAAGACTTCAATTCTATTACTTAGTGGGCAAGGAATACATTAATTCTTTAACAAGGAATAGATTTTCCTTGCACACCAAGGAATAGTCTTTCCTTTCACACCAAGGACTCACCTTTTCTTCCACACCAAGAAATAGTCTTTCCTTCCACACCAAGGACTCACCTTTTCTTCCATATCAAGGAAACCAAAAATCACCTAATTAGTTTTCCTTCTTCATTAAGGAAACTCAATTAGTTTTCCTAATCAGCATAGGAATTTGAGGCACTTTCCCAACAATTTGACCTTTATTGCTTGTTTGGTACTGAGTACAATTCAAAGGTATTGGCTTAAAAGTATAGTGAATTTTTCAAACTACCGATTTGTTGCTGCTATGGAATTTTGTTTGATATTGAAAATTTTAAAATATTTGGTCAATGTAGTTAGTTATATGTATTAAATTCTTGAAGGGACTGCTTGATTTTCTGTATTTGGGTTAGGAACACTTGGAGGGCTTATATTTAGGTAATCCTTGTCTGTCGTGCTAGCACTGTTATGATTCAGAATAATTTATCACAAATTTATGTGAGGGCAGCCCTTCAAACTTTGTCTTTATTTGCTTGATGGAACATTAATTTTATAGGTTGAGAGTTTTGGGGGCAGTTCATATATACAATCTAGAGCCGCAGAAAAAAGAAAAAGAAAAGAATTAACTGAAACTTCATGTTGTTTTGGTTTCAAGGGATGATTTTTGTTGTTTTGCTCCATTTATGTTTGGTCTGCCAGGAATAAGGTGGTGTTTGATGGCTTTGTTACAGCCTCCACAGAAGCTAGTGGAGATTGGAAATAACTCGAAAATGAGAGAGGAAGAATGAGAGCTGTTGAGTTTTTATTTTCTTTTGTTTTAATTTTGTTAATGTTAACGGCAGTGAAGAGAATATGTAACGGAAGTTAAAAAATAATACCTCAGGTGGGTAAAGTGTCAAGTTTGAAATCCACGGGTAGGCAAAATGCAAATGAACCAAACCACAGGTAGGTAAAGTGTACTTTCCCTTAAAAAATAAAAGGTAAAAATGTGGAGAGAATCGACTAAGGTATGAACTGGACACGTATTTTTTTCTCAACGGCTATCGCAAATTGGGCTAAAGGCTAAGTACCAAAAACAAAAGAAAAAGGTGGTCAATTTTAATGGTCAAAGAAAAAGCTCAAAAGTAAGTTGTATTATCCATTATGTTTATGATGGTGCGTCTATGTCAACTGGGATACTTGGGTCCCTGAAACCTCAAAAATTTGAAAATTGGTAAGAATGAAAAGAACAGAACCCGCATGATAGATATATAACCCACGTTAGTTGCGACAGGCTTTGTAGAAATTACGATGCAACTTGAGTCAATGGTGTTGTGAGTTGTTATCATATATTACAAAATAGTACAATGTTATTGTTGGTCTAAAACTATAAATTTCCAACGGAAGCCATTATATATGACCATATAACATGTTACCTATTCTCATCAAAAAAAAAAAAAAAAACATGTTACCTACACCAGGTAGGTACACCTTTTGCTAAGCTTCCTTCGAGTCAAACCAAGACTTTCGCATATTTATTAAGTCACCATGACCATATACGTTGACACATTAATAGATGTCCATTTAGCACAAATTTATCCTAGCAAAAAGAACAATTAGAAACAAAAAAGAAAATAAAAGATTAATTCAAAACAAGTGTGGTTACATATTGAGAGAAAGGAGGGAGGGGGTTAAACTTGAAACTATACATTTATTTGTGTTAGCATATTTTGTAAATTAATTAACGGGTGTAGCTTTGAACACGTGCTTAGCGTGTTGCAATCGATATAATAATACATTATTATAATAAAATTGGAACAAATAACACGAGTGGCTGAGGTTGAGAAGACAAAGTGGGGAAGATGAATAAACAATGATATAATATAAGTTTTCTTCTTCTTTTTGGCTAAATAACCAATTATTGTATTAAAAACAAACCCAAGGCATTAAACCTTTCGCAAGGAATCAAGTAACGCAGTGGGAAAGGAGTATATAATATAAGATATTACTATATAAAATTATAAATATATACATATAATATTCTACATTTTTTGTTTTGTTTTTTCACGTATCTTATGTACC